>JAFEMH010001289.1:0-499644 GCA_022495995.1 Adenophora triphylla var. japonica
GACATTGTATTTATGCTTTATTTACTTTTCTAATTCATGCTTTTTAATTTGCATATTATCTCGAGCCTTGGGGCTATTTTTTTGCTTGGAATTCGGGCTCGAAACCGGGCCAAAATGATTTATAATGGTGTATAAATGCTTAAATGGCTTCGGATATGTTTTTGTACATGTGTTTTGGTTGGAAAAAGTGGGGTGAAAATCCTCCCTTGGGCAGACCAAATGGGTTGGGCCGTCAGAAATTTTTTTCTTCGCAGATGGCTAATGTAGCCGCGCGGTTTTGTCCGTAGGGCAAATGAAGCCGTGCGGCTCGCCCGTCTCGAACCGGTTATTTTCTCGAATAAAAGCAAGGCTTGGCCATTTCATTTCATTTTCAACTTAGACTTGTCCCAATTGTTCCGTGAGCACATTTTGGACCTAAAAGCACCACCTTTGGTCATTTTGCGATGGAGAAGCCCGTTAGATTGCAAAGGGGGAAGCGAGACCGCTTTTTGTCCGATCTTCAATCTTGGGTGAGACACAACTTCCAATCTCATAGGGGGCCGTTTGATTCTTCCTTCAAGATCAAGTCTTTATGGCATTTGAGGGATCTCCCGCCCGATTGGGACTTGAGAGCCGCAAGAAAGCCTGGGACGTCCGGAGACATGTTTATCGCTTTTCTTATAACGAGATTGTCCCGACGCATGAAGACTTCCGAGCCTTGATTGGGGGTCCCGAGATTGAGGCTATATCTATTCCGCTGGTCTGAGACGTGGCCGGTGGCGGTAAAGCTTGCATCTTTTCTCGCATTCCTTTGGGGGAGGCCGAGAGGATGATGGTAGCCCTGACAGATTGACCTTTCCGATATCCCGTGCAGTTTGGGTCTCCAGATATGGCTGCGACCACGGTGGGCTATGGACGCATTTATCCTTTGCGTATTCTCTCGCTTCCGTTCACCGCCGAGTCCGCTGGGATCTGTCATAGTGGTCTCTTGGACATGGTTAGAGACTCCGCAAGGCCGGGAAGGATATTGTCCCGCCGGGTTTTGGGAGAGACACTTCATGGATTGACAGATGGCTCGGGAGACCATTTCATGAGATCCGGGAGTCCGGGCCGTGCCGACCTTACGGCCGCAGAGAGGCTCTGGGCTTTGCCAGTGGGCTTTGCCGACTCAAAGGCTCCTCGTGATTTCTGAGAGGTGCACCGAGGCAACAGACCGCAGTAGCCGGGAGCCGACGATGGCTAGGCTATCCACTTCTGACATCCGTTGGTGGATACCTCATTGGAGGTTGCTGCACTCAGAGGATAGATTTCTGTGAGTCCTGATGCTGGCCGCGAGGGGTTCCTGTGGATTCTCGCCGGTCATCCTTCTACATACCCCGCTTAGTATCCAGGCAGTTTGGGGCTTTACAGAGCCATTGAGTGATTGGGAGGACATCCGGACCATGGAGGTGGTGTCATTGGATATGAGGGATCCACCAGCCTTCTTTTCTTCTCGAGGGCTTGGACATACACCGCTTTCCCACCTGTGGCTATCTTCAGAGCAGAAGAGTACCATCTTGACCACTCTGTCTACTTGGACTGGTACGAGAGGGAGACGGGAGCGACTCAGGTCATATTGGAGGAGAGACGTCAAGCTTTACTGGGAGCCGACCGTGACTCGAGCAGACTCGAGGAGACTCGAGGCTAAGGCGAGTCGCCATAACTAACGTGACTTGGTCGAGACATGGAGGCTCGGACAAGAGGTCAGTCCGAGGTCGCTCCTTCGACCGAGGCCTCGCAGGAGGAAGGCTGACTCGTGCTCTGCAGAGAGAGCACTTATTGACACCTGCCTGCAGAGGCTCCAAATGAGGATACCGGAGGCTCCGGGATGAGGATACCGACATCATAGATAAAAAGAGGAAGAAGACTCGACGGGGCCGAGGAAAAGGGAAAAAGACCAAAGAAGACTCAAATAATGACGACTCGACGCATCTTTTCTTAGATTCCCTTATTGCCATTTTGCAAACACATTAGTTTATTTAGGCATTTTATTGTATTTTAGATCTTTGTAGCAAAGGTGTTAGCGTGAGTCAAGAGGTAGACCGTGCTTGAACTCATCAAGAAGTTTTTAACTTGTAATGAACAAGAAATATTATCTTAAAATTAATCAAGACACATTTCATGGAAATTCAAATGTCTTATTTATTGGGACCCGTTTTATGAAAACCGAAATACTCCTTTATTATTTAGGACGCACTTCATGGAAGCTTGATTGTCCTTTTTATTGTTTAGACCGAACCATATATGGTCCGCCTACGTTCCCTTTTACAAGAAAGACTAAGGGGCTCAGTCTTCGTAGTTCATTCTCGGTGAACTATATATATTTTTTTTTATGTGCACTGCTTTTGCCTAGACCGCCCTTTTTGGGTTTTCACTTAGCCGGGCATTACTCTTTTTGCACTAAGATTTTTTATGTGCAACCCTCGTCTTTTGCCTAGACCGCCCTTTTTGGGGTTTTCACTTAGCCGGGTATTACTCTTTTTGCACTTTTTTTTTATTTTTTTTTTCTTTTTTTTTTTTTTTTTAGACATAGTATCTTTTGAGCTTATCACCGCTGACCGGGTGGACAAAGGGATTGCCGTCCGTGTCCGCAAGCTTCATGGCTCCTCCCGATAGTATCTTCTCGCACCACATAAGGGCCGATCCAAACGGGTTCCCATTTTCCTGTGGGGTTGTCTCTCGGTAGGGGGCTTCACTTTCAAAACTAAGTCACCCTCTTTGATGTCTCCGGCCTCGACCTTTTATCAAACGCTCCGCCATCCGCCTCCGGTAGGCTCGGTGTGTTCCATGGCTTTTAGCCTTCTCTCGTCAAGGTGGCTAACTCATCATGCCGGCCGCGCAACCATTCTACTTCATTGACACCGTTTTCCAGAGGACCCTTAATGACGGGATTTCCAACTCCACCGGTAACACCGCTTCCATCCCGTAGGTTAAGGCAAAAGGAGTTTCTCCCGTAGCTGTTCGACAGACGTTCGTAGCCCCGCAGTGCCAAGTGCAGCCTTTTCGGGCCAATCACGACCACGGTGGCCATCTTCCGATGATCCGTTTCGAGCGTCTTATTAGCAAAGCCTTCCACGGCTCCATTAGTCCGAGGTCCGTACGGAGACGACTTGTGGCGAGTGATTCTCGAATTCTCGACAAAGAACCTATCGCAGCCCCCTTCAAAGTGCGACCCATTATCTAAATGATCTCGCTGGGCACCCCATATCTCGCACATTATGTTTTCTTTGATGAATTGGGCCACTTTTCTCGGAAGTGAGGACCTTGTAAGACTTGGCCTCTACCCACTGGGTGAAGTAGTCGATGGCTACTAGCACAAATTCATGTCCATTGCTTCCTCGCCGGGCTATTTTCCCTATCACGTCAATACCCCAAGTTGCAAACGGCCAAGGAGTCGCCATGCAAGCATGTGTCATGAGGCGGAGATGGTTGAGGTTGGCAAACCGCCGGCACTTGTCGCATGCTCTGACGCTGCCGGACACACCGTTTCCATGGAAATCCAGAGAGTAACCCATTCTCGAGGATCACTTGCATCGTGGCTCGCATTCATATGAGGACCGCAGGGACCATTGTGGACTTCACCATCAATTCTTTGGCCTTTTCTTGAGTGACGCACAAGAGGAGTGGTCCTTCGTATCGCTTCTTGTATAGGTTGCCTCCTAGAATGACATAATGGGAGGCCAACCTTTTCGTGGCTTGCAAGCTCTTGGCTCGACACCTTCTTTGGTCTACCTTCTTTGTCTCTCGAAAGCCGACTCTCCATCTTTGAGGAACCGGTAAATTTGATTGTACTGTGGTTCCTTTATAGGCTCTGTCCTGTGTCTACTTCACAAATGTAAGGTCAGCTTCTTTTCTACCCACTCTAAGGGTTTTATGGCTTTTCCCTCGGGATCTCTACCAATGAGGCTAGAGTAGCTAGGCATCTCGCGAACTGCTCTTTTCCCTTGGCAAGTAGTGGAAGGTCACTTCTCCGAACCGTCCAAATAACTCCTCCATACGGGCATGATACCGCCGCAAAGTTAGGTCCACGCCTTCCACTTGTTGGAAACCCGGTTGATGATCGTGGCCGAGTCTCCGTAAACTTCTAGCTCCTTGACATTCCTTTCTAAGGCAGCCTTCCAAACCAAAGAATGCAAAGCTTCATACTGCAACATTGTTCGTGGCGTGGAAGTTCAACTTGAGGGCTATGGGTGTATGCTCATCTTTTGATCGACCAAGAGCATCCCGATACCGTTTCCTCTTTTGTTAGCGGCTCCGTCAAAGAACAATTGCCATCGGTTTTCGTGCTCGACCGCAAAGATCCCTTCATCTCGGGAATTGGGGTTCGTGCCCTCTCGTCTTCATTATCGGGAAAGTTTGCCAGGTGGTCCGACAACGCTGACCCTCGATGGCCTTTCTCGGTCACATAGTTGATGTCGTACTCGCTAAGAAGAAGGACCACTTTGCTAGACGCATCGAGAGGGAAGGCTTATCAAAGATGTATTTGATGGGGTCCATTCTTGAGACCAAATTCACAGGTGGGCTTCGTATATAATGCTTCAACTTGCCGACTACCTGCACTACCTCCCGCACAGTGTCTTTTCACATGCCGAGTAATTGAGCTCACTTCCCGCAGCCTTCCTACCGACAAAGTAAATGGCGTTTCTATCCGAGAGTCTTTCTTCTCCCGGGCAAGC
Organism: Adenophora triphylla var. japonica; assembly: GCA_022495995.1. Classification (NCBI taxonomy): domain Eukaryota; kingdom Viridiplantae; phylum Streptophyta; class Magnoliopsida; order Asterales; family Campanulaceae; genus Adenophora; species Adenophora triphylla. The sequence continues at coordinate 4,695 of JAFEMH010001289.1, forward strand.
ATAGCCCCAACCGCCGTATCGCTGACAAATGTGAGATGTGAGCGTAAGAGGTTTCGTCTATGCTGGGGCATAAGACGAGGATGTACCAAGTATGCCTTGATCTCGTCAAAAGCATCCCGGCATTCTTCGGTCCATTCTGTGTCTACGTTCTTCTTCATGAGCTTGAAGATGGGCTCGCACATAGTGGTCAATCGATTGACGAAACGGCTAATGTACTGCAGCTTTTCCCATAAAGCTCTTGACTTCTCGTCCGGGTCCGAGGTGGCCTCATATCCATAATGGCTTTGATCTTTGGGGGTCAACTTCGATACCTCGCTCCGTGACCATATACCCAAGCACTTTTCCCCTTGTCACTCCGAAGGTGCATTTAGTGTGGTTTAGTCTCATGGAATGTTGTCTCAGCCTCTCAAAGAACTTCCGCAGTCAACAAAGTGCCGCCCGTCCTCGCCTTTGGAGTGGATTATCATGTCGTCTACGTAGACCTCAATCTCCTTGTGGATCATGTCATGAAAAAGCGCGGCCGCCGCCCGTTGGTAAGTAGCCCCGGCGTTCTTAAGCCCAAATGGCATCACCGTATAACAGCAAGTTCCCCACGGTGTGGTGAAGGCCGTCTTTTCTTGGTCTTCCTCGGCCATCTTGATCTCGGGTTGTATCCTCGCAAAGCCATCAACGAAGGATTTGACTTCGTAGTTGGCAAAGTGGAGTCCACCAGATGTCTATGTTTGGCAAAGGGTAATCGTCCTTGGGCCGGCCTTGTTCGCATCTCTGAAATCCACACAAGCAGCCGCACCTTCCCATTGGCCTTGGTGACGGTCACAATATTGGATAACCATGTCGGATATTCGATGACTCTAATGAATCCTACCCGCAGAGCTTCTCAATTTCTTCTTTGACCTGTAGAGACCATTCCGGCTTGATCTTCCTCGCTCGTTTTACCGGCTTAGCATCTCGGTGCTAGAGGGATTCTCGTGCTCTACTATCGAACCTGTCTAGCCCCCGGCATATCCCTCGTATGACCATGCAAACACGTCGACGTATTCCCGAGCAGATCGATCACCGTCCCGCTCAACCCCGGAAGAAGTTTCCGATCTCGTGTCTCTTTAGGTTCCTCGACAAGCACCCAAGTTCACACTTGTCAAAACCTCCTCGGCAACTTGGGCCCGGTTTTCCTCTTTTTCCGAAACCCGCTTAAAGATTTCTTTAATGTATTGTTCATTTAGTGTGTTTGCATCTTGTTCAAATGATTCATTATTAACTCGTTGTTGAGTTTTGAGTTAATTTATCATTTGTTAAGTTGGCAATAAGAGGATACTCGTAAAGATCCGTCATTTCATTCAAAATAAGGGGAAAGATGACATCGATTACATTTTGATAGTCCTCAGCGTGAGGCCTTCTGATGACTCGCAGGACTGGAATTCAAAGATTCCCGACTCGACCGAATGTACGCTACCGACTCGGACCCTACACTACTTATTGACTCGAGGGTGGCTTGACAAGGGTTGGACCGGGATCTCACTCCTTCTTGCCGTTGCCCCGGGAGTAGCAGCCTTGTCGCCGTTCTTCGTAAAGTTGGAGACTTCAAATTGATCAAAAACTTGCCGGAAATCATTGACAGTGCCGGTACCGTGGAAAGATAGTGAGGGAGCTAGAGTAGCTTGATGCAATCTCTCGCCGAGCTCGTCCGTGACAACCGGGCTCATTGACCGAAGAGTCTCGGCTCATCTTATCAATGCACCGCCGATAACTCATTTTCTCTTTACCGATCTTGGACACCACGACCTTGTCGCAGCCAACAGAGGGTCGGCCCGGAATAATGCCGATGAAATCTTCTTCGTAGGGATCTTAATTCTTCCTCGACCGGCTACGTATTCAATAGGCTTTCGTATTCTCGCTTCTAGATCTCGCTAGCTTCTCATTGAACTTTACGATGGCCACAAATTCAGCACTTTCTACGCTTCAAGAGGATCACCGCTCATGGGGGTATCAGCCGGACTGTGCTTTGAATGATGGGTTCCTTGGCGGGCCGTTTGGCATAGCCGACATAGTAATCGAACTTGCCGTAAGGCTCCCCTAGAGTTCCGACGCTCTTGTCTCCTGGCTTCATACCTTTCTTTTAGCTTCGTTGTGTGGACTTTCTCTTCTTCTTCTTTCTCGAAGGAGCGTCTTCATTAATCCATTCTTGATACTCATACTGCATACCTCACAAGCCGCATACATCATACCATATGTGAGGCTTGGGCTGAACCGGGATGGCCTCTCCGACTACTTGGTCATTACCATTGTTGACTACCATGTTGGCCATTTTGATACCGAAAAGCCGGCAAACCGAGGATTCTCGCGAACTGCTCTCGAGAATTCCCGCGCTAACAAGTCGCCGACCCGGTGTTCTCACCCACTTCTTTCTCGCCGGGAAAGGGATAGGAAAGGTTTAGACTCAGTGGTAGGTGTTTAGTCGAAGGCTCGTGCAATATGCAAATTAGAATCTTCCATTTACTTAAAAATGTTGTCTTTTATTAATATCTATTTGGTTGGAAAAGGGGTTTGCCCTTCTTTTTCGTAACTACTCTAGATCCCGGATCGCCGGGTTCCGTCACTACGTCTATAAGCCCTCGTATTCCACCCGTATTTCGACCTCCCAGGTGGACAGCCCTGGCGAGGGTCCTATAGGGCACGCGGATCCCACCGACCGAGAGTAAAGAACGCTCCTAACGGGTCTAGCGTGTCATAGGAACTTTCAACGCACGAGCGATGCGGATTATAGTCAAGGCAATACCGGAAAGTCTCGCTCTTTCGCCTTGATAGGATTTTTGCGTAATTTCGCTGAGCGAATGACGTTGACTTTCGGTAATGTCCGAGAAGATAATAGGCATGGGTCGGGCGGCAAAAGCCGGATGACACAAAGGTCACATTGAACTTCGTTGCATACGCCGGCGTGAGTTAGAATCGAAGTCAATGCTGGGTCAAGATCTTGCCAATTTTTCCTTGTCAGAATTTTAGCAGAGCTTCGCTTGAGCGAAAGATCTTTTGATTTGTTGGCAAAGACTCGTTCTTGACTCTTACGCATTCCGTGCAGGTCAAGGTCAATAGTCAATGCTCTGAGTCGAGATCTCGCCAATTTTTCCTTGTCGGAATTTTGGCAGTAGTTCTTCTTCCGTTATGAACTAAGGCTTGACCTTTACGAGGGTATGCAATCGGGCTATATGACACGGACTAGACCAAAAACCAACCAAAAGTCACGGTTTTTTGAAACGTGTGACACGGACCGTGCATTGGTCGACACCGGGCCGCCATGGGGAGGTTGGGATGATTCCGTGCGCGCCCGGAGCATCGTAAGGCCGTCCGTGATCGGCACTGAACCACCCTGCTCAAGGACGTGCGTGCAAAAGTGTACAGATATATCAGTGCGCGTAGTGTGCGGTCTCCTAAAAATGTTCCTTTTTGAGTTAAAACAGAGATTTTCGTAAATGTGTTTTAAAGGAATGATTTTCGGGACGGGAAAATGCAACACATAAGCACGTAAATTTTTTCGGGAGCCCCGCCGCCATGGAGCCGAGTAGCCCCAAGCCGCTAGGACTCGCCAGATTAACCATGATTTTTCCCGGTGGAATTGCCACCGAGGTCGCCCTGGCCGTAATCCAAGGAGGATTGAGCCGTACGACCGCATGGATCAATTTTCCGTGTTCCACTCCTTTTGCTATTTTTCGGTTGTTTCCCGTTCAAAGTATGCACGTATTCCAAGATGCAAATGATGCAATGCATGGTAAAGAAAGCAAGCATGATTAATGAAATCGGCGACGGAGTCTAACCCGCTCAAAGGGAAAAGCTTTCTTTCATTTTTTCAAAAAAATTTTTTTTCGAAAAGGGATACCGGTACGTGGGATTGTTAAACCACCGGTTATCCCAACTCCCACGTCGTGAGTGTACAGAAGGGTAAGTGGTTTCCACCTATATACCGAGTATCGATTTTTGTTTTGAAAATAAAAGCTTTTCTCCTTTGGGATATCCCCAAATGGAGTCGCCAAACCGTGAATGTGTGCCCAAAATTTTGTGTTTGTTGGATTCACGCTAGTTTGAAGACATCCGATTTAATTTGAAAAACGGAGTCGCCACGCCATTTTGATTACCTCAAAACTTTGAAAAAGGTTTTATGGGTTCGGAGGTTAAGTTACCCCTCGGGAAGAACGGATCGTCGCTCACCCAAGGTGCCTTGCCGGAGCAAGTCTCCCAAGATCCCATTAATCGTGCTCGCTTGCGTGCTTTCTTGTGTGCATGTGTTTGATGATAAGGAGGGAATGTCCCAAGTCGTCTTCCTGACGTACAAACCATTTGTTGGTTGTCGCCGATTTCTTGGATTTTATGTATTCGGGATTATGATCCCGCCCTCATCTTGGACTTGTGATCATCGCATTTTTTGGACCTTGGGACTTGCGTGATCGAGAGAATGACTCTCTTTGTAGTCAAAGATGAGGTTTTTTAGAAAAGGAGGGTCCTTAGCCCATCAATCCTACACTTTAAAATGGTCGAGCTCGTATAGATGCTTCATGCTCATCTTAAGTGATAATCGGAGATATAGGGTTCAAAGGTGTCCCTTTTCTAAAGAGATTATGAAACCTTTATGGAAGGTACGATGTAAAGATAGGATCTTTTACATCGATCCGTTCCGAGGTTACTAATGGGGAATGGGGGAATGTATGTAAAAATGACATTTTTAATGAAAAGATGACATTTTTGGGTTGCAAATGATGCATTTGATTCAAAGAAATGATCTTTATTGCAAATTATGCATAAAGATATGATTTTTATGCAAATGATGCATTTTTATGAAGAAATTGGCATTCATTATGCAAATGATGCATAAAGATTGCATTTTGAAAAGCATATGATGCTAGTTTATGGTAAAGACATGATCTTTAAAGCAAATGATGCTTGGAAAAGGGATTTTGAATGCAAAGGATGCATTTTGATTGAAAAGATTTGATTTTTATATGCAAAGGATGCATAAAAATGACATTTTTATTGGAAAATGGGGGTTTTAGGTGCAAATGATGCACCTTTATAGGGAAAGACTACATTTTTATGACAAATGATGTCTAATGCATGCAAAAGGGGAAGGGGGAATATAAAGATGTGATCTTTAATCTACCAAGTCCCAAGCAATATAAAGGCAATGCAATGAGCAATTTATAAAGCAATTAGGATGCGAGGTTAGGGCGTGCGAGGTTACCAATGGCTTCCTTCTTCTTTGGATGGAGCTAGGAGGAGAGGTTGATCTTGGATCTTCAAGGAGGAGGGAGGTAGCTTCTTGGCCTTCTTCTTCACCTTCTTGGACTTCCAGCAGCTTCTTGGGAGTATTTCTTCGTAATATGAGTAATTGATGCCTCTTGTGGATGATTAAAATGGGTAGAGGAGGGCTCTATTTATAGGCAGTCTGGATAAGGCTAATGAGGCCGTGCGGCTAGGGACCTCGAGCTAATGCAGCCGTGCGGCATTATCCATTGTGACTCAGCATTTCTAGAACCATGCAAGGTGGCAATTTCTAGAAACTTCTTCCTAATTAAGGAAAACGTGTTTCTTAATTAGGAAGGCTCCTCTTCAGCCTTTAATTAATTTGGAACTGTTCCGGAATATTTCTGGAACACTAGGAAGGTCCGGGGAATTACCTGAAAACTTACCGAAATTTCCGGGAAATTTAACCGGAAGGCATGAGCCAGATTTGGGTACTTACAATTCCGCATCTCGCTCTCTCCCCGTGAGATTCCTTCTCGAGATTTTGCATCTCGCTATCTCCCCGTGAGATTCCTTCCCGAGATTCCACATCTCGCTATCTCCCCGCGAGATTCCTTCCCGAGATTCCGCATCTCCCCATGAGAGTCCTTCCCGAGATTCCGCATCTCGCTATCTCCCCATGAGATTCCTTTTCGAGATTCCGTATCTCGCCATCTCCCCGTGAGATTCCTTCCCGAGATTTTGCATCTCGTTATCTCCCCATGAGATTCCTTTCCGAGATTTTGAATCTCGCTATCTCCTCGTGAGATTCCTTCCCGAGATTTTGCATCTCGCTATCTCCCCGTGAGATTCCTTCCCGAGATTCCGCATCTCGCTATCTCCCCGCGAGATTTCTTCTCGAGATTCTGCATCTCGCCATCTCCCCATGAGATTCCTTCCCGAGATTCCGCTTCTCTCTATCTCCCCGTGAGATCCCTTCCCGAGATTCTGCATCTCGCTATCTCCCCGCGAGATTCCTTCCCAAGATTTCACATCTCGTCATCTCCTGTGAGATCCTTCCCCGAGATTTTGCATCTCGTTATCTCCTCGTGAGATCCTTTCCAATTATTCTCCCTCGTGAGATCTTTCCGTCATCTCTGCGTGAGATCCTCTCCGAGATTTCACATCTCGTCATCTCCCCTACTCTTGGTAGTGGACACGTCAACCAACCCTCGCCCCTGCAGGTAAACACAGCAAGGGTATGTTACTACAAGATAACATACACAAAATGCACATGCACATGTCAGAAATCACAAATATATATCAACACAAAGATATGTTTCATTCCCTCAGATACTTCCATCCCAGTCGGAGTATTAACGGTTCATCTCCCTCAGATACTTCCATCCAGTCGGAGTATTAACGATTCATCTCCCTCAGATATTTCCATCCCAGTCGGAATATTAAAAGGTTCGAAATCCCAAAGCATGCAAGTTAAAAATTCCCCAGTTAGACAATTCTAACGCCCCTCTCCCGAGGTTAAATTCTCAGTTAGACATTTCTAACGCCCCTCTCTCGAGATCCAAATTCTCAGTTAGACATCTCTAACGCTCCTCCCCCGAGGTTGAAGTTCCTGTTAGACATTTCTAACGCCCCTCTCGAGATCCAAATTCTCAGTTAGACATCTCTAATGCTCCTCCCCCGAGGTTAAAGTTCCCGTTAGACATTTCTAACGCTCCTTTCTCGAGGTGAAGTTCCCGTTAGACATTTCTAACGCCCCTCTCTCGAGGTCCAAATTCTCAATTAGACATTTCTAACGCCCCTATCTCGAGGTCCAAATTCTCAGTTAGACATTTCTAACACCCCTCTCTCGAGGCCCAAATTCTCAGTTAGATATCTCTAACGCCCCTCTCTCGATGTGAAGTTCCCGTTAAACATTTCTAACGCCCTTCTCTCGAGGTCCAAATTCTCAGTTAGACATCTCTAATGCCCCTCTCCCGAGGTTAAAATTTTAGTTAGACATTTCTAATGCCCCTCTCTCGAGATTAAAATTCTCAGTTAGTCATCTCTAACGCTCCTCCCCCGAGGTTGAAGTTCCCGTTAGACATTTCTAACGCCCCTCTCGAGATCCAAATTCTCAGTTAGACATCTCGAACGCTCCTCCCCCGAGGTTAAAGTTCCCGTTAGACATTTCTAGCGCTCCTCTCTCGAGGTGAAGTTCCCGTTAGACATTTCCAATGCCCCTCTCTCGAGGTCCAAATTCTCAGTTAGACATTTCTAACGCCCCTCTCTCGAGGTCCAAATTCTCAGTTAGACATTTCTAACACCCCTCTCTCGAGGTCCAAATTCTCAGTTAGACATCTCTAACGCCCCTCTCCCGAGGTGAAGTTCCCGTTAGAAATTTCTAACGCCCCTCTCTCGAGGTCCAAATTCTCAGTTAGACATCTCTAACGGTCCTCCCCTGAGGTTGAAGTTCCCGTTAGACATTTCTAACGCTCCTCTCTCGAGGTAAGATTCCCGTTAAACATTTCGTCTCCAGACGTTAAATTTCTCGTTAGTTCTCACTAACGTTTCGTCTCCAGACGTTAAATTTCCCCTTAGTTCTCACTAACGTTTCGTCTCCAGACGTTAAAATTCCCGTTGATCCTCACTAACGTTTCGTCTCCAGACGTTAAATTTCCCGTTAGTCCTCACTAATGTTTCGTCTCCAGACGTTAAATTTCCCGTTAGTTCTCACTAACGTTTCGTCTCCAGATGTTAAATTTCCCATTAGTTCTCACTAACGTTTCATCTCCAGACGTTAAAATTCCATCGGTTTTCACCAACATTCAACCATCTCCCTCGTGAGATTCACCCATCTCCCTCGTGAGATTCAAACCATCTCCCTCGTGAGATTCAACCATCTCCCTCGTGAGATTCACCCATCTCCCTCGTGAGATTCAACCATCTCCCTCGTGAGATTCACCCATCTCCCTCGTGAGATTCACCCATCTCCCTCGTGGGATTCACCCATCTCCCTCGTGGGATTCGAACCATCTCCCTCGTGAGATTCGAACCATCTCCCTCGTAAGATTCAAACCATCTCCCTCGTGAGATTCACCCATCTCCCTCGTGAGATTCACCCATCTTTTCGTGAGATTACCCATCTTTTCATAAGATTACCCATCTTTTCGTAAGATTATCCATCTCTTAGAGAGATTACCCATCTTTTCATAAGATTAGCCATCTTTTAATTAAGGTAGACAGCCAAATACCTCCAAACACCCTATCCCCAGCGGACAAAAGACAAACGGCAATCACTGTAAGCCCGTACAATGAATCTTCTCCCCGGCCGCCAGTCGTAAGCCCGACCATCCCATTTCAGCGGCCATCAAGGTAAGCCCGCACAACAATCCCTCTTCGGCCATCTTCATAAATCCGAATACCTTTTCACTCCAGCAAGTGAACGTTCACTTCCCTACAGTCATCATTGTAAGCCCGACCATCCCAATTCAGCGGCCATCAAGGTAAGCCCGCACAACAATCCTTCTTCGGCCATCATCGTAAGCCCGAACATTCCTCCCCAGCAGGATCCTAAGACCATCCTTCTAAAAAGAAACGTCAATCAATCCTCTCAGTTCCTAACTGACTTTGTTAGAACTCTGGACGCTTTTTCCCAGTAATGTGTCAGTCTCTCCCTAGATCACATCCCGTTCCTAACGCTGTAGTTAGAACGTCAATCCTTCCGTGTCGTTAAGAACGCCAGTTCAACGCAACCATTCTCGTCATTTCCACCATATCCCCAGCGGATAAAACCTGGCCGTCATCATAAGTCCAGCACCCAAGGCACGAACGCCTTACAAAGTCAATCTCAAGGCACGAACGCCTTCATCTCAGGACCATCACATCCTCGTAACTTCGGTCTGAGGCACCACACGCCCTCGAATGATTCAATAATCTCGGTCTGAGGCGCCACACGCCCTCGAATGTTTCACCAATCTCGGTCTGAGGCACCACACGCCCTCAAAAGTTTCAAGTAATCTCGGTCTGAGGCGCCACACGCCCTTTAAAGTTTCAAGTGATCTCGGTCTGAGGCGCCGCACGCCCTCGCAAGTTTCAGTAAAATCGGTCTGAGGCGCCACATGCCCTCGAAAGTTTCAGTAATCTCGGTCTGAGGCGCCACACGCCCTCAAAAGTTTCAGCACATTCGGTCTGAGGCGCCACACGCCCTCAAAAGTTTCAGTATTCTCGGTCTGAGGCGCCACACGCCCTCGCAAGTTTCGCAAATCGTTACGAGGCGCCACATGCCCTCGAAAGTTTCGGTAATCTTGCCCGAGGCGCCACACGCCCTCAAAAGTTTCAGCACATTCGGTCTGAGGCACCACACGCCCTCTAAAGTTTCTGTATTCTCAGTCTGAGGCGCCACACGCCCTCGAAAGTTTCAGTATTCTCGGTCTGAGGCTGTGAATGTGTGCCCAAATTCTATTTTTTGTGTTTTAGTTTGGATTCACGCGAATTTGAAAACATCCGGTTTAATTTGAAAAAACGGAGTCGCCACGCCATTTTGATTTCCTCAAAACTTTGAAAAAAAGGTTTTTAAGGTTCGGAGGTTAAGTTACCCCTTGGAAAGAACGGATCGTCGTTCACCCAAGGTGCCTTGCCGTAGCAAGTCTCCCTAGATTCCATTTTTTGTGCTTGCTTGTGTGCATGTGTTGAAAAGAGGGGGGGGGGAAATGTTCCAAGTCGTCTTCCGGACGTACAAACCATTTAGTTGGTTGTCGCTCGGGATTCCTTGGATTTTTTATGTGTTCGGGACTTTGAACCCTTCCTCATCTTGGACTTGTGATTATCGCTATTTGACCTTGGGTCTTTGCGTGATCAAGAGAAGGACTCTCTTTTATAGTCAAAAATGGGATTCTTTAGAAAAGGAGTGTCCTTAGCCCATCAATCCTACACCTTGAGACGATTGAGCTTATATTGGAGCTATCATGCTCGTCTCAAGTGATAATCGGAGATATAGGTTCAAGGTTTATCCCTTTCTAAAGAGATTGTGGCACCTTTAATGGAAGAAACGATGTAAAGATAGGATCTTTACACCGGTCCGCTCCAAAGGATACATCAAATACCAATGGGGATATGGGGAATGCATGTTTTAAGATAAAAATGACATTTTTAATGAAAAGATGCCATTTTTGGGTGCAAAGGATGCTATTTGATTGCAAATGATGCTTTTTGATGTAAAGAAATGATTTTTATGCAAAGGATGCATCTTTATGTGGAAAAATAGTATTTTATATGCAAAGGATGCATAAAGACTACATTTTGAAAGCAAAGAATGCTACTTTGATGTAAAGATAAAGCCTTGAATGCAAAGGATGCAACTTTGTATGTAAAATGGCATTTTAAGTGCAAAGAATGCTACTTTATACATAAAAATATCATTTTAAGAGCAAAGGGTGCTATTTTAATGCAAAAGATGCCTTTTTGATGTACGAAGATGACATTTTAATGAAAGATGACATTTTTATGTACAAAGATACTATTCAAATTGCAGATTGACATTAGATTACAGCATGGTAAAGGTTAAAATCAGATTACAAACTGAAAAGATGAAGGTTCTGCAAACTGGCTAATGTTGTCGCGTGACACAGGTTGCCTTGGCAAGGTATGTCGCGTGACATACTTAGCCACTTGCAGAGACTTTAATAACTGAGACTTATAGAGGCATCAAGGCACTAATATAACCAAGTTACTTCACAAATGGGTCTCAGAGAGTAAGTGTGTCAATAGTGGACACTTCAAGAGGGTGTGGATATGAGGAATCCACACTCATCTTGAGTGTTCATACAAAACAATGTCAAGCCAGAGCTATTACATGAAATGGTATGCAATCAGATACGGATCTAAGCAATATGGGACTAAAGCATGCAATTTTAATCAAGATACATCATTATCAACACATTTAGTATGTAGATCTCATGTATAAGGAAGATAGGGAAAGCAAAAGGGATAGAAAATCGTTACCCTTGAAGACCACGACTTCCTATATCAAGTTAGATATAGGAGCCTTCAAGCATCATCTTCTGGAGCTGATATCAAGCCTTGGTTCAACGAGAACCTTGGGTGCTAGGTGTGTATAGGAAGTGTGTGTAGGATTGGTTGAATGGTAAGTTTATTGAGGGAATTAGTGTGTGTTTTGGGTGTATATGAGGAGAGGGACTATGCTTCTGGGCGTATTTTAACAGAGGGACACTGAGGAGTGAAAAAGGATGCCTAAAATGAGAGGTGCAGGCCTCTATTTATAGGTTGCATGGCAGTGGCTTAGTATGTCGCACGACATAACAAGCCATAACCGTTTTCCTTCTAGAAACATGCAAGGTGGCAAATTCTGGATCCTTTATGGCAGGGTATGTCGCACGACATAACAAGCCTTATCCATTTGCCTTCTAGAAGCCTGCAAGGTGGCAGATTCTAGAAGGGTTTTTATGCCAAAAGAAAAACGTGTATTTTTAATTCCAAGTAATTCCTTCACCCCTCGAAAGGTTCGGAACAGTTCCCGAATTGCTCCTGAACTTTAGGAAAGTCCGGGGAATTGTCGGGAAAATTAACCGGAAGGCATGAGCCAGATTTGGGTACTTACAGAAGCCCCTCGGCAACGTCACTTGCAGGGCGAGTGGGGTTGTCGATAGAAAAGGATCCGATCTGGCGAATGCCGAGACGGATTGGGTGACCAAAGTGGTCGAGTGGCTGGACCTTTATGAAAGGCTACCTACGTATCCCGGAGGAATCAAGCCAGATCGTAGTTCAAACTTTTACTGAGTCAAAATGTTATTCCTTCATCAGGGAATAACGGAGATCGAAAGAGAGCGAAATGTTATTCCTTCATTCTGGAATAACGGAGATCGCAAGGGAGCGAAATGTTATTCCTTCGTCCAGGAATAACGGAGATCGCGAGGGAGCGAAATGTTATTCCTTCGTTCTGGAATAACGGAGATCGCGAGAGAGCGAAATGTTATTCCTTCGTCCTGGAATAACGGAGATTCGCGAGGGAGCGAAATGTTATTCCTTCGTTCTGGAATAACGGAGATCGTGAGAGAGCGAAATGTTATTCCTTCATTTTGGAATAACGGAGATTGCGGGAGAGCGAAATGTTATTCCTTCATTCGGGAATAACGGAGATCGCGAGAGAAAAATGTTATTCCTTCATTCTGGAATAACGGAGATCGCGAGAGAGGTCGAAATGTTATTCCTTCATCTTGGAATAATGGAGATCGAAAGAGAGCGAAATGTTATTCCTTCATCCTGGAATAACGGAGATCGCGAGGGAGCGAAATGTTATTCCTTCGTCCTGGAATAACGGAGATCGCGAGAAAGAATGGATTTTGTAAAGAAGTGGAAAGGACCCGATAATTTTTGTAAAGAAATGGGGCGTACCTGATAATTTTTGTAAAGAAAGTGAGACGTACCCGATAATTTTTTGTAAAGAAAGTGGGACGTACCCGATAATTTTTGTAAAGAAAGTGGGACGTACCCGATAATTTTTTGTAAAGAAAGTGGGACGTACCTGGTAATTTTTGTAAAGAAAGTGGGACGTACCCGATAATTTTTTGTAAAGAAAGTGGGACGTACCCGGTAAATTTTGTGAAGAAAGTGGGACGTACCCGATAATTTTTTGTAAAGAAAGTGGGACGTACCCGATAATTTTTTGTAAAGAAAATGGGACGTACCCGGTAATTTTTGTAAAGAAAGTGGGACGTACCCGATTAGTTTTTGTAAAGAAAGTGGGACGTACCCGGTAATTTTTGTAAAGAAAGTGGGACGTACCCGATAATTTTTTGTAAAGAAAGTGGGACGTACCCGATAATTTTTTGTAAAGAAAGTGGGACGTACCCGGTAATTTTTGAGAGATAGGATTGAAAATGCCAGGGACAAAATTAATAAAACGAGCCACGGGGGTATATATATATAAAATAGGCCACGGGGACACTAGAAGGAAAATTTGATTGATATGATTGAAAATGTCAGGGGCAAAAAGGGTAAAACAGGCCTATGAGGGACAAAATTGTAAAATTGAGCCTTCAGGGGCAAAATTGTAAAAACTAGCCACATGGGCTAAGTATGTCGCACGACATAAGAAGCCATGTGGACAGGTTCTTTAAAAATTTGCACAGTCGTCATTTGAAACTCAATTAAAATTGAAATTGAGAGGGAGACGAAAACGAGAGAAGAGAGAGAGAGAGAGAGTAGCCATCGGAGAGAAATCGAGAGGAATCGAAAGAAACCACACATTTCGAGTCCGATTCAATTGGAGAAAATGCCTCCTAGATTGCGTCCTACCAAGAGGGCTCCACAGCACGCCGAGTTGGCTACTCGACAGAAGGGTGTTCAGAGGAACCAAAGGCCATTCATTCCGGAAGCTCAAAGAGGGGATTTCTACCCACAGCTTGATGAACACACCTCGGATGTCGGGAAGAAAAATGTGGTACGTAACCCTTGCTAGGTTTTAAAAATTTTTAATTTGGGTGAAATCGATTTGAACTGAATTTTTCAGACTGCAATGAATTTTATATGGATTGAACTAGGAAATGTGATGATAAATGCATGTTCTACATTGATAGATTTTGACCTATTTTCACTTGAGATGATTTCAAGAAACAACACGAGATATTTATACCTGTGCCATGTTTACCTGAAGGGATTGCGCACCCGAGGTTCTCCGGAGGTGATTGGTATGCTATGGCAGAGCTTGCCGGGCAGCCAGGAGCAGATATATTTGCCTAAGGGCATGGTCTACGCCGTGGGGCTGGGGCAATTTTTTGAGATGGCGAAGGCCATCAGAGACACCCAGAGGAGTGTGAATTTGGTGAAGGCGTTTAGGGAGTTTTGGTGGGAGACCACTCACTCTTTCCATTTCTCCTGGGGTGAGACGACAGTCACACCGTATGATTTCGCGGTCATCACAGGATTGCCCTTTACGGCTGAGCCACTCTATATAGATGAGCCTGCACAGGGAGCTGAGCCCCAGCCTATTGCTGATGCTGATTTTATGAGTTTACTTGGTTTCGTTCCCCAGATCAAGAAGGGGAATGGATACGAGTTGGGTGAGCTACACGGCTTGATTGGGGAGCAGAGTAAGTGAAATTACCCGGGATTTCGCGCGAGGGGCGCGGAACGCGGTTGTCTTTCGCGGGGGGTTGGTGTCTGAGACCTCGCTTCATGGAAAGGAAAAATGAGGAGTCGCCACGCGATTTTTGTATTTTGAGCCCAAACGTTGAGAAACGGCTTTAGAAAATGGTGTCGTTTTTATTGGTAGCAAAAACTTAGGAAAAGGCTTTGAAAAAGGGGATCATTTTTATTGGCAGAAAGAACGAGTAAAAAGCTTTTTGTACCAGAGATTGTTAGGTTCGGAGGTCAAGTTACGTTTCGGGTATAGTATTACGAGATCGCCCGAAACGCCTCGCATGACGAGTCTTTCTACCTTTCTCGAAATCGTGTGTGTGTGTGTGTGTTTTGAAATGGGGGCTTGAATGACAAGCTTAATCTTGGTTTGAATGACAAACGTTGATTAGGTGACTTTTGAAAAGACGAGCGTTTGAATGACAAACGTCGGTTTTGAGTTTGAAATGAGCGTTTGCGTGGCAAACGTCGATTTTAAGTTGAAATGAGCGTTTGCGTGGCAAACGTCGATTTTGAGTTTGAAATGAGCGTTTGCGTGGCAAACGTCGATTTTGAACCGTGCGAGTCATTGTTAACGATTTTTACGGGAAAAATGCGTATTAAATGATTTTAAGTGTCAAATGGCGGCTTTTAGTTTGAAGATGAGCATTCGGAGGCCGAACGTCATTTCGCGCGTTTTGAAAGAGAGTTCGACGGACGAACTCCGGTTTTGAACCGGGCATTACATTGTTAACGATTTTTACGGAAAAATGCGTATTAAATGATATGCGATCAACGAATCGGGTTGCGACTCGGACTTTGAAAAGTAAATACTATCACGATCCAAACGGGTCGGACTTGTAAATGACAGTATTTAAAGTGCGGTATCAACGGAATCAAACGATCCGGATTCGTAAATGACGATCGACGAGGCCAAACGGCTCGGAATTGTAAATGACGATCAACGAGGCCAAACGGCTCGGATTTGTAAATGACGAAAATTAAGTAACGATCAACCGATCGATCGATCCGGAATTGATAAATGACAATAAAAGTAACGGAACGGGGTCGGAACGCCGTTTTAACCCGTGATTACTTCTCTTACGGAAAGAGAAGAGGATCGAGGGGTTAAAACGTATCGGACCCCGTTAGACGGAGGCGTCTACATTTCGATAACGACGTTCGAAACGGTTATAGCGACTGGCGTGTAAACCGAGATGGAACGAGAGATTTAGAGAGAGGGAGTTATACCTATGGCTAGGGTCGACTCCTTTGGCTCGGGAGGTGTGTACGGGACACGGAAAGTGATTCGAAAGGTTGTTTCGAAGTAGTAGGGTGCGTATTTGATCGAAATACGAAGGTTTCATGCGAATCGAGACAGAACGGAAGCTCGGAAGAGGTGAAAATCAGTTGGGCCGAGGGGGTGGTGAATTTTTGGAGTAATTTTTTGTTTTGAAAAGCTTTGACAGCAACTTCTATTTATAGGTGAAAATTGCAGTAGGAGTCCGGACGGACTTGGACTGAATCCGGGGGTTTTTGGTATTTTGGAAATGCGGGGACTTGCGGCAATTTCGGGAAAAGTGCACAGGAGTCCGTAGGACTTGGCTTGCAAATCGGGGGTATTTTGGTCTTTTCCCTTTGAATTTGATTGAAGGGTGACTAGAGGGAGGTGGCATGGCTGCCACGTGCCTCTGAGTCACCGGCCATGTGGGATTTTGTCCCCGGTCCCGGTTTTGTCCGTTTTTAAAATAACGATCAGGAAAATGTCCGAAACGCCCGAAAAGTGCCGGAAAATGCGTTTTTCGTGGAAAGCCGTGCTTTATGTGTGATGACACGTGTTAAGTACGGTTCGGACGTCGGGATGCACGGCGCATCCGGACGTCTCGTTGGCACAAAGAACGGGGAGTTTAACGAGTTTCGGTTAACTCGGAAGCGGGCCGGTTAACGGATTTCGGTTAACTTTCGACGGATTTGGACGATCCGGATTTGGGTACTTACAGTTAGCCCCTCGGCGTCTCCTCCGAAGGAGGTGGGGTCGTTGAAAAAGATAAGGATCCAAATCGGGATGCCTTTCTTTGAAAGAGACACAGGCGGTCGGTGGCCGGACCCTTAGCGAAAAGGATTCCTACGTATCCCGGCGGGAATCAATCCGATCGTAGTTCGAAAGGGGGCGAGGGCCGCGCATGGGGACCTTGCCTGAGCGAGACTGTTAGGAGGCGTCTAAACCTCGGATGAGACCATTCGCGAGGTACACTGTACTGAATGGAGACTGTTGGGAGGCGTCCGATCTTGGGACTTGAAACCTTCGAGGGCGTGTGGCGCCTCAAACCGGAGTTGCGATGTTGACGAGGGCGTTCGTGCCTTGGAGTGCTTTGGGCTTATTGCTGTTGCCGTGTTTATCCTGGCAGGGATGAGCGTTCGGGCTTACCTGGATGGCCGAAGAGGGATTGTTGTAAGGCGTTCGTGCCTTGGGGTTCGGGCTTATTGCTGTTGCCGCTGAGGTGGAACGATCGGGCTTACGACTGGCGGCCGAAGAGATGAATGTTCACTTGCTGAAGTGAAAAGGTGTTCGGGCTTACAAGGATGGCCAAAGAGGGATTGTTGCAAGGCGTTCGTGCCTTGGGGTTCGGAGCTTATTCTTTGTTGCCGAGAAGACGAACAGCGAAGGTCTCGATAGGAGAGTGGAGGTCGGACCGCGAAGGTCGGGATTGACTGTTTGAGATCGGACCGTGAAAGGTCGCGGTTGAGGATTGAAATCGGACCGTGAAAGGTCGCGATTAAGGATTTGAATCGGACCGTGAAAGGTCGCGGTTGAGAATTGGAATCGGACCGTGAAAGGTCGCGATTGAGGATTGAGATCGGACCGTGAAAGGTCGCGATTAAGACTTTGAAATCGGACCGTGAAAGGTCGCGATTGAGGATTTGAATCGGACCGTGAAAGGTCGCGATTAAGGATTTAAATCGGACCGTGAAAGGTCGCGATTGAGAATTGGAATCGGACCGTGAAAGGTCGCGATTGAGAATTGGAATCGGACCGTGAAAGGTCGCGATTGAGAATTGGAATCGGACCGTGAAAGGTCGCGATTGAGGATTGGAATCGGACCGTGAAAGGTCGCGATTGAGGATTGAAATCGGACCGTGAAAGGTCGCGATTGAGAATTGAAATCGGACCGTGAAAGGTCGCGATTGAGGATTGGAATCGGACCGTGAAAGGTCGCGGTTGAGGATTGAAATCGGACCGTGAAAGGTCACGATTGAGAATTGAAATCGGACCGTGAAAGGTCGCGATTGAGGATTTAAATCGGACCGTGAAAGGTCGCGATTGAGGATTGAAATCGGACCGTGAAAGGTCGCGATTGAGAATTGGAATCGGACCGTGAAAGGTCGCGATTGAGGATTTAATGGTGAAGACCATTATTAAATTTTAACGTCAGGAGACGGAATAGTAACTGGAATGTCCGGAGACATGATTGAACGTTTGAATGTCAAACGTCAACTGAACTGAATTTAACGTCAGGAGACGAGCGTTAGTGAAAACTAACTGGGAATTTATCCTCGGGGGAGGGGGTGTTAGAAATGTCTAACTGGGGAATTTTATACTTTTGGGGAGGCCCAAAAAAGAGGTAAAATTGGAATTGCCAAAAGTTGAGGGACCAAATGGAAGGAATCTTTTTTTTTTTAAATGCAGCAGAAGTCCGGCCGGACTTGGACTGAATTTGACTAAGTTCAAATCAGTTCCAAGTCCGACGCAAACCATCCCCCTTCCCCCATTATTTCCGACGAGAGAGAGAGAGAGGAGAGAAAATTTTCCACCCCAAATTGCAAGGTTTGCTCGAATTTGTGAAGGAAAATCGCTATGGAAGGTGAATGGGAACCGATGGGTCGTCATGGAAGGACCGATGACGAAAGAACGCGGTTGGTTCGGACCATTCGAACCATTGTTCACCCATTGAATCCGGCGGAGTTTTACCCGGCTAGGGATCGCCACAACTCCAAGGGAGGGATCGAGAGACAAGTAAGCTTCCTACAAATTCCATTAATTTTAAGAATGTGCATTCTTTAAATGTTAGAAATTTGCTAGGAATGAACTTAGGGATTTTGGTGCCCGAATTGGGGCTTTTGACTTTGCTATGAACTTTTGTCGAAATTGACTAGGATGTAGTTCAATTGACACTATGGGTGGATGACATAAAAATTTTGGTTGCAAAATTCCATGTCTAGATGCATTTTCCAAAATTAAAGTAGCTTTAATTCGGGACGGAGTAAATTTTCGAAAAATTCGAAAGAGATTTGAAAGTTCCGGATTCGACGGAGTTTTCGAAAGATTTTGAAAGTTCCGGATTCGACGGAGTTTTCGAAATGTTTTGAAAGTTCCGGATTCGACGGAGTTTTCGAAATGTTTTGAAAGTTCCGGATTCGACGGAGTTTTCGAAATGTTTTGAAAGTTCCGGATTCGACGGAGTTTTCGAAATGATTTGAATATACGTAGGAAATGAATGAGAACCGTATCTGCATTGCATCTTTTTGACATGCGTTGGTGCATTTCTGTTGACGTTGCTTCTGTCTTGTTTGCCTGCAGGGGACAGGGGAGGTTGATACTCACAACCAGAAGAGTCGGGGTGCCTTTGAGGCGGTGCGAGCATTGTGGGACATTATCCCGGACGTGGCTCGAGAGGGAGAGAGGAGTCCGCGGCAGCTGGTGCTTGACTCCGAGGTTGGGCCGGGTTTATTAGTCTTGTAGCTGCGATAGCCGATACGCCGAGGGGCAGTCCATGTATGTTGCGGCGAAATGCGAGTAGTGGGATACGACCCACACTTTCCATTTCGAGATGGGGAGGCGACGGTGACTCCCACGGATTTTTCCGCTATCACCGGGTTGCCGACCTATGGCAACACGCCGTGTGGGTTGATGGTTACACCCGGAGCGGTTATGCAGGCTGCTGGGTTTTGATATTACCGATGCCGGGGGCTTAGGCATTCGGTACGAGCCGATGGAGAGGCATGCGGGCGGGTGTTGCCGCTTATCTGGCCGGGTCCTTGAGGATGACCGCGGAGCGCCCGGCTCGAGGGTTCCTTTGGTTTGCGCGTCGCCGACTTTATTCCCGACTTCGACACGTCTTGTCACTTCCCTTTGCTCGGGTCGGTAGACTTGGATTCCGTGAGGGGTTTGCGTGGGGGAGGCTGGGTGGCCGAGCTTTACCACTCCCACAGACGGGTTCTCACGGGGGAGAGGAGCACTCCTTTAGGCGCTTCCATGCCCGTCTTGGATGTAAGTTCACGTACTTTTTCTCTTCCTTGCCTCTTTTATGTACTCGTATGTATACGCTTTGTAGCTGACATAACTTTCCATTCTCTTGGCAGGTCTGGTGCTACGAGGTGTTCAGTCCGCAGGCTTGGGACATCAAGGAGCCGTACCGACCCCTGTTCCCTGCCATGTTGGTTTGGCAGAAGAAGGCGAAGAGGGCGGTTTCTTCGAGAGTTGGCACTCGAGTGTCATACGAGGAGATATCTCTGGCACTGAACCGGGAGTTCTCTGAGAGGATCCAGCTGACCTGGTGGAGTAGGTTCGATGCCGTCGTCGGTTCGGTGCCGCCGAGACTACACGGAGGCGGAAGCTCCTGGTGGGACTTCACTGCGATGCCATGTATCTGGGGGAGAGGGTGACTCGTCAGCATAGGCAGGGGTCTCTTCCCTTGGTGCCGGTGGATCCTCCGATGCACATGCAGCATCCCCGGGAGATGCCGATGGATGAGCTGGAGGGGTACATACAGGGCGTATACTTCTCCGAGTACATCATAGCGGGGGCCGCCTATGATGTTTTCTTGAGGATGAGGCTGAGGAGCCCGCAGGTGCAGCATAGAGAGGGTGAGGTCCCTGGAGGTCCTCGAGATTTTCCGGTCCCGCGAGCTAGACTAGCGTACGAGGGGATGGACGGTTCGTGTAGGCGACTTGTGATCCCGCTCCCGGCTGAGCCGAGACCACGATACAGGGCGGACCCCAATGCTTCGGTGAGCATCCTTTTTGATTTTCTGCATTTGATAGTAGCATTCTGCAAATGTTGCATCTGTACTTTCTGCTTGCTTTCGATGACTTTCCCGATTCGCGGGTATCGCCGTACGTATAATGACGCCATGAGAGGCTGGTGGACGGAGTGGTCCGCCTACGCTAGGAGGCTCGTGGAGTTCATGCGGTGTAGTTCCGGAGGAGCGTGGACGTCCGTGATCTGGGGCCGCCTAGGCCGAGAGATTCGCCCTGCTCCCACGGCCGGTGGAGAGGACTTTACACAGGGTTCGGCCGGTTCGCGGGCGAGCAGGCTGGATTTGGAGCTCCTTCTTACGCGCACTCGGGCGCGAGAGGGGAGTCCTCGAGTTCGCATACTCGAGGAGGCCCTTCGCCTATTCATTTGGAGGAATTTGGCGAGTTCTGTTTGCGACGGATCCGGCGGCGGCGGAGCGGTACGTCGAGTGTACGGATGACGAGCGGGACTCGAGTAGTCCCCTTTTTCTTGCTTTCTTTCTTTCTTGCTTTGTTTAGACAAAATGCATGTATTTGTCGGGAACAAATTTTGATTTGAAGCTATGTATTTGCAAAAAGGCGCCGTGGGCGGAACATGCTTCGCATATTTATTACGTGATCACCTTCTCGTTATTTTTGGCAAATAAGGAAGTAGGTTAATCAAAAATAAATAAAATAAGAAATGCACTAAAAATTGAACGGGTCAAAAATTAAGCATGTATGCACTAATTATTAATTATTTGCCTTTGTTGCACGAGCAGGGCGGAAGGGATATGCGGATATTTGTTGAATGAAACCATAGGCGGCACGCGAGATTTCTCAAAGGTGAACAGGAGTGGCTTGGAAATGTTTCCAATTTAGGGGGCAACAGAGTTGAGCAAGTCAGCTGCGAGAGGAGTCCGACCGGACTTGGAATGAATTTCAGATTCTTTAAATTGCGGTTTAGCTTTGCAATTGTTCAAGAAAGCTGCGCATAGTCCTTTGTTCATCCGTCAATTCCTTTCCATTTCTTAAGGTTCCTTTCATTTTCGACATGGCTCCCTTTCCCAAGTTATCGTCTCGGATGCAAGAGCGATATTTGGACAACTTTCACTCGTGGGTACGGAACCACACGAGGCGAGAACAAAAGGTTTTCGAAGGCATTACGGGATTAAATCTGTTTGGGCTTTGAAGGAGCTCATGCCGATTGGGATCTTTTGAGAGCCGCGTCTCGGTTACAGGACGTACGGAGGAATGTGTACGGCTTTTCGTACAACGAAATCACTCCTACGTTTGAAGATTTTCGGGCCATTCCTGGGAGGACTGAAACGGAACGGCTAGTTCTTCCATATCTTTGGTGGCATGGCCTTGTTGAGAAGCTAGTGTCTTTGTTTGGTATCTCATTTGGAGAAGCATACGGGATGCTTGTCTGAGATACCGATTACGTTGACATTTCGGGACTGCCCGAAAGATTTGCCTGAGCCGAGTGGGAGCGTCTTTTCGTGGGGCAGCGTTTGCTCTGTGCGCGATTGCTACTCTGTTCACATTCACGTCTCTGGCGTGTGCCATCACAAAGTGTCCTGGACCTAGTGAGGCAAAGGCGAGTGGGGAGACATCGTGCCATTGGTCTTGGGCGAGACGTTCCTGGGCATAGGCCGGATGGCGACCGTAGCCGATACATGTGGGGAGGAAGTCCCGCTATGCCGACCATGTGGTTGAGGGAGAGGCTGCATGATGCCCGAGGTGCCAATGTCTTGTGACGCTTGGTCTTTCTCGCGACGTCCTTCGGTGATAGGGGGTCAGATCGAGCCGGAGCTCCGGATGGCCGAGATTTTGCACGCATCACTTGCGATGGTCGGTTCCCCCGCCTGGTCCCCTCTTGCTTGTCGGTCCCCTGTCTCGAGGCGTCTTTGTCGGTTCCCTTGTTGAAGTAATGAGCGAGGTCAAAGCAGTAAGGCCGAAGGTTGGGTGTGCCGTCTGAGGTTCCCTTTGCGGGCTGTCGCCTTGGTGCGGGCGAGCCTTTGTCTTCCTTGATGTCAGCCGGTGTTGGCACGTAGCCAAGCCCCTGGACCGTGGTGTGGTCCTTGACTTCAATAACTTGGTGTTGGCCTTGCAGCCTTTTACCGAGCCCCAGTCCTGGGATGAAGTTCATGAGTTTCATCATCTTCATGGCGGGAGGAATCTGATCGTGAGACAGTGGAAGGTCCACGTTTCATATTTGGATCTTGGAGGTCTCCAGAGTGAATCCAGTTAATGGCATGTCGTCATTATGCTTGATTTCTAACACTGGAATGTCGTTGGTCGGGTCCCCTCGGTGGTGACGCTGTCGCCGTAGACCGTGGTTAGCTCGTTGCCTTGCATGAACTTAAGGCACCGATGAAGGCGGATGCCACGCCATTGATTTGATGCAGCCAGGACGCCCAGATGGGCATGTGAAAGTGATTGGAATGTCCAACACTTGGAATTCGGTGGGGATCACCGCTTGGCGAACCGCATGTTAAGAGTAGCAACCCCGAGAACCGTACGGAAGTAGAGTCATAGGCCTTGACAGGTGTGGGTAGAAGGCTTCAGATCTGTGGGCTTGATGTCAAGCAGTCCATCATCTTCGGGCAAGACATTCATTCCGGAACCTCCGTCTACCAACACGCGGAAGGCGACGCTCGTCCAAACTGGGATCGCGATGTAGAGCGGCTCATTGTGGATCAGCCCCCAAATTTTGGAAGGTCCAAATCTGTGAAGGTGATTATGTTGCCATAGTGAATGTTGCCAATCATCGAATGACTTCATCCGGGGTTGCGTCCACGGGGACCATGGTACGGGCCGTGCTTTCCTCTAGCTTGAGCTTGTGAGGATAAAGAGGAGGTGAGCAGAGACCAAAGGGAAATGTTCGCCCGAGTCCGCTGAGCCGAGTGAGGATCGGGTCCTCTTTCAAGGAATTTGCGTCTTCGGGTGGCCGGATTGCAATTCGCTCCGTCGGCTTTTGGTGGCCTTAGGTGGCAATACATGGATTTGACCCGATCGGGTTAGAACGCCGACATCGGGTTTGGTTTCTTACGAACAGCCGCTCCGAGTTGAGCCATAGTTAGAGGAGGATTCCTCGTGGCATAAGGCCATATGTCTTCCCTCAACTCATTGATTGTGGATGAATTCCCGGGAGCTTCGGCGGCTTGACGGATTCTGTCCCAGATGCGCTTGGATGCCTCTGCGGGGAGGTAGCCTACGCTTTGACGCATGTTCGAATGTCAAGCTGCACAACAATGGTTGCACGAGGCGAACCTGTGTGTTGCTAACCCTCCGGGAGGTTGGAGAGTTATCGGCTTAAGCGAACTGGTCTCCTTGATCTCTTCACGGTATATCGCGTTCCTTTCCTTCTTCTTGAGCATACTCGGGGCATTCCTCGGGAGCTCGGGTCCGGCAATACTCATGGTTTGCTAGTTTTCCTCCGCTCCGGGCCCCGTATCAACCTTCTTGCAAATGCAACCCGCGTCGAGAGTTAATGCATGTGTTTCTTCCCATGTGAGAATAGCCGGTGCTTCTTTGAACCGCGTGCGGCAGCCTAGGTAAACCTCCATCTAGGAGAGTTTTCTCCTCTACTTTATTTGAGTGGCGGGTATGTCGGAAGGTGAGTACACGGCTTCCCGAACATCCGCCCATTATGGATCGGTTCTTTGCCCCAGGTTGATCGTTCGTCGTAAACGAATGCCGTGAGACGTGGAATTTCCCGAGTAGTTGCTCAAGACGAATCTCCATCCTCCTCCCCGCTTTTTAAATAGACCTTCCTCCCTGAGTTGGACTTTCAATTTGAGTGCGGAAATGATCCGTTCCCATCCTCCCAGGACCCTTGGGAGTCCGGTTTTGTTGACTTCATGCCCGGCTTGGAAGAGAATGGTTTCATTGTCTTCATCGTCGCTTTCACAGAGAACTTGCTTTCCCCGGGAAGGTAAACGCTGGGACTCGTTCTACTGTGTCGTTCCATCTCCTAGGTCATCGGGACCGTTGACCACCCTTGCCCGGCAGAGGGGTTGGATGAGAACAGACGGTAGTCCGGAAGTTGCCATGAGCAAAGCTCTTGAGGTCGAACTGGTCTAGAGTGGCCTCTAGCTTTCTACGTCTCAAGCCCCGTGACACTTTAAGGGCTTGGTCCCTGTAGGTCTTTCGAGCTTGATCTTCGTCCCAAAGACGACTTTCTTGAGCGGCTAGTTCCATGAGGCCTTTCCTTGCGAGAGCTAAGCAGTTTCCGTAGGTGCGCATCGTCTGGCTAGTGTCCAGAACCGTGATTACGTTCAAATCGCCGAATGGCGGGAACACTTGGATTACGTTGACGAAGGAAGTCGGATCGGGACATTCCATGCGGCCTTCCTTGATCTCGATTACCAAGAAATTCGCCCATATCTCGTTGATTGACCCCACTGGGGTATTCAATTCGCAATGTTGACGGTCTCGTGATCTCGCTCGATCGCCAAGTCTATCGTAGCTAGCAATCGGCGCGTGGATGTTCGAATCCGGCCGTGACGGCAGTGGGTGTAGAATCGAACTGGAGCATGTTGATGCCGAGGTGGTCATTTCCCATGTCGGAAGCCGACTCGCCTTGCGGGAAGACTTTCACGTATGTTTTCGGGGTGGCTGCCGGAAGCGTTCCCGAGGTTGATCGACTTGTAGCAGGTGAGGAGCTTGGTCTCCTTCGTCTTGCCCTTGGCCTTGGCGGCGCTTGAGGGTTTAAGCTTGACCGACGGCACGGGCCGGTTGCCACTGGGCCGGTACTCGGAAGTAGTGATGAGCTCTGAGCTCGCTTGGCCAAAGCCTCATTTACCATGAGCAGGCAGTCGTCGAGGGTGACCTTGGTATTGCAGAATTTGACGATAAGGACCGGATCCTTGGTATCATCGGGATATCTGGAATAGATGATGTTGACGAAGTCGTCGTCAGTCACTTGATCAGAGGGATTCTTCGTCGTGTCAACCAGTAACTTCCAATTGTCGGATAGCTGTCTGTACTTGTGATGTACCCGATTTTTTTTTGAAATTAAATGGAGTCGCCACGCCATTTTTGTTTTAAGGGCCAAAACTTTGAAAAATGCCCGAGATTAGAGATTTGGGTTCAGAGGTCATGTTACACGCCGAGAAGGACGTTAGTGTGCACCCGGAATGCCTCGTAAAACGAGTCTTCCAAGCTGAAAATCATTTGTGTGTGTGTGTGTGTTTTGGCCAAAATAAGTTGAAACTGAGGAAACCAAAAATTGGGAACTCTTTTTAGGACTTTAAACTGATCCCATGATTTTTTGGATGATTTTTGGGTTGAGATTTGGAGCTCAAAAGAATTTTGGAAGTTGAAAACCATTTCTGCCAGAATGAAAAAGGCAGTGGACAAATGTTCGGGTTGAAAACCATTTTTTGGATGATTTTGAAATGGACTTTAGGGCTTGAAAACTCCAGAATCTGGGAAAAGTCCGAGAATGAAAAATGTTCAAAACACCTTAAATAAGGTTTCTGTAAAAGAACTTTCCATTTTGGAGGTGATTTGAGGGAGAAAAACCTTCTGGAAATCTCAGATGTGCAATCTGGATTTCCAGAAACTGATGAACTGACCTTTTAAAAAAAAATTTGAAAAAGGGAGTTTTACTCACGCAAAAAATAAGTTAAAAATATGTCTGGAAAGATCTGGATGTTGGCTACAAAAAGTATTTTGTAGTCAACACCAAATTCCAAGTTTCTGTATGTCCAAAAATGGGAAAATGGACTGAGATCTCAGAACAATGCTACTGGACAGCAAGATGTTCTTGAGGGAAAATGTGATTTTTGGGGGATTTGCATCTATGTTCACCCCATTTTCATCCCTAGACTTGATTCCACTACTTTGTGTTAAGTGGTTATCATATTCAAGTCATCCTTGGGGAATTTTATGGGGTTTAAACATGTCCTTTGCAAAGGGAAAGAGGATATTTTGTAGAGATGAAATTAAAGAGACAAATCAACTAGAGATTTAAAATTTGGACCATTTGAGATGGTCATTCATGAAGATGAACTTCAAGATGACCATCTTAGGTCAAGACTTAAGTTAAATTAGACATAAAGCAAATCAAAATAAGAAGAACAAGATGAACAAGAGGTTAAAACGGAATTTTAGGGTTTAGAGAAGGAGGGCTTTACCAATGGTGACACCCTATCTTCCTAGGCTTGGAATTTGACTTGAGGAGTATCAAGATTTGGTGTTTGACTTGAGGAGTATCAAGATTTGGTGTTTTGGAGTTGTGTTTGGGTGGATTCAAGGCTTGAATGTGTTTAGGGTTTGATGATAGAGTTGATCAAAGAGAAAACAAGTAGATAACACTTAAGTCCTCTATGTTTTCTCCCTAATCTTCCTCTTGAGTAGTGTTTTAAGCTTGAGCTTGGTGTGTTTAAGAGTGATATGAGAATGGTTGAAGTGAAATTGGGAAAGGTTCAAGAGAAAATGGTGGCAATCTAAGGATTCCCACTGTTTTCTCTCTATTTTTCGCCAAAATGCAGCTTCTGTGTGTAAAATGTGTTGTGTAAACTGAGAGAGGAGGGTTCAATTTATAGCCCCCTGTAAGGGACAAAGATGTCCGCGCGGATCCGATTGACGCGTGCACTGTTCACTTCGCTGCTGCAGGCCTTTTGGACAGAAGGAATATTTTCAAAAAATTCAAACAGTTTCTGTTTTTCAACTTGCCCAATTCGGGTTTTTCCAATTTCTTTTGCTTTTTAAGATTCTTTTCTTGGTTTAACTTTAAAATGGCAATTCCCACTTTGCCCTTGCTTTGTTAGAAATGTTAGAAATGTTAGGAATGTTAGTAATGTTATAACTTTCGTTAATTTTCTAACGAAAAAGCTACCAACTCAAATTGGAGCACTTACAGTACTGGACGTTGAGCTTGACAATTTCCATGGTATTGGAACCTTGATCGTAGGTGACCTGATCGGAAGGAGTTCCGTCCTCAAAACAGAGCATGTGAATGCAGAGGTCTGCTTGCGGGTCTGCCGCGTCCTCGACTCCGGAGAGTCCAGATTCATCGTCATCTGATCGCTCAATCCAGGTGTAGGGACGTATTGCGTCCGGTTGCGTTGCTGGAGCAGCTAGGAAAATCTTGTACCCCATGCTTGAGAGGAAAGGATTAGCGGGGAATCCCTCTCGTAGGACAAATTTCTCATACAACCGTCATACATTCGAGATGAGTATGACGGTGCTTGTCAACCTTTATCACGAAGATCTCTTCGCACTGGGCAGGCCGTAGAGAATGGGTTTGGAGAATGTCGACGAATCTCCGAGCGTAGACAGGGGGTTTATGTGCCCGTATCATGGCGATATTCAGCGTTTCCTTCCAATACGCCGCTCCAAATGTTGGAAACGACAAATGAACTTGATGTATCGGATCGCCTGTGGTCCGCCCGCTCGAGTACGTTTACATAGTTAGCATCTCCGGACTCGAGGATTCTCGATGAGATTTGCCCAGTAGTCCCTTGGTTGATTCGAAGGAGGTACCCCCGGTGCTCGAGTGCGGACACGCAGCTCTTGTCTCAGCTTAGTTTCCTATGAGGAAACTATCCCCTCGGATGACTTCAAGATCTCCCTGTCGGTTAATGAACTTAACACACTGATGGAGAGTGGAAGCTATGGATTTCATGTGGTGTAGCCAAGGGTGTCCCAAAAGAGCTGTGAACTCGGATGGAATGTCCATCACGTGGAGTTTTGCTGGCACCATTTGGGTTTCGAACCGTAGTTCAGTCACTCGTCCCCGGGATGGGACGAGACGAGTTGTCGTAGGCCTTGATAGTCCGAGCTGACGGAATCAGATGGCTTTCATGGATGCGGAGAGCTCGCATCATGCTGAGAGGGAGGACATTAACGGCTGACCTGTTATCTACCAATACTCCGGGGAGTGATATGGTGTTGAGTTTGAGAGTGATGTACAGAGCTTCGTTGTGCCCCGAGGCATCTCTCGGTAGGTCTTCGTCACAGAACGTGATCATACTGCCATACAAACGGGAGTCGTAGATCTCGTCTCTATCCGTAGAAGGAGAGTCATCCAGCTGTAGCGTTGTGAGAAAAGAATTTTATCTTTTTAGAGTCGCCACCTATATTATTCGTTTGGAAACATAGGAAAACCGTTTTGAAAAGATATTTGAGTTCGGGGCTTAGGTTATGGAATGGGTAGGTCGAGGAGCATCCATTCCACCCGATCCGAAGATCGGTCTTGCTAAAGAAAAGAGAGGTTTTCAATCTTTTAAAATACATAGAATTAAAGAAAACAAGTAAACCCTAATCAATTTCTTGATTAGGAATGTCGGATTGTATGCTTCGAGATCGCCTTCATCGATTGAAGGGACTCTAGGCCAATCCTTTTGGTGGGATTACACCACTCTAAAAGCCGATAGAGAGAGATTGAGAAGAAGAGAGTAAAAAGTGAAGGAGTTTACCTAGCGTTTGGGGAGGATTTGATTTAGAACGTGGTTCTAAGATGTCTTCTCGATCGAGAAGTGATTTGGGCAGAGCTTCGACTCAATATGAGAGTCAAGTCTTGATGCGGACAGAGCTTCGCCTTGATGTTAAGCTTGAGCCTTGATGTTCGTCAATCAACGTGGTTGAAGGACGAATTTAGGAGTTGTTTGTGAGTGATTTGAAGGAGTCCTTCGTGGAAAGAAACCAGCAAATTGTGTGTGTTGTGTGGAATTCTGGACCTTTGAAACAGTGAAAGTCACCAAGTATTTATAGGGGTTTAAGAGGTAGAGGTGGAGAGGTAAAACACTCCTAGGAAGCTTCCAGAACTCAATTCTGATTGGAGAACCGGATTAGATTAGGTTTATCAAGAAAAGAGTTTGAAACGGAGAAGGAGAGTGATTTCTGCACATCCTGTCGAGGGGATATCTCGCGCGAGATATGATATCTCGTGCGAGACAAAGCGTGGACAATTACGCCCTCTTCGCTTATTCCGTTAGTCAGTTAGGTCCAAAACTAACGAGGTTAGTTAGAAACTTAACGAAACATGACGAAACTGATATGCTTTCATCAAAACATAAAAGAGAGATGAAGAGTAGTGTAATCATGATTTATTGGTTCAGAATGGGGTGTCTACAGAGCCCCTCGACGACAGGTCTTATGAAAGAAGAAGTGTCGTCGATAGAAAAGACATCATTCTGAACATTGGGATGGTCGTACCGCACGGCTGCCTACGTATCTCTAAGAGAGAATCAGACCAAACGTAGTTCGACTCCAAAACACTAAAAAGGCTATTTTAGGTATTTTGAAAAGCATTTTTGAAAATCGAAGAGGGATTTTTTTTTTAAAAGGTAAAATCATACTGAGGAATCAAGGACTTGACCCAATTCTGAAGATACCCATTTGTTGATGAAGTTGTTGAAGTGTGCCGCCCGAGGTTACTGACGTTCCCGTTGTTGTTGCCGAGGTCACGGACTTGAAGTTTGCTGCCGTCACAGACTTTGAAGTTGTCGCCGAGGTCACGGACTTGAAGTTGCTGCCGTCACAGACTTTGATATTGTTGCCGAGGTCACGGTCTTGAAGTTGCTGCCGTCACAGACTTTGCTGGTGTCACCGAGGTCACGGACTTGAAGTTTGCTGCCATCACAGACTTTGATGATGTTGCCGAGGTCACGGTCTTGAAGTTGTCGGTTGAGGTAGAGGTTCTGTCGGCCCCTGTAATGCAAGGATATATGCATGCGGATCTCGGATGGACCCGAATGATTCTTACCTTTGTGTACCTGTCAGCACATAAAGATTCCAAGTAGATTTTTTTTCAGATTTTAGTTGTTTGACTGGACTTACGTGGTGGTGCTCACGTCTGTTCGTGTGAATGGCCGGTCGGACATTTTGGTGGTGAGTTTTATGTATGAGTATAGGGTATATGGATATGTATAGGGACATTTGTATGGATTTGTATTTGAGATGGGTGAACTGTATGAGTGAACTTGTGTTTGACAAGTTAGGACCAAATCAGGTTTTGCAGAATCTGTTGCTAGTCAGCGAGGTTGTATTGTTGTAGAATTTCGTTCGATGAGTATCCTTGTGTGAACCCAACTAGGTCTGTTGAGAATCTTCATTCTTACTTCTCCTTGAGTCGTGTCTCTAGGAGGCAAACGACTACGAATCTGTCGACTGTCATAATGGCTTTATGTCCAAGGCCCTTTGCTGTTTCAAGCCCCAAGTTGCTTGCAAGTGGTAGATGACTTTGTGAACAGGCTTGTGAAGCTGCTCTCTTTGATTTGAAGGTGATCGAAGAAGACTCTCCTTGTTGATTTGATTTGAAGAAGATCGAATGACGCTCGATGAAGAAGGCTGAAGAATACTCTCCCTTTGTCCTTTGATTTTTTTTTCTTAGTGCGCACCCTGGTTTTTGCCTAGACCGCCCTTTCGGGTTTTCAATCTAGCGGGCATCTCTTTTACGTCTTTTTTTTTTTCATTTTTTTTGATAGTATGTAACTCGAAGAGAACTCAGAGAGAGAAAATCTTATTGAGGAGAGAAATGAGATCTCAAGTTAGTTTAGGAGAGACGGACTCTATTCATTGGAAGGTGATCCAAGCATTGACTTTTTGGAGAAGTGTATTCTTTAATGATGAGAGTGAGAAACAAAGAGGAAAGCCCCTAATGTAGATGTGATTATTTTGAAAAGTTGAAATAGAGGTTGACTGGGGGAGGAAAGGATAGGAAGCCCCAGTTTTGATGCTTGAAATTCAAGAGTGTGTATGAGAGTGGCTAAGTGAAAGCCCCTAGACTCGACAAGAAACGTTACTTGGCTTCAAGGATCTAGAAAAGTTATTCTACCTTTTAATGAACCGTGCATCATCTAGAAGTTTCTAAATAAGTTTGAGAAGAAAGCCAATCATTAGTATGACTTAAGGGTAAACATTTTTCTTGATACTGAAAGTCTTCTTCACTTGATGTAGGAGGATTTTGAGGAATCCTCTTTTCTTTTGTCGGTATCACTTGACTCCTCTTCTTTGTGGGAGAGTCCTTCTTGCCTTTGTTGAAATTCCATCCTTGTTGTGGGGCGATGAAGGCTTGAGAGTTTTTTTTTTTTTTTTTTTTTTTTTTTTTTTTTTTTTTTTTTCGATGCTCTATTTTTGCCTAGGACGAATTGAGGAGTTTCGTCCTAGCGAGCTTTTTATTTATTTATTATTTTTTTTTGTACTCTCAAAGCCTTGAGTTGAGTAGCCCCACTCTTCACCTTTGACATTCTTCTTTTGTTGACTTTTGACTTTCTGTAGGGGTAATGTTTAGCCCTTAAGCTTCCTAAGGATAACTTTTTCTTAAACTCGCTTAGAAATCTCTATTTTTTGCAATGATTTAGGGAATGGAAGGTCCATTATTTTGCATGAGTTGAATGATATTCATGAGGTAGAACAACTTTAGGGAAAGTGTTTAGGAAAAGAAATTACTTTAATTTATTGAGAAATTTAAGAACAGACTCGATAGTTTAGAAGACACAAACTAGAGGAGGTGAGGAGTACTAGAAAGACAGAACGACTCTTCGAGTTCATACTTGGAAATTTAAAACCTAATCTACTTCTATCAAAGGAGAAAGGGAGAGGATAGTTGTAGCCCCAAAGTGGTAAGTGTAGCTTTTTCTTCTCGGAGCTTCATCTTCTTCATGGAGTACGAGGAAGAGGATTGGTGATGACGTTGGGACGTTCTAGATCTCCATTGTCAAAGAGGTCTTGGATGATGTCCTTCAAGTGGTGGCAAGAGTTGGTGTCGTGGCCGGTGAAGTTGTGGTATTTGCAGAATAAGTGATGAGCATGGTTCGAACCCATATCCTTAGGAGGACCACCTTCCCTTGGTTTAATTTTTTCATTCTGGACAAGCACATCGAAGATTTCTTCTTGAGTGATTCCTTCAATTTTGTCGTAGTGCCTCTTTTTCTTTTCAGGAGGAGGAACAGCAGAATACTTTTCGGTGTTGGGGCGGCTGAGTGCAATAGCGTTGACTGAAGCATCCTTACTTGTGGTGGGCTTGTTGTAGCGGAAAGTACTTTCCTTCTTTTTGCTTTTTAGGAAGTCGTCAACCCTAATTCCGGACTCGAGGAGTTCATTGAAATTAGGAAAGTAGTTACCGGCGAGCTTCTCTTGAAATTCATCACGAAGGCATTGAAGGAAGATGTGGATTTGCTCTTTGAGAGTAGGCCTTTCGACAATTTCAGTAAGTTTGAGTCTCCATATTCTAGCAAATTCAGCAAAGGACTCATTTGCATGTTGTTTAGTTTGTTCAAGATCCCTCCTAGTAGGGCGGTAGGTGGAGTTATCTTCAAACTGCCTTTGGAAGACTAAACATGCAGACGACCAATCAAGCCTTGTAGTCGTAGGAAGAGACATGTACCAATCCCTTGCAGCACCTTCTAAAGTTTGAGGAAAGCATTGGGCCAAGATTGTGTTATCAACGCCCATTGGAAGCATGGCCCAAGTGTAGGTCTCAACATGAGCTCGAGGACAGGTAGTACCATTGAACTTGGCAATATCGGGTGTTTTGTACTTGCGAGGAAACTTAGTGATGGACTGTTGAAGAGCATCAGGATCAAATGGAACGAATGACCCTTTGGAAGTGTCAAGAGTTGCAAGCTTCTTTTCGAGATAGTTCTTAGTAACATGGTCACCAAGTTTAGTAGTTTCACCACTGCCTTCTTTCTTGGTTTTAGCACCCTTGGAGGTATGTTCCTCATCATTGGAGGAGGATGAGGAAGAGGAGGAATCGGATTCTTCCTTTTTCTTGCTTGACTTCTTGGTTTTTCTATTCACTTTGGCGTAGGATTCCTCTTCGTCGGAGGAGGATTCCACTTTCTGCTTTTGCTTTCTTCCTTTCTTGACTTTCAAATCGTTGAGTTCTTTCATGAGGGCGGCCATTTGGGCGTTTTGCTCATCAATTTGCTTACTTTGTTCATCCAACCTAGTCATGGCTTCGATGAGTTGGACCTTAGCATCGTTGAAATCGGCCTCGGTGGTAGAAGGAGAAGCAGACATCGTGTTGAGCTTTGGCGAAGAACCTAGACGTGTAGCAACCGTGTTAAACCATGATCGAGTCCCAACAAGTCGGCTGAATAGGGTGAATGAAGGCTTGAAGGTTTGAAGGTTTTGGCCAAAACACGAAAAGACCGAACACTTATCTCGTACGAGACAAGTAGTCTCGCGCGAGACTTCACCACGGAAAGTCACAATTTTCTGATTTTAATCCTAATTTTGGTCGGACGAAAAATCCGTTTTGGGGGTTTCTAAAGTTCAAGAACCAAACCTAGGGACCTAGGGGTCGGAGTAATCCAAAGTAACATCAAGTATTGTGCAATAATTTTGATGAGAAAATTTTCTCTTTTTAGGGGCAAATCCGAAGGGACAACCGTAGGGGCGTTTCGAAGGGACAATTCGAAGCGACAATTTATTGATTTCTTTTCCGTGGATTATTGCACAAAACGATCTTGACAAGGGATTACAAGGACTCCAAGATCAAACCGACCGGTCAAGGAGTGTCTTAAAAAGTCAATCTACATGATATGTGGCGATGCAGGGCTGGAAGGCTAGGCTCCCCGCGATATGACAATCTAGGTGGATTGAATACGCGAAGTGGGATGATCCAACTTCGGAGAGACCGGCGACTAGGTGGTTACCGTCATCCGTCCTTAGTGTGGGTCCCGGATTTATAGAGGGTATGTAGTGCAATGACAGTTATATATGAGTGCGCGTGTGTGATAGTTCAATCTAGGTGATAGGGTAAAATAGAAAGTTTTTTTTTTTGAAAACTAAAAGAAAAACAGATAGTGGCCGCACCAAGTGGTTGCCTACGTTTCTCCCAAATTAGGAAGACTCAGGTCGTCGTAGTTCCACTTAAAGGAGAGAGAGAGGAATAAATAATTTAAATTACAACTCCCGAATCCCCAATGGACCGGACTTTAATTAAATAAAACCCAATCGCACGCAGTTTATAAATAATAATCAATCATTTAAATGGAAAACGATTCGAGTTCTACATCTTAAGGGAGGCCTTAAGATGTGGGAACTCTGCAGATAATAAATTCTGGGATCCCCCTTGCGTGTTCTTCTCTCGTCTTGGACTATGAGATGAACGGGCGAAACCAGAAAGCAACCAGATTGTCGAGGCGATATCTCGCGCGAGATATGATATCTCGCCGCGAGACATGCCTCGTCTGAGAGCAAAAAATTCGAATTTACAAATTTTTTTTTGAAAACCTCTCTTTTAATCTTGACGCAAGTTTAAGCCTCTTAATTTTAAATCCCCAGCGGAGTCGCCACTGTAGCGTTGTGAGAAAAGAATTTTATCTTTTTAGAGTCGCCACCTATATTATTCGTTTGGAAACATAGGAAAACCGTTTTGAAAAGAGATTTGAGTTCGGGGCTTAGGTTATGGAATGGGTAGGTCGAGGAGCATCCATTCCACCCGATCCGAAGATCGGTCTTGCTAAAGAAAAGAGAGGTTTTCAATCTTTTAAAATACATAGAATTAAAGAAAACAAGTAAACCCTAATCAATTTCTTGATTAGGAATGTCGGATTGTATGCTTCGAGATCGCCTTCATCGATTGAAGGGACTCTAGGCCAATCCTTTTGATGGGATTACACCACTCTAAAAGCCGATAGAGAGAGATTGAGAAGAAGAGAGTAAAAGTGAAGGAGTTTACCTAGCGTTTGGGGAGGATTTGATTTAGAACGTGGTTCTAAGATGTCTTCTCGATCGAGAAGTGATTTGGGCAGAGCTTCGACTCAATATGAGAGTCAAGTCTTGATGCGGACAGAGCTTCGCCTTGATGTTAAGCTTGAGCCTTGATGTTCGTCAATCAACGTGGTTGAAGGACGAATTTAGGAGTTGTTTGTGAGTGATTTGAAGGAGTCCTTCGTGGAAAGAAACCAGCAAATTGTGTGTGTTGTGTGGAATTCTGGACCTTTGAAACAGTGGAAGTCACCAAGTTTTTGTAGGGGTTTAAGAGGTAGAGGTGGAGAGGTAAAACACTCCTAGGAAGCTTCCAGAACTCAATTCTGATTGGAGAACCGGATTAGATGAGGTTTATCAAGAAAAGAGTTTGAAACGGAGAAGGAGAGTGATTTCTGCACATCCTGTCGAGGGGATATCTCGCGTGAGATATGATATCTCGTGCGAGACAAAGCAGTCTGTGGACAATTCTGCCCTATTCAGTTATTCTGTTAGTCAATTAGGTCCAAAACTAACGAGGTTAGTTAGAAACTTAACGAAACATGACGAAACTGATATGCTTTTATCAAAACAAAAAAGAGAGATGAAAAGTAGTGTAATCATGTATTATTGGTTCAGAATGGGGTGTCTACACCAGCCATCCGTTTCCTGTCTTCCTCTTGAGAGGTAAAGCCTTTGCTGGAACCTCAGGAGTGTGTTGAGGCTGCCTGTGGCGGTTGCCGCCCTTGGTTAGCACATTGATCGAGTGCGATTGCCAAGCTGACCTTGATCTTCCTTTACTGGTCCGAGCTCGGAAGCTGGACAAATTGAATCTTGGCTGATCCCGCGGGGGGTTAGGCTTCGGCGCGATAAGATTACCAAGATCCGAGGTATTCCGGTGTCCCAGTGCAGATGCAGTTTCGGCGGGACTTTTCGGCTTTCCCACCCTGTATGCCTCTAAAGGCTGCGTGGCCTGGAGGCAAAGAGGATGGTGGAGTACGGTGCGTAGTAGTCGAACCTCCGGAGGGTTCTCCAAGTGTACCTACCTTTGGTATCCCCGGCTTATATCTTTCTCTCGATTCTTTGTTGAGAGGATTTCTTCTTTTGTTTTCTCGGAGGATTGCTCAGGACGGTTTCTCGGGACTCGTACTCCCGGGCGGGCGGAAGCGATCGCAAATATCGTAGGCGATGTGGACATTAGAGGAGGATCCAGTGAAAGAGGCGGAGAAACCGGTTCTGCGGCACTCTTCTTGGGCACCCACTCAATGGAATTCACTGTTATTGTTCGGAAAAGGGTTCCCGGCGTATTGGGCCACGGGGGCGCTCTAACTTGCCTTCTTCTATCAATTTACGGATTTCGTATCGTAACCCCAAACAGGTTGTCGGTGGTATGGCCGTGATGCGTGGAAGGCGCGATATTTGCTCTTGTCCGCATTGGCTACGGGAATTTTGGGTTTGTAATTGGCAACGGGCTTAAGGAGACCCTCCTTGATTAACCGCTTCCGGCATCTTGCTCATTAGCATGTCCAACTTGTCGAAGTGTACGGCAGTACACGAGTAGAATTGTTGCTTTGTGGGGCGGGTTTACATTACCCGATTGTTGTCCCCGATGGGACGTAGTTAACGAACGTATCTTTCCCTTTGCTTAGGGGGCCGGTGCGGGATTGAATGTCAGCTGTTGAGCGGTATACGTATGGTGTGCGGTAGCCAACTTTTCCTTGAGATCCTTCTCGAAGCTGTGAGCCGGCATTGACCATGGCCCGGAGATGCAGGGAAGAAATTGTGGCGATGAGAGTTCGATGGACGGTGCTTAAAGCGGGACTTGAAGATCCTTATCTGTTCATCTTTGGAGAGTGGCTCCATGATCTCGGAGAGTTTCCAGCTCCATCTCTTGTAGAATTCCCCAACACTTTCATCCGCTTTACGCTCGGTGGTGATTAAGTCATCGCGACTTGTTTCCCACTCTAAGTTGGATGCACTGCAGTTCCGAGGAAGATGTTGCTGATACATTCCCAGGTGTGGCGATCCGCGAGCTTGACCCTCGAAACCATCGTAACGCCGAACTTTTAAGCGTATCTTTGGAAGTGGTCGGCCATTTCTTTGGAGGGTTGCTCCTTTAGCTCTCATGCCGAGAACGTAGGGTGTCGACATGCGTTTGAGGACATTCGGTTCCGTCGAATCGGTCCATCTTTCGGCATTCGAACTTGGCGGGAGAGGCGTGACCATTCCGGATACGTAGATTTGGCGTTTCTGCTTTGAGCTGCTCATGGTGGCTTTCGGGTCTTTCATTTGCTCGACCATCCAGGCTAAGGTTGGGTCCGGTGGTGGGTTTGTGAGGCTCGGCGCGGGTGCTACCACGTGAGCGGTAGTGATTGGAGGTGGAAGGCTTGATATATGTGGATATATGGGAGCCTTTTACGAACTGTATCGGGAGTTTGTCCCCGGTGTTTAGAGATTCGTGTATAGGCAATGGACGAACCGGGAGGGTATTGAGGGATATTGGCATCCTGAGATGGTCGGCGGTCTTGGTGGTATTGAGTGATAGGAGTAGCACTTTGGGCGACCAAAAATGGCAGGGTTGCCTTGAGAGGTGGCAACATGGAGCCTAGGTCGGCTATTTCCTTGGTTGGAAGGCATCCCGTAAGTTGGCGGGGGAGGAACCTGATTGAAGGTTTGGTGAACTGGTTTCGGGGAATCGTCATCCTCGACCAGGACAAAAGTACCGTCGGCGGGGATAGGCTGCTATACCACGCTCATTCGGAAAGGCGTACCACGAAATTACGGTTGATCTTCTTTACGCCTCTTGTGAACCTCACAAGCCCGGATGGCTTCTTCCAATGTCATATACATTCTGCAGGTGGCGGGGTCCTTCCCCGTCACGATTTCTCTGAGCTAGACATGTCGGAAATTCTGGTGAGGGCGGGGAAGGCAGAAGAAGCTGTCGGCACGCTGCCGTTACGTGATCTGGCAAGGCGGCCGGAAATCTGAACCACTTTACGCTCGGCTGCGAGGGAACGAAAGGAAGGGTTTAGGCTTCGGAAAAGGGTATTTGGCTCAAGGTTTTCGGGCTTGTGCAATGTGCGATTACCGGTTAATGTTTACTTAAAGCGCGTTTTCTCGTAGTCCTAATCGGTTGGAAAGAGAGTGAGTCTTCTTTTTCGCAACTAATCCTAGAGCTCTAATCGGTGGATCTCGTCACTACGCTTATAAGCCCCTCGTTTCCATTGTAGATCATCTTTCTCGGGACGGACTATCCCGAGCGAGGTGCGATAAGGCAAGCGAGTTCCACCGACAAAGGAAAAAAGTGTAAGGCTAGGCGATCACGCAAACTTTCAACGTGTGTGACGTACGGGCCACGGTCGAAGTCAACGTCCTTAAGTTAAGGCGGGGATCGTGCCAAAATTTGGGCATGACCTCTCCCCCTGACTCGCTTGTGCGAGAGACCTTAGCTTTTTAGCGTTGGCCAAGTTGTAGGTGGCACGATACATACGGAGAGGTTTGGTGACACGGCGTCACATTGAACCTTCGGGTATATTTTTCGGCAGAGCTCACGCGTCAAAGTCAAGGAAAAGCTTCAAGACTTCGGGTCGGGAACGACCTTCGGTCTCAAACTCTCGAGCTTGACTCGGAGGCGGGGCCGGAGTGAAAAACATACACTTAGGCTTTATGACACGAGCTAAGCCAAAAACCAACCGGGGTCTTGGACAAAGTGTGACACAAAGAGTGCGTGGCTTACACGGGCTAGGATGGGATGTTTGGGACGACCCCGTGCGCCCCGAAGGTGTACGCGGACCAATCGGAGTGCAAGCTGATAAGGCCATCCCGGGTTAGGGGTTATAGTGTGCGGTGTACCGAGGCGGCAAGTGCACGTGAAGTGCGGTGTTCCGAGGCGGCAAGTGCGCGTAGTGTGCGGTCACTAAAATTCTTTTACGAGTAAAAGCAGAGATTTTTTCAGAATGTGTCTTAAAGCATTTATGATGCACAGTTCAAAAGACGACATGAAAATCACACATGAATGGGGATGCACAAACATGGTAAGATTTTGAAAAGTTGACAATGTAATGCCTTTGAAAAACAAACCGTTCGAGGTTTAAAGTAACACAAGCACACGAGAACGAGGAAGGGTAAACGAAAGTTTGACCAACGGAAGGCTTTTTAGAAAACAACGGTAGTTTTGAAAAAAGTATCTTGTCCCCAGCGGAGTCGCCAACTGAAATTACCCGGGATTTCGCGCGGGCGCGGAGCCGCGGTTGTCTTTCGCGGGGTTGGTGTACGAGACCTCGCTTCATGGGAAGGAAAAATGAGGAGTCGCCATGCGGTTTTTGTATTTTGAGCCCAAACGTTGAGAAACGGCTTTAGAAAATGGTGTCGTTTTTATTGGTAGCAAAAACTTAGGAAAAGGCTTTGAAAAAGGGGATCATTTTTATTGGCAGCAAAAACGAGTAAAAAAGCTTTTGTACCGAGAGATTGTTAGGTTCGGAGGTCAAGTTACGTTTCGGGTAGAGTATTACGAGATCGCCGAAACGCCTCGCATGGCGAGTCTTTCTACCTTTCTCGAAATCGTGTGTGTATGTGTGTGTTTTGAAATGGGGGCTTGAATGACAAGCTTAATCTTGGTTTGAATGACAAACGTTGATTAGGTGACTTTTGAAAAGACGAGCGTTTGAATGACAAACGTCGGTTTTGAGTTTGAAATGAGCGTTTGCGTGGCAAACGTCGATTTTAAGTTGAAATGAGCGTTTGCGTGGCAAACGTCGATTTTGAGTTTGAAATGAGCGTTTGCGTGGCAAACGTCGATTTTGAACCGTGCGAGTCATTGTTAACGATTTTTACGGGAAAAATGCGTATTAAATGATTTTAAGTGTCAAATGGCGGCTTTTAGTTTGAAGATGAGCATTCGGAGGCC
Source organism: Adenophora triphylla var. japonica (assembly GCA_022495995.1). Lineage (NCBI taxonomy): Eukaryota > Viridiplantae > Streptophyta > Magnoliopsida > Asterales > Campanulaceae > Adenophora > Adenophora triphylla. The sequence goes on from JAFEMH010001289.1 coordinate 44,590, forward strand.
GAACGTCATTTCGCGCGTTTTGAAAGAGAGTTCGACGGACGAACTCCGGTTTTGAACCGGGCATTACATTGTTAACGATTTTTACGGAAAAATGCGTATTAAATGATATGCGATCAACGAATCGGGTTGCGACTCGGACTTTGAAAAGTAAATACTATCACGATCCAAACGGTTCGGACTTGTAAATGACAATATTTAAAGTGCGGTATCAACGGAATCAAACGATCCGGATTCGTAAATGACGATCGACGAGGCCAAACGGCTCGGAATTGTAAATGACGATCAACGAGGCCAAACGGCTCGGATTTGTAAATGACGAAAATTAAGTAACGATCAACGGATCGATCGATCCGAATTGATAAATGACAATAAAAATATGCAGACAGGGTCGGAACGCCGTTTTAACCCGTGATTACTTCTCTTACGGAAAGAAAGAGGATCGAGGGCTAAAACGTATTGGACCCCGATTAGACGGAGGCGTCTACATTTCGATAACGTACGTTCGAAACGGTTATAGCGGCCGGCGCGTAACCGAGACGGGCGAGAGATTTAGAGAGAGGAGTTATACCTATGGCTAGGGTCGACTCCTTTGGCTCGGGAGGTGTGTACGGGACACGGAAAGTGATTCGAAAGGTTGTTTAGTAGTAGGGTGCGTATTTGATCGAAATACGAAGGTTTCATGCGAATCGAGACAGAACGGAAGCTTGGAAGAGGTGAAAATCAGTTGGGCCGAGGGGGTGGTGAATTTTTGGAGTAATTTTTTGTTTTGAAAAGCTTTGACAGCAACTTCTATTTATAGGTGAAAATTGCAGTAGGAGTCCGGACGGACTTGGACTGAATCCAGGAGGTTTTTTGGTATTTTGGAAATCTGGGGGACTTGCTGGCAATTTCAGGAAAAGTGCACAGGGAGTCCGTAGGACTTGGCTTGCAAATCGGGGTATTTTGGTCTTTTCCTTGAATTTTATTGAAGGGTGACTAGAGGGAGGTGGCATGGCTGCCACGTGCCTCCGAGTCACCGGCCATGTGGGATTTTGTCCCGGTCCCGGTTTGTCCGTTTTAAAATAACGATGAAAATGTCAAAACCTGGGAAAGTGCCGAAAATGCGTTTTCGGGGAAAGCCGTGCTTTTACGTGTGATGACACGTGTTAAGTACGGTTCGACGTCGGGATGCACAGGCGATCCGGGACGTCTCGTTAGCACAAAGAACGGGAGTTTAACGAGTTCGGTTAACCTGGAGCCGGGCCGATTAACGGATTTCGGTTAACAGAGCGATTTGGACGATCCGGATTTGGGTACTTACAGTAAGGTCTACCTTTTTGTTGATGATCCTGCTGAGAGCCGGCTGAGAGCCGAGAGATTGGCGAGAGCCTTTGTATGGGTGGGTTTTTCTGACATGTCGTTCATCAACGGCGCATCTACTGCCAAGTAAATCCTTCACCCCTCTGAAGGTTCGGAACAGTTCCCGAATTGCTCCTGAACTTTAGGAAAGTCCGGGGAATTGCCGGGAAAATTAACTGGAAGGCATGAGCCAGATTTGGGTACTTACAGAGGCGCCACACGCCCTCGCAAGTTTCAGTAAAATCGGTATAAGGCGCCACACGCCCTCAAAAGTTTCAGTAATCTCTGTCTGAGGCGCCACACGCCCTCAAAAGTTTCAACCACTCGGCTAGAGATGCCTTCAAATAGTCTCCCTCAGGTTTAGACGCCTTCGAATAGTCTCCCTCAGGTTTAGACGCCTTCAAATAGTTTCCCTCAGGTTTAGACGCCTCCAAAACAGTCTCTCTCAGGACGAACTCCTCCTAATCATTCCCCACAGGTTGAGGCCCCTACCAATTGCCCTCACACCTATGAACTACGATCGGCTTGATTCCCGCTCGGGATACGTAGGAATCCTTTCGCTAAGGGTCCAGCCAGCTTACCGCCCAGGTCTTTCAAAATAAGGCATCCCCCGATTTGGATCCTTATCTTTTTTGAACGAACCCACTTCCTCCGAAAGTGACGTCGCTGAGGGGCTAACTGTAAGTACCCAAATCTGGATCGTCAAAATCCGTTAGAAGTGCAGAATCCGTTAGCGGCCACTCAGTGTTAACCGGAACCCGTTACACTCCCCGTTCTCAAGCCAACGAGACGTCTCGGGACTGGCCCGTGCACCCCAACGTCGAAGCGTACTCAACACACGTAAAAGTACAGCTTTCCCTGAAAAACGCACTTTCCAGCACTTTCCGGGGGCATTTTAGACATTTTCCGGATAGTTATTTAAAAAACGGACAAAACCGGGGATAATGGCACGAAATCCCATGAACCTGGTGAGTCACAGGACACGTGGCACTCATGTCACAGCTCTCTTGTCAACCTCAATCACATTTCAGTGTGAAAAGACTAAAATACCCCTAGTATGCAGTCCAAGTTCGGCCGGACTCTTTTGCAGACAATCCAGAATTGCCAGCAAGTCTCTCCAATTTCCAAAGTTTCACAAAATCCCCTGGAATTCAGCCTAAGTCCGTCCTGACTCTTTTGCAAATTTCACCTATAAATACAGAGGGTTGTCAAGCATTTTAACAACAACAAAATTCACCCAAATTCTCTCTAGCCACGGCCCAAACCAGTTTCCACCTCTCCCGAGCCCCCGTTTTGCCTCGATTCGCGTGAAAACTCTGTATTTCAACCAAATACAACCCCCACCACCTCGAAACACCGTTCCAAACACCTTTTCATATCTCGTATACGCCCACCGAGCCAAAGGAGCTGACCCTAGCCATAGGTAGTGCTCTCTCTCCCTAAAACTCTCGTTCCGTCTCGGTTTACGCGCCAATCGCTACAACCATTTCGGACGAACGTTGTTGAAATGTAGACGTCACCGTCTAATGGGGTCCGATACGTTTTAGTCCTTGATCCTCTTCTCTTCCCGTAAGAGAAGTAATCTCGGGTTAAAACGGCGTTCTGACCCCGTTCCGTTACTTTTATGTCATTTACCAATTCCGGATCGTTTGATCCGTCGAACGTCATTTACTTTCTTGTCATTTACAAATTCCGGATCGTTTGATCCGTCGATCATCATTTACTTTTATGTAACTTTACAATTCCGAGCTGTTTGGCTAGTTGAACGCACTTTACAATTCCGGGTCGTTTGATTCCGTCGATACCGCACTTTAAATACTGTCATTTACAAGTCTGAGCCGTTTGGCTCGTGATAGTATTTACTTATCAAATTTCGAGTCGCAAAAATGATTCGTTGATCACATATCATTTAATGCCTTTTTCCCGTAAAATCGCTAACAATATAATGCCCGGTTGCACGCGGGGTCTTAGCATGATGGTTAGAGTTCATGGCCTCCAACCTGGAGGTCATGGGTTCGATTCCCCCACCAGTGGTTAGAGGGAATGACATTGCCCTCCCTAGCATAGCTAGGCGCCTCTGTGAAGTGCATCAAGGGGGGAGCGGTGAAATGTGTTGATCCCCTTCTTTTAAAGGAAAAAAAAATAAAAATAAAAAAAAAAAAATATAATGCCCGGTTCAAAACCGGAGTTCGACATTCGAACTCTTTCAAAACGCGTGAAATGACGTTTGGCATCCAAACGATCATCTTCAAACTCAAAAGCCGACATTTGACACTCAAAATCATTTAATGCTTTTTTCCTGTAAATTGCTAACAATGTAATGCCCGGTTCAAAACCGGAGTTCGACATTCGAACTCTCTTTCAAAAACGCGCGAAATGACGTTTGGCATCCAAACGATCATCTTCAAACTCAAAATACGACGTTTGACATTCAAACGCTCTTTTCTTAAAAGTCAACATTTGACACTTAAGTTAAACAGTTAAAATCAGCACTCGCGCCACTTTTCCTAATAAACTTCAAAACCGATGTTTGTCATTCAAACGCTCGCCTTTTCAAACAGAATCACAAAAATCAACGTTTGACATTCAAACCAAGATTAAGCTTGTCATTCAAGCCCCCATTTCAAAAATGCAAACACACACACACACGCACACATTTTCGAGAAAGGTAGAAAGACTCGTCATACGAGGCATTTCGGATGATCTCAAAATACTCTTTTCGAAACGTAACGTGACCTTCGAACCTAACAATATCTGGTACTCAAAAAATCTTTTTTCTCGTTTTTGCTACCAATAAAAATGACACCCCGTTTTCAAAGCTGCTTCCTATGTTTTTGCTGCCAATAAAAACGACACCATTTTCAACCAAAAGCCGTTTTTCAACGTTTGGGCTCAAAATACAAAACCGCGTGGCGACTCCTCTCCTTCCCGAAAGCGAGGTCTCAGACACCAACCCTCCGCGAAAGACAACCGCCTTTTTCACCGCGCGCGAAAATCCGGGTAATTTCAGAGCCCCTCAGTCCGGGGGGAACGTAGGCAGCCTTTATTGGTTCGGTATAAAGAATCAACAAAAATCCAAAAATTGGATGCCGTCAAGGCTTAGACAATAAGCAAGCAGGAGATTTTGCGTCTCGAAAAAGCTTTAAAAGTAAATCACAAATCATTACAGTTAAAACACTTTTTGATGAGTTCAAGCACGGTCTACTCTGAAACTCACAACATGCTAAAATAAGCTTAATACATTTAACAATTAATGTGTCTGCAATGACAATGATTGGATACTAAGAATTCAGAAGGTCATTCCATGCCGCTCGCGCTTGTCCCTTCTCCATTATTTCCTCCCTCACCCCTGGCGTGTCTTCTTTTCACTACAAGAAAAACAGGTTTTAGCGACGGAAAAATTCGTCGCTAAAAGCCCAAAATCCGTCGCTAAAGGCATTTAGCGACGGATTAGCGACGGAAAAAATATGTCGCTAAAACCCTTGTCGCTAAATATTAACGACAGATTTTTGGGTTGTCATTAAAGTAACGATGGATAATTCCGTCGCTAAAAATCAAAAATCCCTCGCTAAATGTTGAAGAGGAACGACAAAATTAATGTATTGGCGACATTAATAACGACGGATTTATCGACAGATATTTCCGTCGCTAAAATTTATTCCAAATTTTCACAATTTTATTAATTGTTTTAAATTTTCTTTTTTCAATATTTTTTATTTTTGATATACCAAATTACCGACGGATATTTCCGTCGCTAATTTGATATTTTTTATTAAAAAAAATTATATAAATAAATATATATATATATATATATATATATATATATATATATATATATATATTCTCAAATTAATCCCTTAACTTTTTTTATTCTCAAATCAACCCCTCAACTTTTTTTATTCTCAAATTAGTCCCTTAACATTATTTATTCTCAAATCAGTCACATAACTTTTTTTATATTCAAATCAATTCTTACATTTTTCAAAATTTCACTTTGCTCCACCACCATCCACAACCAACACAAATCAAACAAAAATACGTTAAAATGAACAAATCGAAATCGAAATTGAAATGAACAAATCGATAGGGTATAGTATATAGGGTATAGGGTATAGGGTATAGGATATAGGGTATATGATATACTCCCTCCGTCCCGCTAATATCCGCACTAACACTGTTTGCGCGGGAATTAAGGAATATGATATTTTAATAAAATGTTGTGAGTGTAAAAGTAAAGTAGGAGAGAGAATGAGTGAAGGGTGTAATAAATTATAATTGTGTTGTGAGTATTAAAATAATGTAGTAGAGAGAATGAGTGGGGTTGGGTAAATATTTTATTAATATAAAATTTCCTTTTTGGGAGTGTGCGGATATTAGCGGGACGCCCAAAAAGAAAAGTGTGCGGATATTAGCGGGACGGAGGGAGTAGTATATATGGTATAGGGTATAGGGTATAGTATATAGGGTATAGGATATAGGGTATAGGGTTTAGGGTTTAGGGTATAGGGTATAGAGTATAGGGACGGGTAAAATTCTTTAATTTTTACTTATAAATGTATAGTGTTTTTTATTTTTTATTAATATAAATAAATATTTTGGGCATTTTTTAGTATCGATTTTTTTTACAAAAAATTATATAAAAAAAGTTAGAAAAAAAATAAACAAATGAAAGTATAATAAAGAAATCAGAGACGGGTAAAATTCTTTAATTTTTATTTATAAATGTATATTTTTTTATTTTTTATGAATATAAATAAATATTTTGGACATTTTTTAGTATTGAAGTTTTTTTTTAAAAAAGTTATATAAAAAAAGTTAGAAAAAAACTAAACAAATGAAAGTATAATAAAGAAATCAGGGACGGGTAAAATTCTTTAATTTTTATTTATAAATGTATAGTTTTTTTATTTTTTATGAATATAAATAAATATTTTGGACATTTTTTAGTATTGAAGTTTTTTTAAAAAAAGTTATATAAAAAAAGTTAGTAAAAAATGAACAAATGAAAGTATAATAAAGAAATCAGGGACGGGTAAAATTCTTTAATTTTTATTTATAAATGTATAGCTTTTTTTTATTTTTTATGAATATAAATAATTATTTTGGACATTTTTTAGTATTGAAGTTTTTATTAAAAAGTTATATAAAAAAAAGTTAGAAAAAAAATAAACAAATAAAACTATAATAAAGAAATCAGGGACGGGTAAAATTCTTTAATTTTTATTTATAAATGTATAGTTTTTTTTTTATTTTTTATGAATATAAATAAATATTTTGGACATTTTTTAGTATTGAAGTTTTTTTGAAAAAGTTATATAAAAAGTTAGAAAGAAAAAAAAAAGTATAATAAAGAAATCAGGGACGGATAAAATTCTTTAATTTTTATTTATAAATGTATAGTTTTTTATTTTTTATGAATATTAACAAATATTTTGGGCATTTTTTAGTATCAAATTTTTTTACAAAAATTTATATAAAAAAAGTTAGAAAAAAAAATCAAATGAAATTATAATAAAGAAATCAGAGACGGGTAAAATTCTTTAATTTTTATTTATAAATGTATAGTTTTTTTTTAATTTTTTATGAATATAATAAAAAATTTGGACATTTTTTAGTGTTTAAGTTATTTTCAAAAAGTTATATAAAAAGTTAGAAAAAAAATAAACAAATGAAAGTATAATAAAAAAATCAGGGACGGGTAAAATTCTTTAATTTTTATTTATAAATGTATAGTTTTTTTTATTTTTTATGAATATAAATAAATATTTTTGGACATTTTTTAGTATTGAAGTTTTTTTTTAAAAAAAGTTATATAAAAAAGTTAGAAAAAAAATAAACAAATGAAAGTATAATAAAGAAATCAGGGACGGGTAAAATTCTTTAATTTTTAATTATAAATGTATAGCTTTTTTTATTTTATATGAATATAAATAAATATTTTAGATATTTTTTAGTATTGAAGTTTTTTTCAAAAAGTTATATAAAAAAAGTTAGAAAAAAAATAAACAAATGAAAGTATAATTAAGAAATCAGGGACGGGTAAAATTCTTTAATTTTTATCTATAAATGTATATATTTTTTATTTTTTATGAATATAAATAAATATTTTTGATATTTTTTAGTATTGATTTTTTTTTCAAAAAGTTATATAAAAAAATTTGAAAAAAAAAAACAAATGAAAGTATAATAAAGAAATAAGGGACGGGTAAAATTTTTTAATTTTTGTTTACAAATGTATACTTTTTTTTATTTTTTATGAATATAAATAAATATTTTGGGATTTTTTTAGTATTGAATTTTTTTTCAAAAAGTTATATAAAAAAAGTTAGAAAAAAAATAAACAAATGAATGTATTATAAAGAAATCAGGGACGGGTAAAATATTTTAATTTTTATTTATAAATGTATAGTTTTTTATTTATTTTTTATGAATATAAATAAATATTTTGGACATTTTTAGTATTGATGTTTTTTTCAAAAAGTTATATAAAAAAGTTAGAAAAAAATAAACAAATGAAAGTATAATAAAGAAATCAGGGACGGGTAAAATTCTTTAATTTTTATTTATAAATGTATAGTTTTTTTATTTTTTATGAATATAAATAAATATATTAGACATTTTTAGTATAGAATTTTTTTCCGAAAAGTTATATAATAAAGTTAGAAAAAAATAAACAACTGAAAGTATAATTAAGAAATTAGGGATGGGTAAAATTCTTTAATTTTTATTTATAAATGTATATATTTTTTTATTTTTTATGATTATAAATAAATATTTTGGATATTTTTTGTATCGAATTTTTTTTCAAAAAGTTATATAAAAAAAATAAACAAATGAAAGTATAATAAAGAAATAAGGGACGGGTAAAATTTTATAATTTTTATTTATAAATGTATAGTTTTTTTTATTTTTTTTATGAAAATAAATAAATATTTTGGACATTTTTTGGTATTGAAGTTTTTTTCAAAAATTTATATAATAAAGTTAGAAAAAAAATAAACAAATGAAAGTATAATAAAGAAATCAGAGACGGTTAAAATTCTTTAATTTTTATTTATAAATGTATAATTTTTTTTATTTTTTATTAATATAAATAAATATTTTGGTCATTTTTTAGTATTGAAGTTTTTTTTTAAAAAGTTATATAAAAAAAGTTAGAAAAAAATAAACAAATGAAAGTATAATTAAGAAATCAGGGACGGGTAAAATTATTTAATTTTTATTTATAAATGTATATTTTTTTTTATTTTTCATTAATATAAATAAATATTTTGGATATTTTTTAGTATTGAAGTTTTTTTCAAAACGTTATATACAAAAGTTAGAAAAAAAATAAACAAATGAAAGTATAATAAAGAAATCAGGGACGGGTAAAATTCTTTAATTTTTATTTATAAATGTATAATTTTTTTTATTTTTAATGAATATAAATAAATATTTTAGGCTTTTTTTAGTATTGAAGTTTTTTAAAAAAAAGTTATATAAAAAAGTTAGAAAAAATAAACAAATGAAAGTATAATTAAGAAATCAGGGACGGGTAAAATTCTTTAATTTTTATTTATAAATGTATATATTTTTTATTTTATATGAATATAAATAAATATTTTGGATATTTTTTATTATTGAATTTTTTTCAAAAAGTTATATAAAAAAGTTAGAAAAAAAAATAAACAAATGAAAGTATGATAAAGAAATCAGTGGATCTAGTAAAATTTTATAATTTTTATTTATAAATGTATAGTTTTTTTAGTTTTTATGAATATAAATAAATATTTTGGACATTTTTAATATTGAAGTTTTTTTCAAAAATTTATATAATAAAGTTAGAAAAAAAATAAACAAATGAAAGTATAATAAAGAAATCAGGCAGTAAAATTCTTTAATTTTTATTTATAAATGTATAATTTTTTTTATTTTTTATTAATATAAATAAATATTTTGGTCATTTTTTAGTATTGAAGTTTTTTTTTAAAAAGTTATATAAAAAAAGTTAGAAAAAAATAAACAAATGAAAGTATAATTAAGAAATCAGGGACGGGTAAAATTATTTAATTTTTATTTATAAATGTATATTTTTTTTTATTTTTCATTAATATAAATAAATATTTTGGATATTTTTTAGTATTGAAGTTTTTTTCAAAACGTTATATACAAAAGTTAGAAAAAAAATAAACAAATGAAAGTATAATAAAGAAATCAGGGACGGGTAAAATTCTTTAATTTTTATTTATAAATGTATAATTTTTTTTATTTTTAATGAATATAAATAAATATTTTAGGCTTTTTTTAGTATTGAAGTTTTTTAAAAAAAAGTTATATAAAAAAAGTTAAAAAAAAAAATAAACAAATGAAAGTATAATTAAGAAATCAGGGACGGGTAAAATTCTTTAATTTTTATTTATAAATGTATATATTTTTTATTTTATATGAATATAAATAAATATTTTGGATATTTTTTATTATTGAATTTTTTTTCAAAAAGTTATATAAAAAAAGTTAGAAAAAAATAAACAAATGAAAGTATGATAAAGAAATCAGGGACGAGTAAAATTTTATAATTTTTATTTATAAATGTATAGTTTTTTTTAGTTTTTATGAATATAAATAAATATTTTGGACATTTTTAATATTGAAGTTTTTTTCAAAAATTTATATAATAAAGTTAGAAAAAAAATAAACAAATGAAAGTATAATAAAGAAATCAGGGCCAGGTAAAATTCTTTAACTTTTATTTATAAATGTATAATTTTTTTTATTTTTTATTAATATAAATAAATATTTTGGTCATTTTTTAGTATTGAAGTTTTTTTTAAAAAGTTATATAAAAAAAGTTAGAAAAAAATAAACAAATGAAAGTATAATTAAGAAATCAGGGACGGGTAAAATTATTTAATTTTTATTTATAAATGTATATTTTTTTTTTATTTTTCATTAATATAAATAAATATTTTGGATATTTTTTAGTATTGAAGTTTTTTTCAAAACGTTATATACAAAAGTTAGAAAAAAAATAAACAAATGAAAGTATAATAAAGAAATCAGGGACGGGTAAAATTCTTTAATTTTTATTTATAAATGTATAATTTTTTTTATTTTTAATGAATATAAATAAATATTTTGGGCTTTTTTTAGTATTGAAGTTTTTTAAAAAAAAGTTATATAAAAAAAGTTAGAAAAAAAATAAACAAATGAAAGTATAATTAAGAAATCGTGGACGGTAAAATTCTTTAATTTTTATTTATAAATGTATATATTTTTTATGTTATATGAATATAAATAAATATTTTGGATATTTTTTATTATTGAATTTTTTTTCAAAAAGTTATATAAAAAAAGTTAGAAAAAAATAAACAAATGAAAGTATGATAAAGAAATCAGGGACGAGTAAAATTTTATAATTTTTATTTATAAATGTATAGTTTTTTTTAGTTTTTATGAATATAAATAAATATTTTGGACATTTTTAATATTGAAGTTTTTTTCAAAAATTTATATAATAAAGTTAGAAAAAAAATAAACAAATGAAAGTATAATAAAGAAATCAGGGCCAGGTAAAATTCTTTAATTTTTATTTATAAATGTATAATTTTTTTTATTTTTTATTAATATAAATAAATATTTTGGTCATTTTTTAGTATTGAAGTTTTTTTAAAAAAGTTATATAAAAAAAGTTAGAAAAAAAATAAACAAATGAAAGTATAATTAAGAAATCAGGGACGGGTAAAATTCTTTAATTTTTATTTATAAATGTATATATTTTTTATTTTTTATGAATATAAATAAATATTTTTGATATTTTTTAGTGTTGAAGTTTTTTTCAAAAAGTTATATAAAAAAAAGTTAAAAAAAAAAATAAACAAATGAAAGTATAATAAAGAAATCAGGGACGGGTAAAATTCTTTAATTTTTATTTATAAATGTATAGTTTTTTTTTTTTTTGAATATAAATAAATATTTTTGGCTTTGAATATAAATAAATATTTTGGACATTTTTTAGTATTGAATTAGTATAATAAAGAAATAAGGGACGGGTAAAATTTTTTAATTTTTATTTACAAATGTATAGTTTTTTTTATTTTTTATGAATATAAATAAATATTTTGGGATTTTTTTAGTATTGAATTTTTTTTCAAAAAGTTATATAAAAAAAGTTAGAAAAAAAATAAACAAATGAATGTATTATAAAGAAATCAGGGACGGGTAAAATATTTTAATTTTTATTTATAAATGTATATTTTTTTTATTTTTTATGAATATAAATAAATATTTTGGATATTTTTTAGTATTGAATTTTTTTTCAAAAATTTATATAAAAAAAGTTAGAAAAAAAATAAACAAATGAAAGTATAATAAAGAAATCAGGGACGGGTAAAATTTTTTAATTTTTATTTATAAATGTATAGTTTTTTTTTTTTATTTTTTATGAATATAAATAAATATTTTGGACATTTTTTATTATTGAAGTTTTTTTCGAAAATTTATATAAAAAATTTAGAAAAAAAATAAACAAATGAAAGTATAATAAAGAAATCAGGGACGGGTAAAATTCTTTAATTTTTATTTATAAATGTATAGTTTTTTTTTTATTTTTTATGAATATAAATAAATATTTTGGTCATTTTTTAGTATTGAATTTTTTTTTTCAAAAGTTATATAAAAAAAGTTAGAAAAAAAATAAACAAATGAAAATATAATTAAGAAATCAGGGACGGATAAAATTCTTTAATTTTTATTTATAAATGTATATTTTTATTTATTTTTTATGAATATAAATAAATATTTTGGATATTTTTTAGTATTGAATTTTTTTTTTCAAAAAGTTATATAAAAAAGATAGAAAAAAAATAAACAAATGAAAAAAGTTAATTTTTTTAAAGAACAATTTTCGTCGCTAAATCCGTCGGTATTTTAAAAAGAGGAATATTTTTTTATTTTTTATTATTTTGCGACAAAATATATCCGTCGGTAATTGATTTTTGTAAAATTCGTCGCTAAATTCGTCGGTATTTTAAAAAGAAAAATATTTTTTTTTTATTATTTAGCGACAGAATATATCCGTCGATAATTTATTTTTGTTAAATCCGTCGCTAAATCCGTCGCTAATTTTAAAAAGAAAAAATATTTATTTATTTTTTATTTATATAGCGACAGAAAAAATCCGTCGTTAAAAAATTTTGTAATCCGTCGTTATTCCGTCGCTAAAATGGGCGGGCTTTTTCGGCGTCACTATTGCGACGGATTAGTGACAGATTCATGTCTGTCGCTAAAATTCGTCGCTAAATCCGTCGGTAGCTGATTTTTTCGTTTTATTTTGCTTCTGTCGTTATTCCGTCGCTAATAGCGACATAATTTGGTCCGTCGCTAATTTCCGTCGCTATTTGACAGTTTTCTTGTAGTGTTCGTTCCACAGGAACCATCTCTGTCCCCCTCCTTCCTAGATCAGGATCCTCCCTGTCGGGTCAAGAAATCCAGTCGCTCTTAGAGTCTCGTTCGTCCGTACCTCGGCTCGGATCTCTTCCCTGCGAGTCTGTAAAAGGGGACCTCTCTCCGCCAATCTGTCGACTCTAGTCTCGTAGTCAAACAAGGCGTCTCCCGTGACATCCTGAGGGTTAGCCCAAGCTTCCGCGCTCCTAAGGCTGTAGCTGAGACGACAATCTTGCCACAGAATTGCCTCGTGCCTGCTCCCCAAAATCACTTGGGTCTGCCCGAGATGCTGCTCGTACCAATCCAGGTACTTAGTAGTAAGAACAGCGCTCTCCCGGTGTCTAAGGAGTACCACAGGAGGGAAGGCGGAATACTTCCATACCCTCAGAAAGAAAAGGAAAGCATCTAGATCTGTCATAGAGAAAGAAGCTACCTCCATGGTAGCAATGTCACTCCATCCCAGCAAAGGCTCCTGCCTCATCCCAAACTGTCGAGAAATGAGTGACGGGATGTAAAAAGAAGACCAAGACAACCCCGGAACCCTGAAAACATAGGAACCTTCCTGAAAGGCCCTCCTAGTCTCAATTCCCCAATGGGGCCCACCAACGGATCTGATGCGTGCCAAGTCGAGCCATCCACCTCTCCCAAGTAGACTGATCCATATCCAAGATAAGAGGCCGCTGAGCAAACGTCCACGGACTGAAGGATGACAGGGACACAGACATAGCTTGAAGCCTCTCTCGCAAACACAGAGTAAGCAAAACGGGAATTCCCCTTCGCATGACCGGTCCCCCATTGCCAAGAGATCTATATTGTGGAAGGTTTCCCCCAAGACCAAGGGAACGATGTCCTCACCGGCACGGCAGTGACCTACCTCATCCAACAAAGCGCCGTCACATATCCCAAGGGAGCTGACCATGAAAAGCGTAGCTATCACGCATAAAGCAAACGCATTCCATGAGACATCACTCTCGTCATCACCCATAAATCTCTCGGGCACTGCAAAAATATTAATATGACCAGAATCAAGCATCATACCTTGTGCTTCCTCCAACGAAGCTCGAAGAAAGTATGCAAGCTTCGTGCTCACGGTCACACCCCCGACCAAAGGAAGAGAGATAGCCTCCACCTCCGTCCCTCCAAGCAAAGCCCGAAAATCTTCAAAAGTGGGCGTAACCTCATTGTAGGAGAAGCTATACACATGCCTCCTCGTATCCCAGAACCTCGCGGCTGCCCGCAACAACTCCCAATCGGGAGCTAACTCTTAAAGAGACCAAACAGATTTGAGTTGAAATCTCACCTCGAAGGCCCGTTTATTGTGCTTCATGTGGTGCCTCATCCACATCTTAAGCCGCTCAAGGAAGTGCACTTGCCTCTCCTTTGAAAGCCTCGGGAAATCTCTCGGAACAAATGTCGAATCCATGCCAAAAATGGAGATTTTCTTGGAAAAGGAAGAAGAAGAGCCGAATGGCTATTGTTTAGGAAATGAAAGGATAAGAAAATCCAGATTTCCTGCAAGCTTTATCCCCTTCTGCAAAGCAACAAGTGTCCGTACGGACCTCTTTGCATGCAAGAGTGGTCCGTACGGACCTCTTTGCTCCCCAGGTAAAAAAATCTGCAGCAGGAAAACAGTTGTTGCCCGCAGCAGGATTTTGCACCTGACTGCTCAAAAAACCTACCAAAGCTGTTTTCAGCCCCCATACACTAAACACAAACATTTCCAGCTCATGCGACATGCACAAAAAAAGGGGCTAGAAATAATTCCTAGGCCAGTCCCCACGAAATTGCAAATAAATAATTCATTACATTTACATAGTAAAATACTTTGTCCATAAATACAAATGTTTAGTATTCTACAAATGCCAAAAAAAAAAAGAAAGAAAGAGGAGTCCTACTTCGAGTCATCATCATCAGCGCTGCCCGACGGGAACCGCTGCATCCTGGCACCTCTGGCAGCCACCTCGTCGTCGTCAGAAAACTCGACCCCCTCCTCGATCGAGTACTCCATGTTGTCCGAAGGAGTAAGGCCGGCGAAAGGATCAAAGAAGGGAAACGAGGACAAACCTCACCCTGTGCACTAGACGGAGGGAAGAACTGGTGATACATTCGTGCCCCCCGACCCTCCATAGAAGCTCCCGCATCGTAGATGTGCCACCCCCGAGTTGGCATATCAAGCTGAGGAGCCGGCTGTGGATTCGTGTCCGCCCTTGAAGAAGGAATATCCATGGACCTCCTCGAGGGCATTGTCTCGTAAACTGCCACACTCCTTGATGAACCGCAGGACATCCCCCTCAAGAGCTTCTTCGTGAATGCCCTCAACCCTAAATATCGGCGAGCGATCGCATCTACGGTCCGCCTCGAGACCTGCATAACAAACAAAAGAAATGCTCAACAAAAGAGACAAACACAAAGAAATGCTCAACAAAAGAGACAAACAAAAGGAAATGCTCAACAAAAGGGATAAACAAAAGAAGGAACAAGATGCCAGAAGGAAAAGAGTAAACAAATTCACCGCAGCATCTGGATCGACTCGGTAAGCGGCAGGAAGCTGCTCCGGGATGGGCACCGACACCCGCCTCCTGGACGAGTCCCCGCGGACGTAGGTGAAGTCCGGCCCAGGCATCGAGATATCCCGAGGACGTGACGAACTAGCCCGCCTCTCCCTAGCAAGCACCTGAGGCGTCCTCAGCTTCCTCCGTACGAAGTTCTCATACTCCTCGCCCTCCAAGGTGAACTCCCCGGCATCCACTCCGGCCCGGTACCTCTCGAACTCCAGCCCGTCCATCGCAGCAGGGCTCATCATATGAATCGGCTGATCCCTCGGAGCGCAGGGAGGAACACCGGCACCATGCTGCCAAAAGACCCTCTCCTTCAAGTACATCGAGTCACAAGTGAGGTCCCGCAAAAGCTTCCTCTGCCTAGACACCCAAGGTGCACCCTCCTACTCGTCCTCGCCATACCGCGACCAAGGGTACAGCTGACACCCGGCAGGACTATCCCTTCCAAAAACCTCTGCACCTCCACATAGGTGACAGTGATATGCCCCCGGCTACTCCTCCTCTTCCTCAGAGAGCGTGCCCAGCACAGGATGGCGAGATACCCGATCATGGCCTCGTTATGCAAATCCCACGCTTGGCACTGAAAGATCTCGTAGCACCACACCTGCCACAAAAAAACAAATAACGCTCAGAAAAGCAAAAAAAAAAGGATAAAATGATGAACACTGAACTATAAAAGCAATGAACTCATACCTCCAAGGCAAAGTCGAAGCACCTCAGGGAGTTGACTGCGCCCCTGCTAAATTTGTTCAAAGCAAAGTAAAGCTCGGCCAGGCCCGCCTCTCCCCAGGAAATATCGCACACCCTATCTAAATCCACCAAACTCTCAAGGAGAGGAAAAAGAGCGGTGGTGGAGTGGTTTGAGAATAAAGTCTCTGAAAGGGCAAACCATAGAAATGAGCGCGCCAGCTGCTCCGCCGACACTCTCCCCGAACCTCGCTGGTACTCCCTAATGTTGGCGAAATCCTCGCCTCCACATCGGATTACACCATACCCAAACCCTTATGGGGCAAAGGCGCAAATCCCAACAGCTCGATCAGACGCTCATCAGACATCCGATCACTCCATCTCACCGACTCCCCCTTGAAGGATAGCCCAGTGATAGCAGCAAAATCAGTATGAGTCACCGTCGTCTCCCCCCAGCTGAAGTGGAAGGTGTGCATGGTATCCCACCAGTACTCGGACAATGCCATAAAAATGCCATTGTTTTTCTGGGTCTCCGCTAACCGGCCAGATTCTCTACGAAGACATTCAACCCCGAGTCAATAACTAGCCTCCGAGGACTAGGTCTCCCCTCCCAGGAGATATCGGGCATGCTCCTCCAAACCTCGACAATGGCTGCGATTTCATCCTCTTTGCCTTTCCAGACGAAGGCACCTCATTCTGCAGGTAAACACATCAAAGGTACGTCAATACGATACTTAACAAGTATAAACGCTACATCAAAATAAAATCACACATTTCACTAAAGTTCGTTATAAAAACACGGCACATCACAAAAGTCTGTCCCTACACGGCACATTTCACTAAAGTCCATCACAAAACACGACACACATCACAAAAGACTGTCACAAAACACGACAATTTTCCACAAAAGTCTGTCACAAAACACGGCACATTTCACTAAAGTCCGTTACAAAAACACGGCACATCACAAAATTCCGTCCCTACACGGCACATTTCACTAAATTACGTCACAAACACGACACACATCACAAAAGACCGCCATAAAACACGACAATTTTCCACAAAAGTCCATCACAAAACACGGCACATTTCAAAACAAAAAGTGTGTCACAAAAACACGGCACATCACAAAAGTCCGTTACAAAAACATGGCACACGGCACGTTTCACAAAGTCCGTCACAAAACAAGGCACGTTTCACAAAGTCCATCACAAAACATGGCACATTCACAACAAAGTCCATCTCAAACACGGCAATTTTTCACAACAAAAACCGTCCCAACACGGCGAGTTTTCACACAAAAGTCCGTCACAAAACACGGCACATTTACAACAAAAGTCCGTCTCTACACAGCACATTCACAACAAAGTCCGTCTCAAACACGGCAATTTTTCACAACAAAAACCGTCCTAACACGGCGAGTTTTCACACAAAGTCCGTCCCTACACGACACAGTTCACAACAAAAGCCTATGTACATACAAAATACCATCAAGGTACAAGTCACCCAAGCATGCAAAAAAAAATTCCATTTCAAGGAGAGGCACTTTATTTTCACAAATAAGGGCTAAACTCCACATTTTTTTTTGACAAAAATCACATACCCACAATCCATACACATTCAATTTCAACAAATCATCATCAATTTCACAACTTGATCATGGCAACAATAAAAACCCCAAATTTGCAAGAACCAAAACCCTAGTTCTAGCATACACCATTCAATTAAGAATCAAAGACAAAATTTGATTTCTTACCTCCACTTTCGCTTTCCCTCTCGAGTTGTGCACATCCATATCCAGATACAACTCATTCAGATTAATTGTTGAAGGCTTGAAGAGGGAGGAATTCCTTTGTAAATACAACCTCTTCTCCATGGCCTCTCGGCCCCTTTGGCGACGACCTCGCCTCAATCCTTTTGCCATGATGATAATCTAGCGATGTGGGGGGATTTTCTTGAGAAAATTTGGCTCAAAATAAAGATTTCTCCTCTTTTTCTCTCCTTCTCCTCGGCTGAAAACTGGAAAAATGGGGTGGAATGGCGATGTGTTCAAGCTGAATCTGTTTAAAAACATCAGATTTGCATACATGTTCGTGCGGACATCTTTGCAAGCTTAGGCAATTCCTTTTTTGCCCTTACAATCTTTGCCCTTGGCTGTCCAAAAGTCATACCCTGCAGAATTCATACAATTTGGTCCTTAAACAAACAAGATCATATCCCCAGCAAGTCAAATCCCGGCCGTCATCATAAGTCCGACATAAAACAAAACCAAGGAACCAAACGCCTTCGAAAAAACAAAACCCAAGGTACAACGCCTTCGAAAACACAAATTTAAGGCAACAAACGCCTTCGAAAACACAAGCTCAACTGACATGGGCAACCAGTTTCCGGTTCTGGTTTCGGTTCCGGGAAAGGGAGGAACCGAGATGGAACCGCCAAATACCGGTTCCCGGTTCCGGTTCCTATCTGTCGATTCCGGTTCCACGATTTTCCAGTTCTACGGTTTTTTGGTTCTTTTTTGTTAATTTTTTATATTTTTTTTTGGAAGGAAATTGATGTCTAGGCGTTGTACAGGTGGGCGACCGCCCAGGCTCAGTGGGCGACCGCCCATCACCAAATTCAAGCAATGCCATTTGACCTCTGTACAAGTGGGCGACCGCCCAGAACAAGTGGGCGACCGCCCAACACCAAATTCAAGCAACACCAAAGTTTCTGTACAAGTTTGGTCAGTGCACTTTGGTCACTTCCTTTTCCTTTTCTTCTTTTTTAAGCCATCAAAACTGTTAAGATCTAACGATTTTGGATGAAGATGAATTTTAACATATTTTATAAAAGAAAAAGGGACGGTACCCTTAAATTTTATTAATAATTGATAAAATGTTACAATGAGGGGGAAAACCAACCTTGCCCTTTTATAAGTAAGGGAGGACATAAGGAGCCTTAACCTCGTTCTTAGTATTTTACAATATTTATTTAAATTATAACAATCTAATCTAAAAAAAACCTAATATATAAAATAAAACAAAGTAACAAATTATATTATACAAATTAAACTATATAAATTACATCAACTTACATTGGGGCCATTGGGATTGGGCCATTGTTGTCATCACTTCCCGATGTTGTATCAAAGAAATCTTCATCGGATGAGGAGAACTTTGGCTCTTGATCTCTTTTCTCCGCTTTGACCTAATCATACAACAAATTTTGATTTTCTAAATTTTCGACCGTTAAATTTGCACGTTGCGGATCCGCAATATTTCCACCAATGCTAAAAATGTGCTCAACCAAAACCGTTGATGCGGGAGAAGCAAATATTTCTCTTGCTATCCTAGAAACAATAGGATAAGAACTCGCCCTCTTGGCCCACCAATGTAAAATGTTAAATTCAACCTCATCATCATATTCAAATTTTGTGTTCAAATATTTTTCAAATTTTGCATTAGAACCGCTTCCTCTAGAGCGCTTTCTATTTCCATAAAAGAAGTCAAAAAAGAGTTGTCCGTTTCGCTAGTTTGACGAGGAGGAGCCTCACTTGTACTAGCACCACCATAAATTGAGTTGTACTCTTTAAAAACATTTAAAAATTCATTTTTCGCATCGGACAATATTTGATCAATATTTGGAAAACGGGGATCATTTGCATCAAACAAGTTGAGATAGTAATATGTAAGAAGTTGTTCCAAACCATCCATTCTAACCCTTGGATTTAAAATTTTTGCAATTAAAAAAATACTTGGAATTATCTCAAAATATTTCAACCATTTTTCCTTCATACTAACAATAGCTGGACCAATTATGGGATCATCTTTAAATTCACAAAATGTACCCGAAATAATGGTACTATGATCAACAACTAAGTTAGAAGTAGGATAATACGTACCGGATAACATGACAGTGGCATCCTTGAAATTTTTCAACAATTTGATCATGCTTGCACAAGCACTCCATTGATGAGGAAATAGGGTGTATTTGTAACCAACGAAAGACAAAAAAAAAAAAGCAAATTTGTTCCTTATAAAGAAAAAAAATCGCTAAAAGTTTATAGGTAGAATTCCATCTAGTTGTAACATCATTTGAAATTTTTTTGGAACGGATATCATTTTTCTTGCAATAGTCTCTCCATTTCCTTTGATTGAACTTTTTCTCATAATAAATTGTATACCTCGTTTAATAGGAATAATTGAATCGTAAAGCAGATAGACCATCTTGCACACATAAATTTAAAATATGACAAAAACATCTAATACAACAACAACAACAACAACCACAACAAAGCCTTAGTCCCAAAATAATTTGGGGTCGGCTAACATGAATCCTCATATGTTATCGTGAAAAAAAAAAATTAAAAAATTAAATTAAAAAAAAAATAATAATAATAAATAAATAAATAAAAAAATAAAAATAAAAAATAAAAAAATAAAAAAATAAATAAATAAAAAATAAAAAAATCAACCCCCCACATGGATTTTTGCCCTCCACTCCGGCCTCTTCAACACCATACTTTCATCCACTCCAAGTAAATTCATATCATTTTCAATTACTCTAATCCAAGTTTGTTTGGGTCTTTCCCTACCCCTCGCCATTTTATCATTTCTCCACTGTTTCGGCCTCCTAACCGGTGCATCACTCGGCCTCCTTCTCACATGTCCAAACCACCGTAGACGATTTTCCCTCATTTTATCCTCAATGGACGCAACTCCTACTTTACCTCTGATCACCTCATTCCCCAACCGATCCTTTCTTGTATGACCGCACATCCATCGAAGCATACGCATCTCCGCCACATTCATCTTATGCACGTGACACTGTTTCACGGCCCAACATTCGGTGCCGTAAAACATCTAATATGAAAAAAAAATTCCACCTAATACCGGTTTACAAATACCAATTAGCTCCGGTAAACTTGCAGTATTAGAGCTAGCATTATCAAAAGACATTGAAAAATTTTTAGTAACTAAATTATATTCTTGTAAAATATTTTGTAGTTTAAGTGCAATATTGTGTGCGGTATGCTCATCATCAAAATCTCTATATGCAATCAATCTCTTATGAATGGTCCAAGAATTGTCAATCCAATGACAAGTTACTCCTATATAAAAATGTTCACAACGATTATCACTCCATATATTCGAACAAATAGAAACTTGTTGAGATAAATTAACAAATGTTTGTATTAAACCATATTTATATTCCCCAACCATTTTTGCAATATCACGTGTGAGAGTTGTACGTGGTATTCTTTTTGCAGCGGGGTTAAGAGAGAGTTTAGCAAAATCTTCATAGAATTCATCATCGGCAAAACTAAAGGAAAGACATTTAACACAAACAAATTTTGCCATACCTCTTCTATGGTTTTGTTCACTATAATGAAATGTAGTAGGACAAGAAGAAGAAGACGTACCTAAAGCGCCCATCGAAGAAGTCGAAACTCCTTTGAGTTGTGTTTGAGTTGGATCTATACCATATTCGGTAGGATGATGAACTCGAACATGCTTGGTATAAGTGCCGTATCCATTGCCATCCCTCCAAGTATAAATATTTTCACAATAGTTACATATCACTTTCCAAACCTCCTCACCATGTTTGTCCACTCCGAGCTCCTTCCTAAAGTGACGAATAAAAATTGGGGACTTCGGTTCACAAATTTTAGGTTCATGCGGTTGACCTTGTCGACCGCCTCCACAAAGACCGCGACCCCTTCCTCTTGGTGCAGTTGGTGGTGGTAGGTTATGTGCATCACTTTCTTTAGTACTTGGAGTTCCTACAAATTGTGGTTGTGACATGAAAGGTGTTTTGGCTAAAAACAGTCAACAATGATGGAAATTGGAATGAAGCTAAGGAGGATGCAATGGAGTATAATTGGTACAATAATGTAATTTAGGATGACCCGATCATGTAACGAGGAAAACCCTTGAGATAATTATCTCGCTGCACAAAACCTCGGGAGGTGATTATGAGCACCTACCTTCCCAAACAATTGTATTAATAATGAATTACAAGGTAGAAAGCTATGGCGGATTACAAAGAGTTCTTGAGTTATGTGTGTGTAATGCGTGTGTACGTGTGTTGTGTGTATATATGTGTTGTCTCCAGCCATAAGCTTAAATAAATAAAAGAAAAACAGAAAAAATCAAATCCTACCTAACTCCCCTACAATTTCGGTAAGTCATCTTCATCTTGACTTAGTCTTCCAAGCCGTTGAAAGGAGTCTGTTGGACATGTCTTTTTCCACGTGCTTTTTTATCCCTGTGGTTTAAATATAACAGAAATAAATAAATAATTTAAGTAAATAATTTTTACCTTGCCTTCGAATGTGAAGATGTTGACATGCTGACAAAAACTCAAGACGTAGCAATCCTGAATTTTACCCATAACAATTGTTCCCAAAAAACTGCCTTTTAAATGAATTTAAAGGGTCGGTTTTTTCCACTTTATTCCAGAAGCTCTACGGTTAATTAATGGAGAAGATACGTGGCGGTTGAGGAGTTAATCTCTAATTAATTATCGTAACCACTTCCCAAGATCTAGGGCTTAAAACCGAAATCTCCTTTCACTTTCTCCTTTACCTTTTCCAATCATTTTCATCCGTTCTTCTTCACGGCGGTGATTTCTCCCTCGAAGGTAAAAATCCTTCCCTCTCTTTCTCTTCATGTTTCTTTTTTCAAAAATGGTGAAATCAAAAAAGGGAAAAGCCGCGAAAAATCCTCCGAGTTTACACGAGGACGGGGGTTTTTCGTGTGAAGGCTTGTTGAAAAAACCAGATGAAGAAATCTGTGTTTTCAACAACGAACTGATCGAATCTATCAAAGATCGACACTGCTTCCCAGATTCTACCATCTTTAGGCCGTTTGATGTTCTTCTTAGGTCTGATTTCGTTTCCCCGAAATGGATTTGCTTTTATGAGTATCCTTTTACTCTAGGTTTTTCCTATCCTTTCCCTGCAATGGTAAACGAGTTTTTTAGGAAGACTAACCTTGCTTTCGTACAAGTGATGCCCATGATTTGGAGGATCTTTTCTTGTGTCTTGAGGGTGAATCGTGAATTCGGTTTAGATATAGGTTTGAAGGAGTTATCCTTTGTGTATGAACTCCAAACTTTTGGTTCCACGAGATACCTTCTTAAAACTAGGTCTGAAATGAAGCCTCTGTTTTTGAAAGTAACTGTAAGTGATAGGGGTTGGAAATCGAAGTACTTTTTTGTTGAGAAGGACTCTTTGGAGGAAGGAGACTTCTTGGCGACTGAATGGAATAGGGAAGGTATCCCTCTTCTAAATTTCAATTCCCTTTCTTTCCCGGACTTACCTGTTGTAATTTCTTTGTTGGTTTTTGCAGCTATTGATTGGGTGAAGCTTTTCCCTTCATCTGCTGAAACGATTGGGAAGGTGAATAGGCTGTTGGAGTTCTCAGAAGGGGAAAGATCCTTCCAACCATACGAAGATATAACTGTCTCTGAAAATAAGGAGATACCACCCTCCCCCGAAATGTCTACTGGTAAGATTTTTTGATCCTTGTGCAACTCTTCTTGGTGTCTCTTGATTCTGCATTCCTTCTTGACAGTGTATTTTCTTTTGGTAGTTTCAAAATCTACCGCTGCTTTTTCTCTTAAGGATCTTCAGGATTTTGTGGGCCAAACCCAGTCGAGTAACCAGATGTTGGTGCCAAAAAGGGAGATGGAGGCACCGTCAGTAGGAGCCAGGGTGAAGAAGAGGAAGAGCAGTTCCAAAGAGGTGATAAATGTGGATGAAACAGGCCTAGGGGATGTGGAAGAAGCGCTGGCTAGGGCAGCAGTGGTAAGTTTTTTCTTTGAAAAAACAGTCTCAAAGGAAATAGTATATCCATGGTTTTGACCTACTTTTTTGGGCTTTTTGCAGGGTGTTGATGCTGCCAAGATAAGAATGAACGCTCTTGAGGAAAGGAATAGGAATCTGGTGCTGGAACTTATTCAAGTCAAAAAACAAAGGGATGCCGGGGCTACAAAAATTGGAGATTTACAGAAGGAAGTGGAAAGCTTGATGACAGGGATGTCCTCCCTTCAAGACACACAGTTGCAAGAGACCGAGGATTTAAAGAAGAGTATGATGGCCTCCGCTGCCCAGAGCATGGTTGCAATCAAGATTCAAATGATGGAGGAGTTCCATGCCGGGAAACACACAGAGTGGAATGTTGAGCAACAACGTTCCCTCTTGAAGACTTTGGAAGCTAAGGGAGAGGAAGTAGGAGAAGGATCCTCTGCAGAAAAAGGTAATGATAACGTGGATAAAGGAGTAACAACATCAGCGGCAGCAGCCACCCCGTGAAGGAAGAAGGTAACATGGTAAAAACTTTTGTTTTTGAAAAAATTTGGTTTAGAAACTTTTGGTTTGAAATGGGCTACGTCCCAAAGACAATTTTTTGGTTTGTAATCGGTCCATAAGGGCCAAGACAATTTATTTTTTCAGGTGTTGGGTTGGTCCAGCACTGTTTATGCTTTCTGTAGGATAAACTTTTGCTTGGGTTTTGGAAAAACTTTCCCCAAGTATCTTTAAAAAATGTTTTTTAGGAGGTTGATATGTTAACCTCTTCGTAGATGGTAACAACTTGCGAATGGGTGTAGAAATCCTTTGCAATTATGTAGATTGACATGTAAATGTCAATAACCGTTTGTACTTAGATGACACGTAAGTGTCATAACCAATTGTAAAGATCTTAGAGTCTAACACATTGATTGAGTGATGATGGGTAATTCGTATATATTAAACATACGGGCCCACCACACACCTCAATCAAGGTTGACATCGTGCGCTCCAGGCGAGGTGTTTAAACCTTAAAGCGGTGAAAGAAAGTAATTTCTTTAAACCTTTGAAGGGATTAAGTGCCTTAAACGGAGGTGAGATGGCCAGTCTCAAAACGGTTGTTTTCACGAGGACTTGGACTGAATTTGGAGACTTCCAGTTCTTGCAAAATAACAGGTTAATGAAAGATTTCGACATCTTTTCTGATGTCACATTTTATTTGATAAAAGAAGATAAAAGGACTATAAAAATACTTTCTAAATAAAGAGTAAGAGATAGTCCGTACCTGATTTAAGATGTTAAGTTCCTGGGAGGATGTTTACATCTTAGTTAATCAGTGAATTACATTCTAATGTTTCTCGTTTCGTTGCAAAACAGAAACATGTTAGGGGTGGGCGTTAGCTTAGCTAACGCCCCTCCGATGCTTAAGTCAGTAATTATTCAAAAATTGAATAAAAATGGAAACAAGTACTTTTATTAAACTTAGGATGGTAAAGATCGTACCTTGATTTTATTTGCATTGTAAAATAATCATGCAAACTTACATAAAGTAGGCTTTGAGATGGATGGCATTCCAGCTTCTGGGAATCCTTGCTCCTTCTAAAGTTGATAGCCAATAGGAACCTTTGTCTGCTTCAGCATCTACTAGGTATGGCCCTTCCCATTTGGGAGCCATCTTTCCAGCATTGGGATCTCTTGTATTCTGAAATACCTTTCGTAGGACTAGATCACCAACTTGGAATTTTCGCAATCTAACATTCTTGTTGTAGGATCTTGCAATCTTCTATTGATACGCTGCTATCCTGATTTTAGCAAGGTCCCTCAGTTCGTCAATGATGTCTAGATCGTGACTTAGGTTGGCGTCATTTTGTTCAGGTGTCACCATCTTGAACCTGGCAGTGGGGACGACAACTTCTGCCGGGATGACCGCTTCTGATCCAAATACTAAAGAATAGGAGGTTTGACCTGTTGCGTTCTTTGGTGTGGTTCTATCTGCCCATAGGACAAAGGGAAGCTCATCTGCCCATCTTCCTTTCTTTTGATCTAGCCTTTTATTTAAATTATTGATGATTATTTTGTTACTTGATTCTGCCTAGCCATTAGCTTGAGGATGCACAGGTGAAGATGTTACCATCTTTACTCCCCACCTAGCAAGAAAGTCTTGGGTCTTCTTGCTGATGAATTGAGAGCCGTTGTCACATATTATTTCAGATGGGATGCCAAACCTACTAAATATATTTCTCTTAATGAAGGATATGACTTCCTTATCACGAACTTGCACATAGGATTCGGCTTCCACCCATTTAAAGAAATAATCAGTCATAGCAAGCAAGAAAACTTTCCCCCCAGGAGCTTTAGGCAATTTTCCCATTATATCCATTCCCCATCTCATGAACGGCCAAGGAGAGAGGATTGGATGAAGCAATTCTGCGGACTGATGCAAGATGTCGATATGCTTCTGGCAGGAATCACATTTTTGGCAAAGATGGCAACATATTGGCGCATTGTTGGCCAGTAATAACCCATTATTAGAGCCTTTGTATATAAGCTTCTGCCCCCAGAATGGTTACCACATGATCCTTCGTGTAACTCTCTCAGAACTTCTTTGGCTTGGTGGGCTTCGAGACATCTCAAATATGGGCCTGCAAATGATTTCTTAAATAGCACATTATCTATTAATATAAATCTTGAAATTCTTACCCTGAATGCTTTAGCATTCTTTTCCTCATCAGGGATAGTACCATCTTGAAGATATTTGATTATTGGATTTGTCCAAGATATCTCCATCCGACTGTCTGGAATGTCCTCATCTATGCAGAATAATTCTAACCTTTCCACAGTAGGGATGTCAACATGTATGATTGGGATATTAGTCTGAGATAAGCTTTTGAAAGCTGATCCAAGATTAGCCAATGCATCTGCTTGAGAGTTATCTTCTCGGGGTATTTGTTCGAAAGAGAATATTTGAAATTTGCTTGCCAAAATTTTTACAATGCCCAAATAAGCTGTCATTTTGGCATTTTTTGCTGCATAGGAACCGTTAAAATGATTTACAAGTAATAATGAATCACTATATACCTGTATTGCTTTGATGTTCATGTCTAGAGCCACGGATAGGCCCACGATTAAGGCTTCGTACTCTGCCTCATTATCTGTGGCTTTAAAATCACAACTAATGGCCTGGGGTATGATGTCCCCTTGTGGTGACTTTAGGACAACACCTAGCCCTGTGCCCCTCATATTAGAAGCACCATTTGTGTAAAGAGTCCACATCCTCAGGATGTCCCCATCTTGGAGTTGTTGGACCTCAAGTTCCACTTCTGGTTGCATACTTGGACTAAAGTCTGCCACAAAATCTGCAAGTGCTTGTGATTTTATTGCTGTTCTAGGCTCATATTTGATGTCATAAGTGCTTAACTGAACGGACCACTTGGCCATCCTTCCTGACATTTCTGGTTTTCTCATCACACTTTTTATTGGATAGTTAGTACGAATGACAATAACATGAGTTTCAAAATAATGCCTTAACTTAATTGAAGCAGAAATTAAAGCTAATATTAACTTTTCAAGGTGTGAATACCTGGTTTCCGCATCGAGCAATGTTTTACTTACTGTTTTGGTAGAAAAAACAATAGTGTTGAATCTTAACTTTGACAAGTGTGTGGATTAAACAACAAGGAGGGGATTGTGGGATTCGACTAAATGGAACAAAAACATGAAAAAGAAAGAATGACACCACGATTTGTTAACGAGGAAAACCTTAGAGGTGATAACCTCTTTGGAAAAAACCCCGGGAGTTAGGTCTCCAACCTTAAAAGTTTCACTATAGTAATTGAGTTACATCTGTGGAAGATGATGGAGAGGATTACAAGAGAGATGTGCGTAGAGTGTGTGAGCATGAGAGTGTGTATTTTTCCGTCTCCATATCCCCTTAAATAAAAGAAAGTATGAACAGGTCAAAGTTGTTCCTACAATCTCGGGAATAATCTTATCCTCTTCAACGTTCGTGAGACCAAGTCATCCTTGTCGTTGAAGATGTGTTGAACGTTGTAAGTGCTCCAATTTGAGCTTGTTAGTATTTTCGTTAGAAAATTAACGAAAGTTTTAACATTTCTAACAATTCCTAACATTCCTAACTTTTCTAACAAAGTGAGGGCAAAATGGGGATTGCCAAAAAAAGATAAACCAAGGAAAAGAATCAAAAAAGTAAAAGAAATAAGAAAAACCAAAAAAAAGAAATGGCTGGAAACATAATCTGGCTGGTTAATTTGAATTTTAAAAAAGATTATTCCTCTTGTCCAAAGCTTGGAGCAGCATTTAATGAACAGTGCACGCCACCAATCCCATCCGCGCGGACATGATTGCAATTTTCAGAGGGCTATAAATTGAGCCCTCCAAATACAAAAAAATAAAGAGCCACAACACAATTTGCACTGAACCTCTGGCGAAATATAGAGAGAAAACAGTGAGAATTCACTTGAATTGTCACCATTTTCTCTTGAATCTTTCCCAACTCACACTCACTCTCAAATTCAAACCCTAAACACATTCAAGCCAAAGCCCCAAAATACAAAGAAGATAGGTATAACCTCCCTCTTCTTACCCTAAATCTCTCATCCATGCATGCATTTTCAAACTACAAAATGTAGTTCATTCATCTTCTTGTCTTAGATCCAAGAAGATCACCATGGAAGTTCATCTCCATGGATGATCTTCTACCAAGGATCAACATTATTTTCAAGTTCTCTTACTTTCTTTCAAAGAAAACATATTTTCAAAACCCTAAAAAACATTTTCAAGCATCAAATCTCATTTTCAAAGGATAAAAATCCCCTTCCCAAGCAAATGAAGTGCTTAGTCCTAATGTACCCCAAGGATGGTTTGGTATAGTTGATTCACCACTAAAATCTCAAGTGATCACTAACCAAAACCTAGGGAAATGGGGACAAGCATGGATGCAAAACCCCCCTTAAAATCATATTTTCTTTCTTGAGAAGTTGCTGTCCAGTAGCAATTTTCCAAGATCCCAGTCCATTGTCTTAATTTTTGGACACAGATAAACTTGGAATTTGGTGTTGACTACAAAACACTTTTTGTAGCCAACATCCAGAGATTTCCATACATATTTTTACTTTATTTTTTATGTGATTAAAACTCCTCTTTTCAAATTTTCTTTTAGAGGCTAGTTCATCAGCTTCTGGAAATCCAGATTGCATATCTGAGATTTTCAGAAGGTTTTGACCCCTCAAATCTTCTCCAAAATGGAAAATTCCTTCGCACAAATCTTATTTAAGGTGTCTGGAACAACTTTCATTCTCTGAGTTTATCCAGATTATGAAGTTTTAAGACCCTTGAATCTATTTCAAAATCAATGGTCCACTGCCTTTTTCATTCTGGCAGAAGTGGCTCTCAACTTCAAAAGGTCTTTTGAGTACCAAATCTCAATCCAAAAATCTTCCAAAAAATCATGGGATCAGTTTAAAGTCTTAAAAAGATATCCCAATTTTTACTTTTCTGAGTTTCAAATTATTTTGGCCAAAACATACACACACACACACACAAATGATTTTCAGCTTGGAAGACTCGTTTTACGAGGCATTCCGGGTGCACACTAACGTCCTTCCCGGCGTGTAACATGACCTCCGAACCCAAATTTCTGATCTCGGGCATTTTTCAAAGTTTTGGCCCTTAAAACAAAAATGGCGTGGCGACTCCGTTCTTTTTCCCGGGTTTTATTTGGTTTTTTTCAAAGAAACGCGAAAAATCGAATTTTTTCCCGCGAAATGGCGACACATTCATCACAGTGGCGACTCTGCTGGGGAAATAAGCTTTTAAAAAAAAATGGTATTTGGTATATTGGTGGAAACCATTAAACTTCCCGTTATCGCCTCCTAACACGAGTCGGGGATAAATTGTGGTTTAACAATTCCACGTACCGGTATCACCGTTTTCAAAAAAAAAAAAAAAAGCTTTTGAGGGTCAAGCTTCCGTCCCGGCTTTGAAAATCATTTGTGTGTGTGTGTTGATTTTTGCACATTTTTCGTGTTGTTTTGGCCGCCTCGAAAAAAGTCAAAATTTTGACTGTCGGAATCATGTCCCTAACTGTCGGAATTCTTGTGCTTATGTGCTTATGTGTTCATTAAATTTCAAAAAAAAAAAATTCAAAAAAAAAATTTCAAAAAAAAGAAAATTTTCAAAAAAAAAAATCATGCATCATATTTTTAAGACACATAAAAAAATTTCTATTTTACTCAGAAAAAGAAAATAGACTGCTTGCACACTACGCGCACGTGACCTTACACCGCACACTACGTCCCTAACCCGGGAAATCCTTGTCGCGGTCCGTTTGGTCTTATTACGCTCTCTGATGAGCACAGACTACCCAAACATCCCATGGAGCCTCGTGTCGACCATGCACTTGTCCGTGACACACTTTGTCCGAGACCCGGCTGGTTTTTAGTCCGGGTCCGTGTCATGCCCCGTCCGTGTATAGACCTTTCCTTTCAAGCCTTTTTCGGCATACCGACTCAATATCTTTCGGGACCCTAATCGCCGAAGTTCTCGCCCGTTTTCCGCCGCATACTTTGACCAAGATATTGACCGGCGCCTTGACTTCGGCTCGATCGGCACAAATTATACACCGACTCCCAAAGATTGACACCGAGTCATCAAGGATTAATGATTACTCCATGCCTAATTACGCTTAACCGACGACAAGTCAAGATCAATTGTGGACGCTTATCAGTCCAAATCATGCCGACTTTTCGTCGAGCCCCTGACATGATCTTGACTTTTGACGTCAGCTTTGTCCGTAATTTACATCGAATGCTCATTAAGACTCGATTACCCGCCAGACTTTTAGGATCGTTTTTCTTTCGGTCGGTGGGACCCGCTTGCCCTATAGGACCCTCGCCCGAGGCTGTCCACCCCGGGAGGTCGAAATACGTGTGGAATACGAGGGGCTTATGCACGTAGTGACGGGGCCCACCGATCCAGATCCGCAGTAGTTTGCGAAAAGAAGAGCAATCTTTTCCAACCGATTAGGCTAATAAAACATGTTTTAAGTAAACGTGAACAAATAATCGCATGTTGCATGAGCCCAATGCCCAAACACCTACCCTCCTTCCATTCCCAGACATCTGAACCTTTGTGTCCTTTCCCCCGCAGCTCCTCACAAAGGTTGGTTCCGGATACCGGGTCATCGTTTGATTAGTTGGGAAGAGTCAAGCGCGTCATCAGCTTCGCCGTTTATTCCGACTCCGGGTTTTAGAATGTCTGCATCAGTCGGTAATGATGGGGACCACATTGCTCCGTCCTCCAAAATCCCTCGCATGCACCAAGATTGGATCCAAGCTTGGTAGAACAGATGAGACTTCGACATGAGGCTCAAATTGATGACCTTCTGGGGGTTGTCGCAAGTCATGGTTTGACTATCAGTCTCAATTCCGATGGCACTTTTACCGCAAAGAAGGAAGAGGGTTCTCCTCCTCTTCTTAATCGTCCCGGATACATCAAGATGCTACCCCAAGATTCCTATGTTTCCACCGCCGGACTCTTCGCCGTCGACTTACAGGCAACCGGCCCTCAAACAAGCCGTGGACGAAAGAGTTCAATATACCGCGCTGTCCCCTCTCAAAGTGATGATCCCACAAATATCAGCCCGAGTGATGAAAATCGTGAACAATTGAAGAAATATGGTCAGCCCATCAAAGCCCTGGAAGAACGCTGTAATGCATGCAGGCCCTGGATTGAAGAGGCCACACGCCACTTCGGGACCTTAACAATATCCCAACCGACCGGGGCTACCCCGAAGGACAAACATATGCCCGTTCCTCGACCTCAATATCTCTCATTATCCTGCAGAGTCCAATTACTCGCTTCCAGATGAGCCCAACAGCAGATCCCCCGACCAGCCTCCACTCAAAGTCATTCCAAGACCGCCAACCCGAGGTCCCAAATCCGCCACCACCGTAGAACACATTTGGTGGGATATTTGTGACTGTCCCGATTGCCTTGAAAGGGATTATCAGATCGGATACACGAGAACCGTCCTCCTAAGAAAAAGAAAATTTCCTCCCAAAGAAAATTGAAGGAGAGATTCGAGGCCGGTGATACCGGTGGGTACGCTCGGGAGCCATCTCGGGAGGATTTGATTATTATGTACTCTACTCCAGCCGCCTTTCCCCAAAGCAAACAGGGTAAAAGAGCCGAAAAGCCTTGCCAACGACACTGAGACTTTCGGACGCCGAATACGCGTGGACCTGGGTAACTCTACTGCCAATCAGAAATCTATCCCCCCGCGGGAACGGCCAGAATTCAGTTTGACCAGCTCCCGAGTGCACACCGACGAAGAAAGGCCAACGCCAGTTTGGCGCTCACACTCAATCAATGTGTTGACCAATGTTGGTAACCGCTACAAGCAACCTCTACACAACCCCGAGGCTTCAGCAAAGGCTTTGCCTCGCAAAAGAAAGACGGGAAAACGACGGCTGGATGACTCTCTTTCTCTGGAAAAGGACCAAATTTACGATCCTCGGATATATGGGAGTATGATCACCTTCTGCGATGAAGATCTGCCAAGGGATGTATCCAGACACAATGAAGCCCTGTACATCACTATTCGGCTCAACACCATATCACTCCCTGGGGTATTAGTGGACAATGGATCATCGGTAAACGTCCTTCCCCTCAGCATGATGAGGGACCTCCGCATAAATGAAAGGCATATGATCCCATCTACCCGGACTGTCAAGGCCTACGACGGTTCGTCTCGTCCCATTCTGGGGACAAGACTCCTGAACTCGGTTTGAAACCCAAACGGTGCCCGCAAAATTCCATGTAATGGACGTCCCATCCGAATTCACAGCCTCTATTTGGGACGCCCTTGGTTACATCACATGAAAGCCATAGCTTCCACCCTCCACCAATGTGTCAAATTCATCAACCGCAGGAGACCTTGAAGTCATAAGGGGTGACAGCTTCTCATAGGGAACGAAGCCGAAACAATAGCCAAGAATGCCCACAGCCAAACACCGGCTACATCCTTCAAGAGGCAAGTCTCGCCAAAGCATCCTTTGGAATCCGGCGATGCCAACTATGTCAACACACTCAAGCGAGCGTACTCCGAAGAAGTTCGATTCATCAAATTTAATTGTTATTTCCAACACTTGGAGGCGTACCGGAAGGAAACGCCGAACACCGCCATGATACAGCACACAAGTCCCCGGTCCTCAATCACAGATTTGTCAAGATTCTCGCAAACCCATTCTTCGCTCGCTGTGCGAGGAGATTTTCATGATAAAAGTCGACAAACACCGACTCGGCTCGAATCTATGAACGTCGTGTGGGACGTCCTCCTTGCTGAACTACCCGCCAAGCCTTTCCGCTCGAGTATGGGACATGAGATTTTTCTAGCAAAGACATCGAGACGCAATACGTCCTTACATCCGAATTGAGCGGTCGATTGTGACGATATGGAAATCCCTGCACTGAGGAAGATCCCTACATCCACATGCTCGCCTTTCGATGCCGACGCAATTGATCCCGGTTCAGTAGAAAGAGATGATAGCAACGATCGAGGAAGGAGAACAGAAAAGAGACCATGCCTTTCCCGAGTCATGAGGCCCCGACGTAATGCCGCTAAAGAATTGGGAAACTCTCTCAGCTCCGTCCGCGACCAAAGAAGAAATGATCACCAAACTTGGATTGGTCCCCCGTCCCTTCGTGTCAACCTTTGTAAAGTCCTCTCGAGTCTCTCATTGTTGAAGTTTGAGTCTTCCGAGTCGTCCGATGGCCTCACGCCCGAAGACCACGAAATTTTAGCCAATGCCGTATTCCCTCTTATTCTCAATGAAATGACGAACCGTTCGAGTATCCCTTAATTGCCACTTTAACTAATGATGAATTAACTAATAATCTAAAAAAGTTAATAACGATTCACTAGATGAAGAAGTGCATACATTAAATGAACAATATATCAAAGAAATCTTTAAGCAAAGTTGTCCGAAAAGGGGAAAATCGAGCCCAAGCTGCCGAAGAGATTTTGACGAGTGTGAATCTGGGAACTGCGGAAGAGCCTAAAGAGACGCAGATTGGTGATTTCTTCAAAGGGACTGAAAGGGATGCCCTAATTGAGCCGCTAAAAGAATTTGTGGATGTGTTCGCATGGTCCTATAAAGATATGCCAGCCTCGATCCTTCCATAGTTGAGCACCGAATACCGCTAGACCTTAAGTCAAGCCAAGCAGCGTAAGCTAAGAAGAATTAAGCCCGAATGGTCCCTACAAGTGAAAGAGGAGATAGAAAAGATGCTCAGTATGGTTCATCGTAGTCATTGAATACCCTACATGGCTTTCCAACATAGTAACGGTGACCAAGGCCAACGGAAAGATCCTATGGTCAAGCGTAGACTTCAGAGACTTGAACAAAGCCACCCAAAAGACGATTTTTCCCCGCCAAACATCGACATTTTGGTAGATTCCACGGCCAACCATGAAGTCAAATCCTTCGTCGACGGTTTTGGCTACAACCAAATCAAAATGGCGTAAGAGGATCAAGCCAAAACGGCCTTCACAACCCCTCGGGGCACCTATCGCTACACCTGGCCATGCCGTTCGGACTAAAGAATGCCGGGGCTACGTACTGCAGGGCGCCTACGGCTCGTTTCCATGACATGATCCACAAAGAAATTGAGGTCTATGTAGACGACATGATAATACATTCCAGAGGATCGATGGCCAAGCACTTTGTTGATTTGAGAAAATTCTTCGGCCGCCTCCGAGACCACAAAGCATGAGACCGAATCCAGCCAAGTGCACCTTCTGTAAAACGAGGTAAGGTGCTAGGATATATGGTGACGTAACGGAATCGAAGTAGATCCCCGTAAAATCAAGGCGATAGTTGAAATGAAGCCGCCCGACACCGATGTAAGTGAAATCCTTCATGGGAAGATCGCAATACATAAGCCGCTAGAATCACCGACCTCGATCCGCGAGCCGATCTTCAAGTTGATGAAGAAAAATGCCTACACGTAATGGACTCCTGAATGTCGCCTGCCTTTGAACAGATCAAGGCATACCTTGTGAATCCCCCGATTCTCTCGCCCACCACATCGGCAAAAGCCACTCTTGCTATATCTAACTGTCACGGATACAGAATTGGGGCTATGCTAGCCCAAGAGAAGAAAGATTCCAAGGATCGAAAACGCCATCTATTTCGTAGCGTAAAGCTCCAAGGAAGCGAACTCAATTACTCCGCTTGCGAGAAGACTTGCGCAGTTTGGTCCGGGTAGTGGGAAAGTTGAAACACTACATGCAGCCTCACCCGATACATCTCGTCTCAAGGATAGACCCCATCAAATATCTCGTTCGACAAGCCTTCCATCTCCATGAGGTTGGCAAAATGGTCGTTCTTTTGGCCGAATATGACATCACTTATGTTTCAAGGAAATCCGTAAAAGGACGCATAATGGCGTAACATCTCGCCGATTTCCCAAGTGATGAGTCCCGAGGACTCGAACCTCAATTTCCCGATGATGGAATCTTCGCTCTAGAAGGAGAAAATCGCCTGCAACTCTTCTTCGACGGGCGTCAAACAAAAGGGGGAACGGGATAGGAATGCTTCTGGTCGATCCTACCGACGAACACACCCCCATAGCAAGAAGGTTGAACTTCGAAGTCACCAACAACGCCGCCGAATATGAAGCTTGCATAGCCGGGTTGGAAGCCGCCCTTGAAAGAAATATCAAGGAATTGGAGGTGTATGGTGACTCGCCCTCATCATCAATCGTGTCTCTAACAAATGGAAGACCGTGGACCCGGGTCTCAGTAAATATCACACTTACATGGAAGAGCTAGTAACTCAATTCAAGGAGATCACTTTCATTACTTGCCTGTGGATCGCAATGCATTTGCGATGCTCGGGCAACGCTAGCCTCCCTCGTTGAAATACCCGAAGGGAAGTCCGTCAAACCATTCGTAGAGTCGGTAGAAGAGAAAATCCCGCTTATTGCTTTGAAATTGAAGCGTGCCGAACCGGCCAATGATCCCCGGTACACTCGCATCTACCAAGCACTCGAAGGATGGCGAGGCCCCTTTCAAAAATGAAGATGGGGAATATAAAGAAGGAATCAAAGCGAAAAGTCTCTCACTCAAGCGGCTCGCCTCCCATTATGTTCTTTTCGGGAAATATGCTATACAAGAAGCGTTATCAAGGCCCCCTCCCGCGATGTATCGGCAAACAAGAGGCTACCGAACTCATGAAAGAAATACATGGTGGTACTCGCGGCCCTCACATGAATGCTCGAGCTCGATGCAAATCATACCGAGAATGGGGTACTTTGGATCTTCATGGAAACCGACCGCATCCAGCCACAAAAGCCGCGACAAATGCCGCCGATACTCCAATCTTAATCACTTGCCTCCTCACGAGTTATACCGCATGACAACCCTCGCCTTTCGTCACTGGGGAATCGATGTCATAGGCAAAATCACACCATCGGGCAAAGAACGGCCACGAATTCGTCCCCGGTAGCCGTGGATTATTTCACCAAGTGGGTTGAAGCCAAGTCCTACAAAATCCTCAACTCAAGAAAAGTAGCCCTCTTCATCAAAGAGAACATCATATGCGTATACGGGTTGCCACCGAAATCATCTCGTATAATGGATCCCACTTCGAAGGGGAATGTGAAAACCGCCGCGTAATTCCGAATAACCCGTCACAAGTCATCTCCTTACAGCCCCAAACCAACGGAGCCGTTGAGGCAAAGAAACAAGACTCGAAAATATCATCCGGAAAATGGCCGTCCAAGGCGTAGATTGGCCCGAGAAGTTACACTGCACTCGGGGCTACGTAACATCGCCGGAATGGCAATCGGGAAACACCGTTTGCCCTCACATACGGAATGGAAGCCGTACTCCCAATCGAGCTAGAGATCCTCGCTCCGTATACCGCCGAAAGCGATCAATGAGGTCGAATGGCTCCAGAGTCGCCATGATGAATTGGCCCTACTAGATGAACGCCGATTGAAAGCAATGGAACACATCCGAGCCTACCAAGGAAGAATGGCCCAGAGCCTTCGACAAGAAAGTAAAGCATCGGGAGATCCGAGAAGGGGATCTCGCTTTTGAAAGAAAAACCCCAATCCGTATCAACCCCTCGGAAAATGGAAGCCTGTATGGGTCGGGCCATACGTCGTCCGTAAGATCTTCTCCTGAGGAGCCATGCAACTTGCACCTCGACGGGAATCCCTTTGTACACCCAAAGGAATGGTGACAAGCCGCGCAGATACTACGCGTAAAAAACAAAAAAGAGTGCTAAAAGAGTAATACCCAACTAGGTTGAAAACCCGAAAAGGGCGGCCTAGGTAAAAACAGGGTTGCACCAAAAAAAAAAAAAAAAAAAAAAAAACAAAAAAACAAACAAAAAACAAAAAAAAAAAACAAAAAATCGTTGAACTACGAAGACCCGAGCTCCTCAAAATGAGGGGAACGTAGGCAAATGGAAACGGTTCGGTCTAAAACACAAATAAAAGTCATACTTTGACATCAATCGATCGTACCATGAAAGCGTCTCGAAAAACTCTAAAGCAATTCAAATATTCATTACAAGTTAAAAGCTTTTGATGAGTTTAAGCCCGATTCATTCCTACAACCGGCAACCTCGCTAAAAGAAATTAAGATACATAATCAAAACTAATGTGTCTCGCTGCGACAAGAAAGGGATACTGAAACCTCGTAGTCACTCCAAGCCACTCGCATCGGCCTCTCCCCTCTTCTTCCCCTTCGAGTCTTCTTTTTCTGAACAGAAAATGTCGGTATTCCTCCTAACAAGCTCGGGGTATAGGAACAGGATCTATCAAACCAGCCTCCGTCGTGGCCTTAGTAGCCCTCGCGTCATCTCTCATCTCCCGTAGCCTAGCCGGTAGCATAGGAGCCCTCCTCTCCGTCTCTTGACGTAAGCCTC
The DNA here is from genome assembly GCA_022495995.1 of Adenophora triphylla var. japonica. Classification (NCBI taxonomy): domain Eukaryota; kingdom Viridiplantae; phylum Streptophyta; class Magnoliopsida; order Asterales; family Campanulaceae; genus Adenophora; species Adenophora triphylla. The sequence continues at coordinate 82,332 of JAFEMH010001289.1, forward strand.
ATAGTCGGTCACAGCCGTCTCCGCTCCCGTCACGAGGGTTGGCCCTTGCCTCGGCCCTCCTCCTCTCGTAACAAGCCAGTCCTCCGCACCCACAATGGCCTCACGCCGCCTCAAAATAGCCATCCGAGTCTCTCCTAAATGCCTCTCGTACCAATCCAGTACCAAGTGGTCGTGAACACCGGTCTCTGACGCTCGAGAATAACCCGAGAAGGAAAGGTGTCATACCTCCATGCTCGGGAAAGAAATGTAAACACCGAGGGATCATCCATAGCAGAGCCACCACCCCGGTGGCTATATCATCAAAGTTCTCCAAAGGAACCCGCTCCCAGCCAAACTGCCTCGTAACTAAAGCCTAATGTAGAAGCCGGACCGAGAAAGCCCCTAAGCATGACTACGAGACCCGTCCCCGAAGCACTCTGGCACTGACCATCTGATATCCTCTGTCTGGAGACCAGCCATACAACGCTCCCATGAGCCCTGATCATCGAAATCCACAGCAACCCCCCTCCTGGCAAATGTCCAAGGCCTGATCATGTCGGGAGTTTCCCGAAGAATCCCCAAACGCTCCATCAGCCACAGGGTCAAGAGGAACGGGCTGCCCCCGTGCATATACCGCCTCCCGGTGGCTAATTTGTCGAGAGCATGAAAAGTCTCCCCCAAGATCAAAGGTACGACATCTCTGCCCAAGCAACAATGAACGACTACATCTAGCAGAGACCGATGGCAAATCCCAAAGGAATAGACCATGAACAGGGTGCCAAACATACAAAGTGCAAAGGCATCCCAATAGGCATCATCCACCAAGCCTAGGCCCCTAAACCTATCGGGAAGGCCGAAAATATCAAAATGATCGGGACCACGGATCATACCTTGCGCTTCCTCCGGGGAAAGATGAAGGAGGACGCACAATCTGTCAACGAAAGAAGCCCCTCCGGGCAAAGGAACCGCTATCTCTTCCACCTCCGGACCTCCAAGCAAGGCCCGAAATTCTTCAACGGTTGGGACCATCTCGTTGTAGGAAAGGCAAAAGACATGCCTCCTAGTGTCCCAAAATGAGGAAGAAGCCCTCAAAAGCTCATAATCCGGAATCAATTCCTTGAGAGACCATAAGCACTTCACCTTATACCTTTCTTCAAAGAAGGACCTCCTCTCATGCATAATCTCCCGGGACCAATCCTTGAACTTGTTGAAGAATGACATTTGGGATTCTTGGGACAATTTTGATGGAGCCTTTCTAAGGTTTTCCATGGATTTTCTCTCTTTCTCCCGAAAATGGCCGCTTGACCGGAGGTTGAAGAGGATATTTGAATTTGAAATAAAGTGAGACCAGATCTGAAGCAAAATTAAAGGACAATGTCGATGCAGACTCCTCCGCGCGGATATGATTGTCATTCATCGTAAAATCTGCAATGCCCAAGCTGCTACACCAAAAGAGGAATATTCCGTCCCGGTTGCTCGAAACCTGTGCAAAAACCTCCCCAAACCAGTCCATATACCAAACACTAACACCCTTGCCAAAAAAAAGGAACCAAGGCTCATGCAACACTGCATTCATACCGCATTGCATTCATTATTACATTCCAAAAAAAAAAAGAGTGTGCATAAAAAAAAAACAAACATCAATAATCCTAAAATTATTACATCCCAAAAAAAAAAAAAAAAAAAAAAGAGAAAAGAGCAAAAAAAAATGTGTGCATAAGCCGTACAAATCTCAATCCTACTATAAATTTCAAAATCTCGTAAAATCGTGGGGGGTAATCAATCAGAATCCCTAGCGCCCGACGTCTCTCCCCGGTCCCTCTTGCGACTCGGGCCCGCCTCCTCAGGAGCCCTGAAAATCTCGGGCTCAGAATCGTCCTCGTCTCCAGAAAGAGGCTCGTCAGTGTAAGTGCTCCAATTTGAGTTGGTAGCGTTTTTGTTAGAAAGTTAACGAAAGTTTTAACATTTCTAACATTTCTAACTATTCCTAACATTTCTAACAAAGTGAGGGTAGATTAGGAATTGCCATTTAAAGATAAACAAGGAAAAGAATCTCAAAAAGCAAAAGAAATTGGAAAAATCCGAATTGGGCAAGTTGAAAAACATAAAGTGCTGGAATTTTGAATTTTATTCCTCCTGTCCAAAGCCTGCAGCCTCGAGATGAACAGTGCACGCCTACGGGAACCCTCCGCGCGGACATATATGACATTTCCAGTGTCCTATAAATTGAACCCTCCTCTCTCAGTTTAGAGGAGGAATTTGATCACAAAGAACGGTTCTCAAGGAATATAGAGAGAAAACAAAGTGGGAATCCCTTGATTGCCACCTTTTTCTCTTGAATCTTTCCCAATCAAATACCAAACACACCAAACCTTGATACTCCTCAAGCCAAACACCAAACCTTGATACTCCTCAAGCCAAACACCAAATCTTGATATTCCTCAAGTCAAATTCCAAGCCTAGGAAGATAGGGTGTCACCATTGGTAAAGCCCTCCTTCTCAAAACCCTATAATTCACTTTTGACTTCTTGTTCATCTTGTTCTTCTTACTTGGATCTACTTGATGTTTAGTTTAACTTGAGTTTTGACCCAAGATGGTCATCTTGAAGTTCATCTTCATGAATGACCATCTCAAATGGTCTATATTTTAAATCTCTAAATTGATTTTTTCTCTTTAATTTCATTTCTACAAAATATCCCCTTTCCCTTTGCAAAGGACATGTTTAAACCCCATAAATTCCCCAAGGATGACTTGAATATGATAACCACTCAATAAAAAGTAGTGGTATCAAGTCTAGGGATGAAAATGGGGTGAACATAGATGCAAATCCCCCAAAAATCACATTTTCCCTCAAGAACATCTTGCTGTCCAGTAGCATTGTTCTGAGAACTCAGTCCATTTTCTTATTTTTTGGACCCAGTAAAACTTGGAATTGGGTGTTGACTACAAAACACTTTTTGTAGCCAACATCCAGATCTTTCCAGACATATTTTTATTTTATTTTTTGAGTGAGTAAAACTCCTTTTTCAATTTTTCTTTTAGAGGCCAGTTCATCAGCTTCTGGAAATCCAGATTTCACATCTGAGATTTCCAGAAGGTTTTGACCCCTCAAATTACTTCCAAAATGGAAAGTTTCTTTGCAGAAACCCTATTTAGGGTGCTTTAAGCAACTTTCATTCTCGGACTTTCCCCAGATTCTGAGGTTTTGAAGCCTTTAAGCCCATTTCAAAGTCAAAGGTCAACTGCCTTCTTTCAGTCTGGCAGAATTGCTTTTCAAATCCAAAAATCTTTTGAGTGCCAAGACTCAACCCAAAAATTCTCCAAAAAATCATGGGATCAGTTTAAAGTCTTAAAAAGAGATCCCAATTTTCACTTTTCCCAGTTTCAAATTATTTTGGTCAAAACACACACACACACACACACACAACAAAAGGATTTCAAATGTTTGGAAGACTCATTTTGCGAGGCGCGTCGGGTGCACACTAACGTCCTTCCCAACGCGTAACATGACCTCCGAACCTAAATCTCTGATCTCGGGCTTTTTTCAAAGTTTTGGCCCTTAAAATAAAAATGGCGTGGCGACTCCGTTTTAATGGCACATCGTTACAGTGGCGACTCCGCTGGGGAAGTAAGCTTTTTCTAAAAAAAAAAATGATATTTGGTATATTGGTGGAAACCATTAAACTTTCCGTTATCGCCTCCTAACACGAGTCGGGGATAAATTGTGGTCTAACAATCCCACGTACCGGTATCATTATTTTCAAAAAAAAAAGAAAAGCTTTTGAGGGTCAAGCTTCCGTCTCAACATTTGAAAATCCTTTGCTTTGTGTGTGTTGATTTTTGCACAGTTTTCGTGTTTGTTTTTGGCCGCCTCGGAAAAGTCAAAATTTTGACTGTCGGAATAATGTCCCTAACTGTTGGAATTCTCGTGCTTATGTGTTCACTAAATTTTCAAAAAAAAATTCAAAAAAAAAAAGATTTTTCAAAAAAGAAAATTTCCAAAAAAAAAATCATGCATCATGCTTTTTAAGACACATAAAAAATCTCTATTTTACTCAGAAAAAGAATATAGACTGCTTGCACACTACGCGCACGTGACCGTACACTGCACACTACGTCCCTAACCCGGGAAATCCTTGTCGCGGTCCGTTTGGTCTTATTACGCCTCTCGGATGAGCACAGACTACCCAAACATCCCATGGAGCCTCGTGTCGACTATGCACTTGTCCGTGACACACTTTGTCCGAGACCCGCTGGTTTTTAGTCCGGTCCGTGTCATGCCCCGTCTCGTGTATAGACCTTTCCTTTCAAGCCTTTGTCGGCATACCGACTCAATATCTTTCGGGACCCTAATCGCCGAAGTTCCGCCGGTTTTCCGCCACAGTACTTTGACCAAGATATTGACCGGCGCCTTGACTTCGGCTCGATCGGCACAAATTATACACCGACTCCCAAAGATTGACACCGAGTCATCAAGGATTAATGAATATTCCATGCCTAATTACGGCTTAACCGACGACAAGTCAAGATCAATCGTGGACGCTATCGCTCCAAATCATGCCGACTTTTCGTCGAGCCCCTGACATGATCTTGACTTTGACGTCGCCTTGTCCGTAATTTACATCGAATGCTCGTTAAGACTCGATTACCCGCCGTACTTTTAGAATCGTTTTCTTTCGGTCGGTGGGACCCGCTGCCCTATAGGACCCTCGCCCGGGCCGTCCACCCCGGGAGGTCGAAATACGTGGAATACGAGGGCTTATAGACGTAGTGACGGGGCCCACCGATCCAGAATCGTAGTAGTTTGCAAAAAAAAAAGAGCAATCTTTTCCAACCGATTAGGTTAATAAAACGTGTTTTAAGTAAACATGAACAAGTAATTGCATGTTGCACGAGCCTCGAGCCCAAACACCTACCCACCTTCAATTCCCGCCATCTCGAACCCTCGTGTCTCTCCCCCGCAGCCTCCGCACAAAGCTTGGTTTCTGCACCGGTCACCGTTTGATCGCTGGGAAGAGTCAAGCGCATCGTCGCCTTCGCTGTTTGTTTCAACTCCGGTTTCGTAATGTCTCGCATCACTCGGTAACGATGGGGACAACGTCACTCCGCCTCCCGGACTCCTCGCATGCAACAAAGAATGGAATCGCTAGCGTAATGTATGAGAGTGCGACAGAAGCACACTCGAATAGCCTTATCGAGGCTATTAAGAGCCATGGTCCGGCCGCCGCCTCAACCCATGGCACCTTCACCGTGGAAGAAGAGGAAGACCTCAACCCCACTCTTGGTCGCCCGACTACTCCAGATGCCACCACCGGCCTCCCACGGTACTACCACCGTAATCCATGCTTCTCGGCCTCTGGGTCACCACTTCCCCAAATGCAGTACCACTGATCCCCGCAGCCCGACGAGACGAGCTAATTCCTGGGCCCTCAGCTGGGACAAAATCGCACGGAATATCTTCTCATGCTTGGGGCTACCCCGAATGCCACAAAGAAATGGGGATCCCACCTCGCCCGGGACCAATCAATCCGGACCTTCACAAAGAACAGCTTGGGATACCACCCCGCTTTGGTTCGGCAACAATCAGAGTCCCACCTCGTAATGGTACTAGCTCACCGCTCCTCACACAGCTCTCACAAATCCATTTCTCACTCGGACTTCTATGGGTTATCAAGCCTCCATCCCGTGTCATCCGAATCACCAGACCGCAGTATCCCCCGGTTACACACCTTCGCCACAAAGCCATGCAATTCAACAATCCAGACAGCAGCCTCACACTCAAGCCTACTTATGGGCCTCACTCCGGAAATCCGAGCTATCCGCTACCTCAGTCCGCTCGCTTCCTCGCTAATGGAAAGCCAACAAAGAAGCCGCGGGTTTTATCCTTTTGCCCAAGCTCCTACCTACACTCCCTGTGGTAATTTGGGCCAAGGACAAGTTTTCACCTATGCCCCGGAATATGGTATCCCTTCCACCAATGTGCCGCCAAAGTGGTAACTCCTCTCTTCAGCTCGGGCCACCGGTTTGAACGCTATGGCTCCACCTTTGGATCCCCAATTGGCTTGGTTTATGGAGCAACACAAGGAAATGAAAGCACAGATTGCCGAATTGACCGCCAAAAAGAACACCGCTCTTCGGCCTACGTATCCCGACTCGATTGTTCCCCGCCTCACAAGTTTGTGATGCCCACTGGAATTGTTTGACGGGAGTGCATGCCCTAAAACTCACTTGGACACCTATACTTTGGCAATGAAGGCTAAGGGATGCACAAACCAAAGAATAGCCGATTACTTTAGTCTCTCTTTGAAGTCGTGGGCTTTGAAATGGTTTTTCCGATTGCACTCGAAGCTAGGGCTACTTGGGAACAAATTACCGCAAGATTTCACGTATAAGTACAAAGCCAACTTGGAATGGGAGACAAACAGAGTTGACTCCGCAAACAACGATGCAAATACCCTAATGAGAATATTGGGGATTTCTATAAGAGATGGAACTTAAAGCTCGGTGAAATGGCCATTCCTCCTCCGACGAGGAGCAGCTTAGACATCTTTCGCCCATGCTTGAAGCCGCATTTGAGAGCTTCCTCACCACTTCCCTACGCCGACTTGCGTGCAATGGTTAATTCCGGGGCTAAGTTTGAAAAGGCTTACAATCGCCAGCCGACCGTCGCACTCCGCCACGGATATCGGGCTCCTCCCTCCAAAACTACTCTCACTTTCGCTAAAGACAAAGAGGCGATCGGCTACGCGGGACAGATCAGAACAATGCCACTTCCTTTGTTCCCAAGAAGCCCGATGCATCCGTATCCCGGCTCCAAGACTTGAGAAACTTTGGGATGCCTTTGAGTGATATCTTCAGAGGATTGGTAAAAGAAGATTTGCTCCGGCCTTTGGATAATTATCGCCCAAGAAACCCCAACGCTCCTTTGGATACCTCCAAGCATTGTGCCTTTCATCGCACTACGGGCACTGACGGATGATTGCGTCCCCGAAGAAGGCAATCCAAAATTTGATTGAGCAAGGGAGGTTAGAGATGCCCGAAGGGCCTAATACCATCAATAACCCGCTCCCTAACAACATGAGTGTCAACATGGTCGAGTTTGGTGATCCAAGACTTCAAGTGGGCATAATGGAATTTGACTCGCTCCTTTGTGAGGTCGGTGAATCACCATCGCAGCGATGAAAGTGGTTGGATTAAGAAAGAGATTGCCAAGGAAATCCCGATGGAAAGGTCTCGCAATAGCTCCCGCCTCGTCGAAGAATAGATGCATGGTTCAACAAAGAAAGAGCGGCTAGATTGGGGGCTACCTATCTTTAAAATAGTCTTTTGAGTCAACCTTCGTAGGTTCTAGTACTTTTCTTTCACCTAAGTCCTTCCTGGACATTTGTCGTTGTAGTCCATTTTGGACATAGTGGTTAAGTGTCTAATTTTTAATATAAGTCTTTTTTCTTTTCTTGCTAGACTCGAGACATCATTTGCGCACCCACGTTACACTTAATTGAAATGGTTTTATCCAAAATGATCACTTGTGCTGCTCAACCACTAATTCTTCGAAAATGATTAATATTTAAACTAATCGGAGTGAGAAAATCAATTGATATCCTTCCCAAATTGGGGCTTACCAACTCCCCATCTTGCATCTCATATGCTCACATCCCTTTCATCATCATCATCTCGTTGCTCGATGAATTTGCATGGATCTTTTCTCATATAAAGCTTAAGCAAGCAATGAAGACTTAATCTCGTAGGGATTGCGGTTGAAACCTTTCACCCATAGGAAAGCCATTACCTCACCCTTACTAAACACTACCCTCTCATTTCAAGATCGGCGTGTTTTGAAACCCGGTTTAGCCATCATTTTTGCTCCATACTGAGAGAAAGTCCAAGCGAGCCCGAGGAGTTAGCTTCGAGAATCGGCGATGCGCAAATTATCTCAAGCCATGAAGGAAGGACAAAGATAATCCTCAACTCCTCAGGAAGCTTTCCAAGTCAAAAAAAAAACAAAAAAAACAAAAAAAAAAAAAAACAAAAAAAAAAAACAAAAAAAAACAAAAAAGAAACAAAAAAAAAAGAAGGATTTTAAAATCCTCACAATCTCGGATATAATTCCAAGCTCCTCAGAAGCCTTCCAAAAAAAAAGAAGAAGAACTCAAAAGTCCCCGACATCTCAAGAAGCTCTCCAATGATCAAAAAGGAGCCCGAATTCTCGCAAGATCGCAAAAGTTGTCGGGCCGCTCTGACTTCCTCTTATCATTACCTTAAACCAATCCCAAGCTATCCTCTCAATTTTAGAGGATACTCCCATCACCATTACCCTTGCCCTTAGCCAAGTCAAAATCTGACCTCTCATTCTTGGAGACAATCAATCTTCCTCGCCATAGATTTCCCAAACACATCCCCGCAAGCCAACCTCTCATCTTTAGAGGTTCGGCCAAGAAAGGCCTAGCCGACCTCTCATCTCAAGAGGTCATAATCTCCCAAATCACCCGATAGCCGATCGAAGCCCGGAAACCCAACTACAGCCCCTACCGGATAGCAGCTTTCATTCTAATATCCTCGATGTCGATCAAATTAATGCTTCATTGCTTGCTTAAATTGGAATCTAATCCATTTTGGTTCAAAATTACCAATCAAAGATTGTGCAAATTCAACCCTTCCCTTCATGTGAGCATATTTCATTTCTCCTCACAAACACTTGCCGTGGATGTCCCATCAAGCTTCGCATCCGTGTCTTTCATGGACACTCTAAGGGGATATGTTATTCAATCCTCCAAATCCTCAAAATCCCCAAAGGTCCTCGCACCCTCGAATTTCAACATCCATTCTCTTTTCATTCGGGATAGGCCCGAACTACGGCGACCCGAGCTCTTCATAATGGAGGGAACGTAGGCAACCGTAAATGGTCCGGTCGAAATCACAAACAAATCTCAAAAAAATCCGGTCTCATCAAGGATCGTCCCTATACACTTTCCGCCCTTCCAAGCTTGATTTTCGATATCGCTGGTTTTCTCCTTGTGATTAATCAAAATATTTGTTCATATCGTATTTAGGGATTGAATAACCCGAACATTAACAAAGGGTTTTAAGCAAATTTGTGATCATCATGAATAAGACAAGTTTTCAAGTGTCTCGACAAGTCTTCTCTCTCTCCATCATAGGGAAATAGAGCCAAACACCGTCTTTCTGTCAGCAGGGGCTTCCATACACTTTTCCACACCTTGTGATGCTTATGCTCTCTCAAAAGAGTCAAACCAAAAGCGAGAGTGTCATACACAAATTCGGGAGACATTCCCATCTTTCAAAAGATATGCCCCCGCACGTAAACGTTTCGAGTCTTGTCCAAGAATCGGTTGACTAAGGTCCGAAAAGATGGGTTCCCCTCTCGTAAGACTACTCGAATTTCTTCATGCCGGGGCTTGCTAAGCGGTTCTCCTGTGTTCTCCCGTAGCAGCCTCTTCAAGCCGGGGCTTATATAGTCATCTTTGGGTCCACGTTGGGTTCTTCACCACGAGATAGACTCGCCAAATCGCTTCTTCAAAATCTGGACTTTGCCTACTCAGATCCTGGCTTTGTCAAGATGGTCTTTGGACCCGAATTTTATCAAGTCGCAAGAAAGAATTTCGCCTTCGTAACTTGGTACACGGCAGCCTTCCCGTAGCATCGGAATTCAAGATCGTGGTTTCTCCCGCATTAGCAATTCCATCAAATCATCCTCCTGACAAGGTTTCGCCAAGGTCACAGCTCATCCAAATGAAAGAAGCTTCACTCGTATCAACGTTGGCCCTAAAGTCTCTGTCAAAGACGCCTTCAAATGACCAAGAATGAGAGGGAAAGTTTCAATCAAGACCCGGATCCGAATCCAATCTCATCAAGATTGAGGTCCATGTGACATTGCCGACAAAACCTCACCAACAACCGCCGTTTAAATCGCGATCAAGGGTTTTCATCCCCCACTTGATCAAAATCTGCTCCAAGCGCCTCCATACCCATGCATCCCCACTAAAAATCTCCCAAGGGCTCATGTAGCATGCACAAAACTTGAGTCAATAGGAATAATCCTAAATCATCGAAGATCATAAATCATAATTTTCCCGCCGTAAGCTTAGGCTAAGTGCATCTTCGAAAGCAAGTAAATGCATCATCCCATAATCATTTTTGGTTCCATGCATGCATCTGTCATCATGAATGCCATATATGCATCTTCCTCTTCACTAACGAATGCAGGAATTCAAACGTGAAATCAAATCCCCTTTTCTAAGCAAGGATGATCTTCACCAAAGACGACCTCCAATGAATGAAGACGCCTCCAACATCTACGGCTTGGCAAAGACAAGCTCCGCGCTCGCAACTTGCTAAAGACGACCTCCAATGTCCACAAATGGATGAAAACATTTCAACGAAGACCACCTCCAATTGTCTACAATTCGGTCAGAGACGCCAAGTTCTCGAATACAAGTCGGTCAGGGACGCCAAGTTCTCAAAATGCAAATCGGTCAGGGACGCCAAGTTCTCAAATGAAAATCAAATGCCAGTCGGTCAGGGACGCCAAGTTCTCCAATACAAATCGGTCAGGGACGCCAAGTTCTCCAATACAAATCGGTCAAGGACGCCAAATTCTCAGAATGCAAATCAGTCAAGGACGCCAAGTTCTCAAATACGAATCGGTCAGGGACGCCAAGTTCTCAAATATAATGCGGTTAGAGACACCAAGTTCTCAAAAGCAAGAAGTCCCAATGTGAATACAAGCTCAACCACCTCTACAAGGTTGACGATCACCAGCAAGATGCAGACTCAACCAAACTCCTCCTTCAGGTCAAAATGCTTCCAAAGACAGCAAATCGTCAGCAGAAACCGTCCCACGAACAAAGAACCTAGCAACTCTTCATCAACATCGCCCGTAGCCTCGCCCTTCTTCCGCAACTACAGTAAGCACAACATGTATGAAAGCATATCTTAGTCAACTACTTTTATAAAAGAACATTATCATCAAACCATAGGGCGACTTCCCCAAAACAGTCAGAACCTTAGGATGACTTCCCCAAAACAGTCAAACCATAGGGCGACTTCCCAAAAATAGTCAGATCATAGGGTGACTTCCCAAAAATAGTCAAACCATAGGGCGACTTCCCCAAAATAGTCGAATCATAGGGTGACTTCCCAAAACCAAACCATAGGGCGACTTCCCAAAATAGTCGATGACTTCCCAAAAATAGTCAGATCATAGGGTGACTTCCCAAAAATAGTCAAACCATAGGGCGACTTCCCAAAAATAGTCAAACCATAGGGCGACTTCCCGAAAATAGTCAAACCATAAGGTGACTTCCCAAAAATAGTCAAACCACAGGGCGACTTCCCAAAAATAGTCAAACCACAGGGCGACTTCCCAAAAATAGTCAAACCATAAGGCGACTTCCCAAAAATAGTCAGATCATAGGGCGACTTCCCAAAAACGATCAATCCCTGGCGACTTCCTAAAATAGTCAATCTCTCGGGTGACTCCCAAATATAGTCAATCCTCGGGTGACTCCAGTCTGATCAATCCTTGGGTGACGAACTATGTAGCCTACCATAGGTCCATCCACTTGACCAACATTGGTCACCCTTCTTCCCAATAGTTCTCGTAAGCCCGAGTCTTCCCCAGCAAGAACACCTTCAAATAGCCTCCATCAGGTACCGAACCTCAACTTAGGTTCATACTCCTGAACTAAGTTCCCATTTAGGTTCATACTCCTGAACAAAACCTCAACTTAGGTTCATACTCCTGAACTAAGTTCCCATTTAGGTTCATACTCCTGAACAAAACCTCAACTTAGGTTCATACTCCTGAACTAAGTTCCCATTTAGGTTCATACTCCTGAACAAAACCTCAACTTAGGTTCATACTCCTGAAATAAGTTCCCATTTAGGTTCATACTCCTGAACCAAATCTCAACTTAGGTTCATACTCCTGAACTAAGTCTCCATTTAGGTTCATACTCCTGAACAAGACCTCAACTTAGGTTCATACTCCTGAACTAAGTCCCCATTTAGGTTCATACTCCTGAACCAAATCTCAACTTAGGTTCATACTCCTGAACTAAGTTCCCATTTAGGTTCATACCCTCTCACAAGAAATTCCCGACAGTTAAACGTAAGACCGAGTGACCCGAGAAAGATAACGAGATCCCGTATCTTTCATCAAAATCACCCCTATAGCTAAACGTAAGACCGAGTGCCCCGAGAAAGATAACGGAATCCCGTTTCTTTCATCAAAATCATCCCCGGCAGTCAAACGTAAGACCGATCTCCTCGAGAAAGATAACGGAATCCCGTTTCTTTCATCAAAATTACCCCCGGCAGTTAAACGTAAGACCGAGTGCCCCGAGAAAGATAACGGAATCCCGTTTCTTTCATCAAAATTACCCCCGGCAGTCAAACGTAAGACCGAGTGACCCGAGAAAGATAACGAGATCCCGTATCTTTCATCAAAATCACCCAACGGCAGTCAAACGTAAGACCGATCTCCCCGAGAAAGATAACGGATCCCGTATCTTTCATCAAAATCTTCCCCGGCAGTCAAACGTAAGACCGAATGCCCCGAGAAAGATAACGAGATCCCGTATCTTTCATCAAAATCTTCCCCGGCAGTCAAACGTAAGACCGATCTCCTCGAGAAAGATAACGAGATCCCGTATCTTTCATCAAAATCACCCCCGGCAGTCAAACGTAAGACCGATCTCCTCGAGAAAGATAACGAGATCCCGTATCTTTCATCAAAATCATCCCCGGCAGTCAAACGTAAGACCGATCTCCTCGAGAAAGATAACGAGATCCCGTATCTTTCATCAAAATCTTCCCCGGCAGTCAAACGTAAGACCGATTTCCCAGACGAATACGTCTGATTTTCCCCAGCAAAGGCTAACAAAATCCCCAGCAAAGTCAACGGAATCCCAAAAGCCAACGGAATCTCGAGTAGTACTTGAACTACGAAAGGGCTTGATTCCCACTAGGGATACGTAGGTAGCCTATCATTAGGTCCAAATTTCTCGGCCAAAACGGTCACCCTCTCCTTCGGCAGCAGACGAAGTCCACCGAAAGGCCATTTCAAATTAAGGTTCGAGGCGCCTAAAAAAGCCATCATCATCAAGGTCCGAGGCGCCTAAAAAGCCATCTTCAAGGTTCGAGGCACCTAAAACGCCATCTCCAAGGTTCGAGGCACCTAAAAAGCCATCATCAAGGTCCGAGGCACCTAAAAAGCCATCATCATCAAGGTTCGAGGCACCTAAAACGCCATCTCCAAGGTTCGAGGCACCTAAAACGCCATCTCCAAGGTCCGAGGCACCTAAAACGCCATCTCCAAGGTTTGAGGCACCTAAGACGCTATCACTAGAAAAGCGATAAATCGCAGTCATCCCCAGCAGAGACCGAAAATGGTTATTCCTATCCCCAGCAGAGCGGATACCCGTCAGACCGAAAATGGTCATCTCTTATCCCCAGCAGAGTTTCTTTCCAGCAACCGACTGCAGAACTCGCTCATCAATTTCGAGGCACCTAAAACGCCATCATTCCCCGGGTCAAAGACCCAAACTATGGCCGGCTTGATTCCCACTCGGGATACGTAGGTAGCCTATCGCTAGGTTCAGCCACTCGATCACTTGATCATCCTGCCAAATATGGAGCCTTACTCTTATCGACGACCCCGCTTCCTTCGAAAGCGCCGTCGCCGAGGGGCTACTGTAAGTGCTCCAATTTGAGTTGGTAGCGTTTTCGTTAGAAAGTTAACGAAAGTTTTAACATTTCTAACATTTCTAACTATTCCTAACATTTCTAACAAAGTGAGGGTAGATTAGGAATTGCCATTTAAAGATAAACAAGGAAAAGAATCTCAAAAAGCAAAAGAAATTGGAAAAATCCGAATTGGGCAAGTTGAAAAACATAAAGTGCTGGAATTTTGAATTTTATTCCTCCTGTCCAAAGCCTGCAGCCTCGAGATGAACAGTGCACGCCTACGGGAACCCTCCGCGCGGACATATATGACATTTCCAGTGTCCTATAAATTGAACCCTCCTCTCTCAGTTTAGAGGAGGAATTTGATCACAGCAACGAAGTTCTGGCGAAATATAGAGAGAAAACAGTGGGAATCCCTTGATTGCCACCTTTTTCTCTTGAATCTTTCCCAATCAAATACCAAACACACCAAACCTTGATACTCCTCAAGCCAAACACCAAACCTTGATACTCCTCAAGCCAAACACCAAATCTTGATATTCCTCAAGTCAAATTCCAAGCCTAGGAAGATAGGGTGTCACCATTGGTAAAGCCCTCCTTCTCAAAACCCTATAATTCACTTTTGACTTCTTGTTCATCTTGTTCTTCTTACTTGGATCTACTTGATGTTTAGTTTAACTTGAGTTTTGACCCAAGATGGTCATCTTGAAGTTCATCTTCATGAATGACCATCTCAAATGGTCTATATTTTAAATCTCTAAATTGATTTTTTCTCTTTAATTTCATTTCTACAAAATATCCCCTTTCCCTTTGCAAAGGACATGTTTAAACCCCATAAATTCCCCAAGGATGACTTGAATATGATAACCACTCAATAAAAAGTAGTGGTATCAAGTCTAGGGATGAAAATGGGGTGAACATAGATGCAAATCCCCCAAAAATCACATTTTCCCTCAAGAACATCTTGCTGTCCAGTAGCATTGTTCTGAGAACTCAGTCCATTTTCTTATTTTTTGGACCCAGTAAAACTTGGAATTGGGTGTTGACTACAAAACACTTTTTGTAGCCAACATCCAGATCTTTCCAGACATATTTTTATTTTATTTTTTGAGTGAGTAAAACTCCTTTTTTTCAATTTTTCTTTTAGAGGCCAGTTCATCAGCTTCTGGAAATCCAGATTTCACATCTGAGATTTCCAGAAGGTTTTGACCCCTCAAATTACTTCCAAAATGGAAAGTTTCTTTGCAGAAACCCTATTTAGGGTGCTTTAAGCAACTTTCATTCTCGGACTTTCCCCAGATTCTGAGGTTTTGAAGCCTTTAAGCCCATTTCAAAGTCAAAGGTCAACTGCCTTCTTTCAGTCTGGCAGAATTGCTTTTCAAATCCAAAAATCTTTTGAGTGCCAAGACTCAACCCAAAAATTCTCCAAAAAATCATGGGATCAGTTTAAAGTCTTAAAAAGAGATCCCAATTTTCACTTTTCCCAGTTTCAAATTATTTTGGTCAAAACACACACACACACACACACACACAACAAAAGGATTTCAAATGTTTGGAAGACTCGTTTTGCGAGGCGCGTCGGGTGCACACTAACGTCCTTCCCAACGCGTAACATGACCTCCGAACCTAAATCTCTGATCTCGGGCTTTTTTCAAAGTTTTGGCCCTTAAAATAAAAATGGCGTGGCGACTCCGTTTTAATGGCACATCGTTACAGTCAGGACCAACCGGCACGCTCTGATAGGGCAAGCCGAGATCTGCGAAAAAATCATATCCGAAGGTGAAGGCGTCGGACTCCTGGACGTACGAAGACGACCCACCATGCTGCCAGACGTGTCCCTGCCCGTGTGGATCCCCGAGAATGACGTGATCCGAAGGCAGCACCGCGCGGGGATCAATGAGAGGAGACAGAGGAGTCTCTGAAGAAGTCTCTGAATGAATAGGGGAAGCCTCCCGCCTGACAGGCGCCGGCCGTGGTCGCCTCGCTCTAGCCTGAGGAGCCCCGCAAGAGACCATCCTCCTGATGAATCTCTTAGCTCCGATCACTTGCTTCGTCAGCTTCTCGACGACCACCTCCGAAAACTGCACAAAAGCAAAAGCGTCAGAAACAGTTGAAGCGAGAAATGATGACAGGAAAGAAAAGAAAAGACAAAAGCAAAAAAAAAGAGAAGAAAGGAGGGAAGGAGAAGCCATACCTTCATACCCGGACGAGGCCGGAAAGCTCGTGGAAGCCGCTCAGGCTGAGGGATCTGCACCCTCAATCGGACCCCATCCTGGATATATGAAAAATCCGTCCGAGGGTACCGCGGGATCCCAAGCCCCTCTCTATCCAGAACTTGGGGCATCCTCAGCCTCCTCAAGACAAATATGGGGTGCGGCTCAATCGCCACAAATGACGAGAAGTGCTGGCCGGCTCGGTAATCATCCCAGGTCGCAGATCTGTCACTCGGGTGCATCATATCGGCGGGAGGCTCCACCGGTGTCCTCAAAGGCGAGTTCACGCCATGCTGACGCGTCACTCTCTCTCCCAGATAATAGGCATCGCAGTCGGACCTCTCGGAATCCTCCGCCGCACGCCCAAATCTCGGCGCCTTCACCGCGCCATCTCGAAACGATCCCAAGGATAGAATATCATCCTCTCATCCGTCTCGGCCTCCGTCAAAGGAAGGCAATCCGCGTATCCGAGAGTCGTACGCCCCGGAGCTTATCTTCTCTCGGGCATGCTTGGACCAGAGCGCATGGCCGGATACGCCCGACGTACTCCGCCGCCGCCGCCACATCGTGACGTGGAAAAACTCCAACGCCCATACCTGCGAAAGGTAAAAATCCAATCAATCCAAAGTGCAAAAGAAAAGTGTGTGCTCAAAAAAAAAGTGGGGAAAGCAAAAGAGAGCTTATACCTCCAGGGCAAACTCAAAGCAAGACAAGGAGCTCACAGCCTTCCGGCTGTACCTATCGAGAGCAAAGTAAAGCTCTGCCAGCCCAGCCTCTCCCCACGAGACATCTCCGGCCATCTCCATGTCTTCCAAGGACCTCAGCAAGGCAAAGACTGCCGTCCCCTCAGCATGTCCGAAAAGGGTGCTCGAAAAAGCAAACCATAAAAAGGCCCTGGCAATCTGATCGGCGCCTATCCTCTCCTCCCCAGCCTCGTAGCTCACAATGGTCTCTACAATCTTCCCGTAGACCACCGCATACTCCAGCCCCATCCCCTTTTTGGGAATAGGGGAAAATCCCTTGAAGAGCTGTAGATCCGCATCGCCGTAGCCATCCCGCCACTCAATGCCGCGTCCATTGAAGGACAAACCCATAATCGCAAAGCATAGTCGGAAGGCGTAACCGTAGCCTCGCCCCGAGAAGAAGTGAAACGTGTGGGTCGCATCCCACCAAAGGCCGCGCCAAAGCAAACATCAAGCCCTTGCTCTTAGGGAACTTGACCAGCCCCTCAAGCACTCAACAAACTCCCAAAGCCCGGTCTCAACGACAATCTGTCTCTGACTCGCAAAGCTCCTCGGCCTGCATTCGGAAGCCGGTCCCACAAGTCAACTACGGACTCCACCGATCCTCGAGTCTTCATCTTGTTCAGCTGCTCCGTAACGTAGTTGTTTCCACCCTGCAATAAAAAAAAAAGAAAATGTCAAAAAAAAAATTGCATTTGCATTTGCACGAAAAAAAAAGCATACATATGCATCATGAAATTTCAAAGGAAATTCGACAAAGCATAACAAAGATACAATGAGCATAGCCCCATTTTTCTCGCACAAAAAGACAAGTTTCAAAGAAATCCCAATCAACATTCATGAAAAAAAAAATCTTTCATACAAAGCGTCAACGGAAGTAAAAACTCCGTCCCATTTAAAAAAAAAAAAGAGTTCCTATGCATGCATGCATATCATCCATCATCTCAAAAAAAAAAAAAATCCTACATTCATACATCCTACGGAAGCAAAAACTCCTTCCCATTTTTCATAAGACATGCATACATGCATTCATAAAAAAAAAATGCATTCCTACGGGAGTAAAAACTCCGTCCCGTTTTCATAAAATAACATGCATTCAATCAACGGGAGGAAAAATCCGTCCCACTTTTCATAAAAAAAAAAATCAAAAAATCATACAAGATCAATATTCAAAGTCACAATTCATAATTTTCGAATTTACAAAAAAAAATGGCGAAAAGGCCAATTATTTCTCCAAGCAAAATGCATATTTTGGGATACCCATATACTCATTACAACATGCAAAGCATCAAAATCAAGATTCAAAGCCAAGAACATCAATCATTCGAATTTTCAAAAAAAAAAAATTCAAAAATCACCCAAAATTCAAATCTCAAGCAAGAAATCAACAAAGGGAATGAAAAGATTCGAAGTATACCGTTCGGAGACTCGGATCGAAGCCCAATGTTGCCAAGCATCGGGTAGGGCTCCTCCGCACCGATTGCGAAAGAGTATAGTGCCTCCTCATCCGGACGAGTTCCAACCGTCTCTCCGCTACCGGCCGCGTCCTTGGCCTTGAAAAGCACCTTCCCGTGTTCCATTGCTCGAAAATCGAAGAAAAATCGGAAGATTTCGAAGCTTTTTGCCCAACAATGGCGGTTTTTGCGGTCTCTCTCTCTGCTCTCGTAATTTCGTAAAACTGAATGGGGAAGAGGAAGGGCGTTGGCCCTCATTAAAACCCTCTCGAACACGCTCCTATCCGCGCGGATAGGGATTGTCGTGGTCAAAATGACCTTTTGCCCTTTAAAAATGGGACTCTGCAGGTTCGGCCCCTAACTTGACAGAGTTAACCAAAGTTAACCAAAGTCACCTTGTCAAGAAAATTACCCCTATAACAAACGTAAGACCGATCTCCCCGAGAAAGATAACGAAATCCCGTATCTTTCATCAATTTCCTCAACGGCAAAGAAACGTAAGACCGATCTCCCCGAGAAAGATAACGAGATCCCGTGATCTTTCATCAAAATCTTCCCTAGCTCAAACGTAAGACCGATCTCCCCGAGAAAGATAACGGAATCCCGTATCTTTCATCAAAATTATCCCCGGCAGTCAAACGTAAGACCGATTTCCCCGAGAAAGATAACGGAATCCCGTATCTTTCATCAAAATTATCCCCGGCAGTCAAACGTAAGACCGATTTCCCCGAGAAAGATAACGAGATCCCGTATCTTTCATCAAAATCATCAAACGGCAGTCAAACGTAAGACCGATTTCCCCGAGAAAGATAACGAGATCCCGTATCTTTCATCAAAATCATCAAACGGCAGTCAAACGTAAGACCGATCTCCCTGAGAAAGATAACGAGATCCCGTATCTTTCATCAAAATCATCCCCCGGCAGTCAAACGTAAGACCGATTTCCCCGAGAAAGATAACGAGATCCCGTATCTTTCATCAAAATCTTCCCCGGCAGTCAAATGTAAGGCCGATTTCTCCTACAAATACGTCTGATTTTCCCCCAGCAAAGGCTAACGAAATCCCCAGCGAAACCAACGGAATCTCGAGTAGATCTCGAACTACGAAAGGGCTTGATTCCCACTAGGGATACGTAGGTAGCCTGTCATTAGGTCCAGGCCCTCGACCAAAATGGTCACCCTCTCCTTCGGCAGCAGACAAAGTCCACCGAAAGGGCATTTCACATCAAGGTTCAAGGCACCTAAAATGCCATCAATCAAGATTCGAGGCGCCTAAAACGCCATCATCAAGGTCTGAGGCACCTAAAATGCCATCTCCAAGGTCTGAGGCACCTAAAACGCCATCTCCAAGGTTCGAGACACCTAAGACGCTATCACTAGGAAAGCGATAAATCGCAATCATCCCCAGCAGAGCGGATAGCCATCAGACCGAAAATGGTCATTCCATCCCCAGCAGAGCGGATAGCCATCAGACCGAAAATGGTCATCTCTTACCCCCAACAGAGTTTCTCCAAAGAACCAACCGCGTAACTTCGCTCATCGGGTTCGAGGCACCTAAAATGCCATCATCTCCAGGGTCAAAGACCCGAACTACGACTGGCTTGATTCCCATTCGGGATACGTAGGTAGCCTATTAAATAGGTTCAGCCACCCGATCACTCGATCATCCCGCCAAATATGGAGCCTTACTCTTATCGACGACCCCGCTTCCTTCGAAAGCACCGTCGCCGAGGGGCTACTGTAAGTGCTCCAATTTGAGCTTGTTAGTATTTTCGTTAGAAAATTAACGAAAGTTTTAACATTTCTAACAATTCCTAACATTCTTAACTTTTCTAACAAAGTGAGGGCAAAATGGGGATTGCCAAAAAAAGATAAACCAAGGAAAAGAATCAAAAAAGCAAAAGAAATAAGAAAAACCAAAAAAAGAAATGGCTGGAAACATAATCTGGCTGGTTAATTTGAATTTTAAAAAAGATTATTCCTCTTGTCCAAAGCCTGGAGCAGCATTTAATGAACAGTGCACGCCACCAATCCCATCCGCGCTGACATGATTGCAATTTTCAGAGGGCTATAAATTGAGCCCTCCAGTCACAAAAATAAAGAGCCACAACACAATTTGCACTGAACCTCTGGCGAAATATAGAGAGAAAACAGTGAGAATTCACTTGAATTGTCACCATTTTCTCTTGAATCTTTCCCAACTCACACTCACTCTCAAATTCAAACCCTAAACACATTCAAGCCAAAGCTCCAAAATACAAAGAAGATAGGTATAACCTCCATCTTCTTACCCTAAATCTCTCATCCATGCATGCATTTTCAAACTACAAAATGTAGTTCATTCATCTTCTTGTCTTAGATCCAAGAAGATCACCATGGAAGTTCATCTCCATGGATGATCTTCTACCAAGGATCAACATTATTTTCAAGTTCTCTTACTTTCTTTCAAAGAAAACATATTTTCAAAACCCTAAAAAACATTTTCAAGCATCAAATCTCATTTTCAAAGGATAAAAATCCCCTTCCCAAGCAAATGAAGTGCTTAGTCCTAATGTACCCCAAGGATGGTTTGGTATAGTTGATTCACCACTAAAATGTCAAGTGATCACTAACCAAAACCTAGGGAAATGGGGACAAGCATGGATGCAAAACCCCCCCTTAAAATCATATTTTCTTTCTTGAGAAGTTGCTGTCCAGTAGCAATTTTCCAAGATCCCAGTCCATTGTCTTAATTTTTGGACACATATAAACTTGGAATTTGGTATTGACTACAAAACACTTTTTGTAGCCAACATCCATAGATTTCCATACATATTTTTACTTTATTTTTTGGGTGAGTAAAACTCCTCTTTTCAAATTTTCTTTTAGAGGCTAGTTCATCAGCTTCTGGAAATCCAGGTTGCATATCTGAGATTTCCAGAAGGTTTTGACCCCTCAAATCTTCTCCAAAATGGAAAATTCCTTCGTACAAATCTTATTTAAGGTGTCTGGAACAACTTTCATTCTTTGAGTTTATCCAGATTATGAAGTTTTAAGACCCTTGAATCCATTTCAAAATCAAAGGTCCACTGCCTTTTTCATTCTGGCAGAAGTGGCTCTAAACTTCAAAAGGTCTTTTGAGTACCAAATCTCAATCCAAAAATCTTCCAAAAAATCATGAGATCAGTTTAAAGTCTTAAAAAGATATCCCAATTTTTACTTTTCTGATTTTCAAATTATTTTGGCCAAAACACACACACACACACACACAAATGATTTTCAGCTTGGAAGACTCGTTTTACGAGGCATTCCGGGTGCACACTAACGTCCTTCCTGGCGTGTAACATGACCTCCGAACCCAAATTTCTGATCTCGGGCATTTTTCAAAGTTTTGGCCCTTAAAACAAAAATGGCGTGGCGACTCCGTTCTTTTTCCCGGGTTTTATTTGGTTTTTTTCAAAGAAACGCGAAAAATCGATTTTTTTCCCGCGAAATGGCGACACATTCATCACAAACGTGCTAGAAAAATATCCCGTATTCTTCTCTCTTATTCACTGGAAAATAATTAAAGATATTAGGAAAAATCAAATAAGTAAATATTAAAACGATACTTATAGTGGAGTAACATCTTGACATGCAGGAGCAACTGAAGATGTCACCATGCTGAAAAAATACCCACAATAATTTGTCCCCAAAAACATTTGGCTATATTGGCAATTGAAGAGGCAAAATGTTTTTCTCCCAATAAATGCTCAACTGCCAGCTTGCATGATGGGACGGTTAAGGATACCTGGCGGCTAGAAAGGAAAAGAGTCTCGATAGGAACTAGTAACCGTAATTCTTGATAACCATCGTTATCATCGAATCTTCTTCAAATTCTTATCCAAATCAGACGTCTCCTACTATATTATGGTGAGAGTAGCCTTAAAGGGTGCAGTTTTTATCCTTCTTTCTCAAATACATAGTCACGACGTTCTCCAAAAAAGTGAGTCAAAATCAACGTGTCATTGAATTGGCGACTCTATTAAATCCGTGCTAACATATATCCTTATATGCAGTGACTCGATCCGGCTTTACGACGAATGATATTGTGGCCAAATACAAAGGTAAGATGAAAGCAGAAGAGACCATACCTGAGATGGATAATAAGCTTACCTCAAAAAGAAAAAGGGTGGACCAGATCTCCGGCGTGGAGAAGCAAATTTGGAATGAAGAAGTGTTGGAGAATCAGGTAAGAGTTAATTTGGATCTTTGGTACATTGATTTTCATTTTGGTAAAATATTTTTTTTGTTGATGACAGATTGTCTCGATGGCTAAGTTAATGTCCAAAGAAATCAGGATATGGAGGGAAAAATGTGATACCTTTGATATGAGTAGGGTCGAATATGAGAAGGATTTGAAAGAAGCTGCAAGGATAATGAGGGAAAAGGGATTGGAAATCAGGGACAAAAATGAAGAGATTTTAAAATGGCGGTCCAGGCTTGCAAGTGTCGATATCAGGCATGAAAGGGAGATGGAAGCACTTCGGGATGACTTGGTGCATGAAACTGTGAAAGCAGTTTTTGAAACTAGAATCCAAATGATTCAGGAATATCAGGCAGGAGAGCATGTGAGCTGGAACCTGGATGATGAAAAAGCAGCCTTTGCGGCAATGATCCATGATGAAAAGATGAATGAGGGCTCCAAGGATCTTGAACAGGTTGATGATGCTCATGACAGCAACATGGAATGACTTTCAGGATGTAAACACAAAAAGTAGGATGCTTAATAAGGAAGATCAGAGGTTTGGAGAAGTTACTCCCAGAGCAACACCCGAGGCAGACGCCATCTGAAAAGGTAAAATAAGTTTGTTCTTGGTTTTTTGATGGTATTACTGGGGTGGAATCCCTAAAGAAAATTTTAAATTTTGTTTGGTTATGTAATAGGTCCATAAGGACCAAAGGCAATTTCTCTTATGTGTTGGGTTGGTCCAACACTTTTGCATTTTAACTTTGGTAGTTTGGATGTTTTTAGGGTAACTTTAGCTTAGTTGTGGTTTAGTAATTTTCAAGCATGTCAAGGCTTGTTTTATTTTAGATGGTCATTTGTTATGCTCGTAAGGTGACATGTTAGTATGTCAATGCGGTAGATACTTAAGATGACACGTACATGTTATAACCATAAGAATAAAACATGAGATCAATCATTTAACTGAATGGAAATGGGTAAGCTATATGAGTTTACCCATATAGGCCCACCCTACACCTCAATTAAAGAGATAACTTGCGCTTCAGGCGAATGTGTGGTAACCTAACATCTTAAGAAAGAGGTAATTAACTCTTTAAACCTTAGAAGGGATTATGTACCTTTACTTGAGAAGAGATGGCCAGTCTCTGACGGAGGAGAATTCGTTGTTCTTCTGACTTTGCGTACTTTCGATATGTCCCCATTTCCGTATGTCAACACCTCACAAGACAAAGACATGTTAAAAATGGACGTCAACTATGTTGACGCCTCTCCACAAGTTGTGTTAGCGACATTTTGAAGTAAGAAAATAGTAAATAGAAAAATGGAAGGTTACAAATAAATAAAGGATTGTCCATACCTGGGATGAGATGAGTTTAAGGGGAGCATTGTTTAGATGTAATACCTTTTAAGGTGAATGGCATTCCAACTTCGTGGTATCATTTGGCCATCCAAGGTTGATAGACGATATGCTCCTTTCCCGGCCTGTGCATCTATTAGGTAGGGTCCTTCCCACTTTGGGGCGAGCTTGCCTGCATTGAGCTCCTTTGTATTTTGGAATGCCTTTCGTAGGAATAAATCTCCTACTTGGAACCTTCTAATCCTTACGTTTTTGTTGTAAGAACTGGCTACCCTTTGTTGATATGCTGCCATCCGAACTTTGGCCATGTCCCTTAGTTCGTCTACGGTATTCAAGTCATATATCAAGATGTCTTTATTATGTTCAGATGTCAACAAACTGTATCTGGCCGTAGGTACAAGTACTTCTGCTGGAATAACTGATTCTGTCCCAAATACAAGTGAAAAGGGAGTTTGACCAGTAGCATTCTTAGATGTCGTCCTGTCAGCCCATAGAACCATTGGCAACTCTTCTGCCCATCGTCCTTTCTTTTGGTTCAGTCTCTTTTTTAAGTTGCTTATGATTATTTTTTTTGCTAGATTCTGCCTGTCCATTGGCTTGAGGGTGAACAGGTGAAGATGTCACCATCTTGACTCCCCAAGATGTCAAGAAATCTTGAGTTTTCTTACTAATGAATTGGGAGCCGTTATCACAAATTATCTCTGAAGGTATCCCAAATCGGCTGAATATATTTCTTTTGATGAAAGAGATTACTTCTCTGTCACGAACTTGTACGTACGCCTCAGCTTCTACCCATTTAGAGAAATAGTCTGTCATAACTAATAGAAATACTCTTCCTCCCGGTGCCCCGGGTAATTTTCCTACGATGTCCATTCCCCAAACCATAAATGGCCATGGCAAATGTGGATAGGATGCAATAGTTCACTGGCCGGGTGCAGATGTCCCCATGTCGTTGACAGGAGTCACATTTCTTTGCATAGTCTGCGGCGTCTCTTCTCATTGTGGGCCAAAAATAGCCCATCCTCGTGAGCCTTGGTATGCGGACTTACGCCCCGATATGATTTCCACACTGTCCTTCATGCAATTCCTTGAGAACCTCGATGGGCTCGGTCCGCTTTCTAGACATCTTAAGTAGTGACTGCAGCTAGATTTTCTAAACAAAAGGTTATCAATAAGTAAATTCTTAGATACTCTTACCCTGAAGGCTCTAGCATTTTTCTCCTCGGCTGGGATCGTATCATCTAAGAGATACTTGATAATAGGAGCTGTCCAAGAAGTTGATGCTGGAGGGGAAGGTACGTCGACATCTAGAACGAACAGCTCAAGATGATCAATTGTTGGGATGTCAACATGCACAATTGGGATGCTTGTCTCGTGAAATGCTTTTGAAGGCCGAACCTAAGTTTGCGAGCATCTGCTTGAGAATTTTCCTCTCGTGGAATCTGTTCCAAAGTAAATGTTTTGAATTTGGCCGCCAGAATTTTTACAATTTCCAAATATGTCGTCATCTTTGCATTTTTAGCTATGTAGGATCCGTTGTTATGGTTAACAATTAGCAAAGAATCCATAAACACCCGGATATGCTTGACATCTAGGTCCTGGGCCGCTGTTAAACCTGCAATTAATGCCTCGTATTCTCGCTTCATTATTAGTGGCCTTGAAACCGCAAAATGGTGATGGATTGTGGTATTATGTCCCCTTGTGGCGATTTTAGTACAACAAAGAAGACCTGTACCTCTCATGTTAGAAGCACCATATGTGTAGAGAGTCCAGATCTTCAGATGTCATCATCTTGAAGTTGCTGAACCTCCAATTCCACCTCTTGTTGCATGGTTGGACTAAAGTCAGCCACAAAATCAGCTAGAGCTTGAGATTTTATTGCTGTTCTGGGCTCATATTTAATGTCGTATGTGCTTAATTGTACAGACCACTTCGCCATTCGACCTGACATCTCTGGTCTCTGCATCTAAAAGTGTCTTACTTATATAGTAGATGGGTTGCTGACTACCATCTCGTTCTGCCACCAAGACTGCACTAACAGCGCCTTCTGATACTGCTAGGTAAATGTAAAGATGTTCCTCCTCCTGAGGCTTGGCCAATAATGGAGGTGTCGACAGGTAAGTTTTGAGCTCCTGAAAGGCTTTTTCATGTTGGTTCTCCTACTGGAACTTCTTGTTCTTCCTTAGGATGTCATAGAAAGGTTTGCATCGATCCGAGGATTTTGAAATGAACCTGGTGAGTGCAGCAATCTTTCCTGTCAATCTTTGGACGTCCTTGACAGATTGAGGTGACGACAGGTTAATAATAGCACGTATCTGTTCTGGGGCAGCTTCAATGCCTCTTTTAGTAACCATGTAACCCAAAAACTTCCCTGCCTTCATTCCAAAGTTGCATTTAGCTGGATTAAGTTTCATATTGAAACAATCCAAAATGTCAAAGGCTTGAGATAAGTTGCTTATGTGATCTTCGGCTTTCTTGGATTTTACTATCATGTCGTCAATATATACTTCCATTGTGTCCCCAATCTGATCTTTGAAAATTTTGTTGACGAGCCTCTGATATGTTGCACCTGCATTTTTTAGTCCAAAAGGCATAGCAATATAACAATAAATACCTGTTGGCGTTATGAAGGCGGTGTCTTCCTGGTCAGATGGTTCCATCTAGATTTGCTGGAATCCTGAAGATGCATCCATGAAGGTGAGGAGCTCATGTCCGGATGTGGCATCAACTAACGAATCTATGTGAGGCAGAGGGAAAGGATCTTTTGGACAGGCTTTATTTAAGTCGGTGAAGTCAACACAGACTCGCCATTTCCCATTCTTCTTCTCAACTACAACCACGTTTGCTAACCATCTTGGATAATCTACCTCTCGGATCATGTTGGCTTTGAGTAAGCGCTCTACCTCTTCCTTGATGATCTGGTTTCTTTTTTCTGCAAATTTTCTTCATTTCTGGTGCACTGGTTTAAAACTAGGATCGATGTTAAGTTTGTGAGTGATGACATCTTTGCTGATGTCGGTCATGTCATCATGTCTCCAAGCAAAACTCTTTACTCTGCTTTTTAATAAGTCCACAAGCTTCTCTTCTATATCTGATGGGATATCACTGCCAATAAGTACCTTGATGTTCGGGTTGGAAGGGTCAAGCAGTACTTCCTTCACATCGTTCTCCCTAGCTTCCAGGACTTCACGTACTTTCCTCTGTAATTGCTATGCTTGTTTTGGAGATGTCGACGCCTTCATTGAAGTTTTATAACATTCCTTGGCCACCTGCTGATCACTGTATATTTTGGCGACACCCCAAGGTGTTGGGAACTTCACACACTGATGGTAAGTGGAGGGGACAGCCTTCATCCCATGAATCCATGGTCTTCCAAGAATGACATTGTAGGATGTTGCACAATCAATTACACAGAACCGCTCCATGGTGTTGAGGCCCTTTGAGTATATTGGAAGCTTTATTTCCCCCACTGTTTCTTTGACTTCACCACTGAAGCCTACCAATACTGAGGATTTCTTGATGATCTCCGATTCTGGGATGTTCATTTCCTTGAGGGTGCTCAACATAATGAGATTGACAGAGCTACCCCCATCAACCAGGATACGCCGGATTGTACAATTGGCGATCTGCAAGGAGATAACTAGGCCGTCGTGATGGGGTTCCAGCAAGTTATCTCGATCACTCTCATCAAAGGTGATTGGATCATGGCAGGGTGTCGACATTCTTGGTTGTCTTTCTGGCCTCTCCTCTTTTGACTCCTTAGCATGTCGTTTTGCGGCAGAATAGGATGTGCCACATATTTCTGAGCCTCCACTAATGAAATTGATCACTTTCGTTGATGCTGGGGGAGAAGCTGGTCTCTCGACTTCATGAGGAGCTTCCGTACTTTCAGCCTTCTTCTTTCTGGATCCCAGCAACTCCTTAAGATGTCCCTTCGAGAGCAAGTAACTGATCTCCTTTCTTAGTGCGATGCAATCTTCAGTAACATGCCCAAAGTCTTCATGGTAAGTGCACCATTTTGATTTGTCACTCCATCCCGTAGGCTTATCCGTCTTCTTTGGCCATCTGGCTTTGTCCCCTAGGTTGCCCATTGCACAGAGTACACCTGAAATGTCAACAGAAAAACAATAATCAGAAATGTTAGGCACATTATCACTATCTTCATCCTCATCGTCTACTGAATTAATTTTGCTAGTATCAATTCTTGGGTAAGGATTGGAACGGTTGTTCCTGCGATGGGATGATTCAGTCTTCCTGTCAGGGTGGTCATATGTCGACAACTTGGACGAGGAATTTGATCTTCGCAGCTCATCTTCCTCCAATCTTATGAATCTCAATGCCCTGCTCCTGACTTCTTCCAATCGCTTACAAGGAGTCATCACCAAATCTTGATAATACTGTGAATCTTTCTTCAGTCCCATTTTGAATGCTTCTGTGGCTGTTGACATGTCAAGATTGGGAATTTCCAGGACTTCCTTATTGAACCGGTGAACATAATCTTTTAGAGTTTCATTAGGTTGTTGGGTCACATTGTAGTGGTCACTTGTCAGCTTCTCAAATTGTCGACTACAAGAGAATTGGTTATAGAACATGTTGATAAGCTGGGCGTATGAACCTACCTGAGCTCTGTGGAAGCCGCCTAATCAGCCATTTGAGAGCTGGTCCAACCAAGGTCGATCCAAATCCTCTGCATAAGCAAGCCTCCCGAAATTGAAGAGGAATATGGATTATGTCCATCTTCTCCTGGTAGTGAGCAACATGCTCCTCTGGGTTTGTGGTGCCATCATACAACTTCATAGATGGGACGTTGAAACGCTTTGGGATGCAATTGCTGGGATAAACCGAGATTGATTGTAGCAGTTTTGAGTCACTGGTTGGATTGGAGGAGTTATGTCGGGCACGTTCATTATCAGCTCCCTGAGATCCTGCATCTGTTTGCTAGTGGGTTTCCTGCAAAAGGGTCAGCCATAGGAATACGATTGAAATTATTATTATTTAAAAGATTATTCAGCAAACCAGAGTTATCCGTGGTAGTTGTGACAGTGGTGTTGCCAATGAATGGAATGAACGGGGTGAATCCTGCTGAAGGTGGCGTCATTAGTGTGTCCCCGAGTAAGGATGTCAGCTGAGGAGTTTGAGGTGGACTATTCATTGGAATAAATTCATTCTGGAGCGTAGATCCTTCGGTGTTGTCGAAGTTGAGGTTCCTTGCACGCAATGGTGAGACGTTTTTAAGCCGCGAAGCGATGAGCTGTTGATCCCTCTACATCTTGACCATGGAATTGGCCAACACCTTGGAATTTCTATCTTGTTGATCCAACCTCTGATTCAACTTGGTTAGGATAGTTCGGATGTCAGCATCTACATTGGAAGAAGTCGTTTCCTTTTGTGGAGTCTTTGTAGGTTGAGTTTGCTGAGGTCCGGTCTGAGGAGGTGGTGGCAACAAGCTGGTTCTACCTCCTGATGTTGGAGTGACGGCGGTACCCTTGCCGGCGGCAGACACATTGGGAGGTGCAGACATGATGAATTTGCTCAGGAAATGATCCAAATAACCGATAAACCACGAGGCCCCTCGGTGGGCGCCAAATTGTTTTGGTAGAAAAAACAATAGTGTTGAATCTTAACTTTGACAAGTGTGTGGATTAAACAACAAGGAGGGGACTGTGAGATTCGACTAAATGGAACAAAAACATGAAAAAGAAAGAATGACACCACGATTTATTAACAAGGAAAACCTTAGAGGTGATAACCTCTTTGGAAAAAACCCCAGGAGTTAGGTCTCCAACCTTAAAAGTTTCACTATAGTAATTGAGTTACAACTGTGGAAGATGATGGAGAGGATTACAAGAGAGATGTGCATAGAGTGTGTGAGCATGAGAGTGTGTATTTTTCCATCTCCATATCCCCTTAAATAAAAGAAAGTATGAATGGGTCAAAGTTGTTCCTACAATCTCGGGAATAATCCTATCCTCTTTAACGTCCGTGAGACCATGTCATCCTTGCCGTTGAAGATGTGTTGAACGTGCTAGAAAAATATCTCGTATTCTTCTCTCTTATTCACTGGAAAATAATTAAAGATATTAGGAAAAATCAAATAAGTAAATATTAAAACGATACTTACAGTGGAGTAACATCTTGACATGCAGGAGCAACTAAAGATGTCACCATGCTGAAAAAATACCCACAACACTTACATAGTATATTGGCTGTTGGATGCCATCTTGATCACGGACCAGGACTGCACTAACTGCGCTTTCAGAGACAGCTAAGTAAACACACAATGGCTCACCTTCTTGAGGCTTTGAAAGAAGGGGAGGTGTTGACAGGTACAGCTTCAAATCTTGAATGGCTTGTTCATGCTTATCAGTCCACTCGAACCTAGAATTCTTCTTTAAAATATCATAGAATGGCTTGCATCTGTCTGAGGATTTTGAGATGAATCGATTCAATGCTGCCACCTTCCCTGTCAGTCTTTGAACATCTTTTATGGATTTGGGTGACGTTAAGTTGATGATTGCTCTGATCTACTCCGGGCTTTCTTCTATCCCTCTTTGTGTCACCATGTAGCCCAAGAATTTCTCGGACTTCATGCCAAAATTGCACTTTGCTGGGTTCAGCTTCATGTTGAACTTGTCTAGGATGTCGAATGCTTGAGCAAGATCTCGAACATGATCTTCAGCTTTCTTTGACTTTATCACCATATCGTCGATGTATACTTCCATAGTGTCCCCAATCTGCTCCTTGAACATCATGTTGACTAGCCTCTGGTATGTAGCACCTGCATTTCTTAGTCCAAAAGGCATTGCAATGTAACAATAAATACCTGTTGGGGTGATGAAGGCGGTATCTTCTTGATCGGATGGCTCCATCTGGATTTGCTGGAATCCTGAAGATGCATCCAGGAAAGTCAACACTTCATGCCCAGAAGTGGCATCCACCAAAGTATCAATGTGTGGCAAGGGAAAAGGATCTTTAGGACAAGCTTTGTTTAAGTCTGTGAAGTCAACACAAACTCTCCATTTTCCGTTCTTCTTCTCTACTACCACCACATTTGCTAGCCATCTTGGATATTCGACCTCTCTGATCATCTTAGCTTTAAGTAGTCTATCCACTTCTTCTTGAATGATAATATTCCTTTCCTGTGCGAACTTTCTTCTCTTTTGGTGGATCGGTCTGAAAGATGGATCGATGTTGAGTTTGTGGGTGATTACATCTTTACTGATGCCTGTCATATCTTCATGTTTCCATGCGAAGCTTTTAATCCCGCTTCTCAATAGATTAATCAGGTCTTCTTCTATTTTTGCTGGAACATCTTGGCCAACCAGCACCTTGAGATCTGGGTTTGAGGGATCTGAAAGTATTTCTTTCAAATCATGCTCCTTCGCCTCCAGAACTTCCTGGGCCTTTCTCTGTAATTGCTATGCCATCTTAGGAGTTATTGATGCCTTCATGGATGTCATATAATATTCTTTGGCTGATTGTTAATCACTGTAAACCTTGACAACTCCCCAAGGTGTCGGCATCTTGACACATTGGTGATAGGTAGATGGTACAGCCTTCATCCCATGGATCCATTGTCTTCCCAAGATTACATTGTAACAAGTTGCACTATCAATTACACAGAATTTCTCCATGGAATTGATACCCTCGACGTAGACTGGAAGTGTAATTTTACCCACTGTACTTTTGGTCTCTCCACTGAAACCCACGAGCACCGAGGTCCTTTTTACAATGCTGTCTTTAGGGATCTTCATTTCCTTCAGAGCATCCAGCATGATGAGATTCACAGAGCTGCCCCCATCTATTAGGATACGTCTGACCTTGCAGTTGGCTATCTGAAGTGCAATGACCAAGGCGTCATGATGTGGATCCATAACGTTGTCCCGGTCACTTTCTTCAAAGGAGATGACATCTTGAGATGTGAGCTGCGACATCTTAGAGGATCTCTCGGGTTTCTCATCCTTAGCTTGCTTGGCGAATCTCTTAGCTGCAGAATAAGAAGTACCACAAATATCAGAACCACCACTAATAACATTGATTACCTTTGTTACCGATGGGGGAGAAGGTGGTCTGGTTGCAACGGGTTCCTTGTTTTCCGTCTTGGTCTTGCGGTTCCCAAGAAGCTCTTTAAGATGTCCCTTAGACAACAGGTAACTAATCTCTCTCCTCAAGGCGATGAAATCTTCGATAAGATGTCCAAAATCTTCATGATAGGCACACCATTTGGATTTGTCCTTCTAGCCGGATGACTTGTCAGTCTTTCGAGGCCACCTTGCTTTATCTCCAAGATTGCTCATTGCACACAGAATACCTGAAACATCAACAGAAAAACAATAATCAGAAATTTTAGGAGATTCAATATCATCATCCCCATCATCTTCCACATAATTGACTTTGTTATGGTCATTTCTGTGGTATGGTCTAGATCTGTTCTGTCTTTGGTGAGATGATTCTATCTTCCTGTCAGGATGGTCATATGTTGAAGCTTTGTCAGGATTCTTAGATTGTTGCATCTTGTCCTCTTCCAGCCTGATAAATCTTAGGGCCCAATTTCGGATATCTTCCATTTTCTTGCACGGGTTCATCACCAGATCCTCATAGTAAGGGGAATCCTTCTTCAGGCCCATTTTGAAGGCTTCTGCAGCTGTTGCCATGTCTAGGTTGGGGATCTCCAAGACTTCTTTATTAAACCTGTTAACAAAGTCTTTTAATGCTTCATTGGGTTGCTGAGTGATACGATAAAGGTCGCTGGTTAGCTTTTCAAATTGCCGACTGCAAGAAAATTGATTGTTGAAGAGGTTGACAAGCTGAGCGAACGATCCAATAGAACCAGGAGGTTGATGGATCAGCCACTTTAATGCCGGTCCTACCAACGTCGAACCGAACCCTCGACACAAACAGGCCTCACGAAACTGGAGCGAGATGCGAACAATCTCCATCTTTTCTTGGTAGTGGGCGACATGCTCCTCAGGATCAGAACTTCCATCATACAACTTCATGGCAGGAACGCTGAATCCTTTTGGATGTCGACATGTGCAATTGCTGGAGTAAAGCGAGATTGATTGTAACATGTTGGGGAGACTTGCTGGATAGGTGGGGTGACACCTGGCACATTCACGATCATATCTCTCAATTCCTGAAGCTGATTTGTAATGTAGGTTCCTGCAAAAGGGTTAGTGGTACGAGCAGTATTATCCAAAACAGGATTAGTATTGAAATTAACGAAAGGATTAACATTATCTGTAGAGGATGTCAGAATGGTGCTATTAGTGAAGATAGGTCCTTCTGGAAAAGTCGTCCTGTAGGCACTGCTGGCTAAGGGTGTCGACATCGCCACAGAGGTCGTAATGGGAGGGGAAGATGTCGACATCCTGACAGATGAAGCCATTGGAAGAAATTCGTTGAAAGATTGAGAGTTGTCCCCAATGTTGAAATCGAGAACTCTAGGACGGTAAGGAGAGACATTATCCATTCTTTTGGAGAGTAACTCCTGCTCTTTTTGCACCTGGATCAAGCTTTCGGCTATCAAGGAGGTGCTATTCTGTTGACGATCCAGCTGATTCTTCATCTGCATCAGCATGCTCTTGATCTCAAGATCAGGAGATGGCGACATCTGCTTCTTGCCAGAATTCACAGGAGGAGGAGGAGGAGGCAATGTTTTTTGGCTTCCGGTTGTCGACCGGCTACTGGTTTGAGGATTCAAACTGCTAGGAAGGGCTTTGGTGACGGCGGAAGTCAAAGGTTGGGTAGATATGGTAGAAACGTAAGAATTTTGAACCAATTAAAAAACCAATGGCCCTTCGGTGGGCGCCAAACTGTTTTGGCTAAAAACAGTCAACAATGATGGAAATTGGAATGAAGCTAAGGAGGGTGCAATGGAATATAATTGATACAATAATGTAATTTAGGATGACCCGATCATGTAACGAGGAAAACCCTTGAGACAATTATCTCGCCGGCAAAAAACCTCGGGAGGTGATTATGAGCACCTACCTTCCCAAACAATTGTATTAATAATGAATTACAAGGTAGAAAGCTATGGCGGATTACAAAGTGTTCTTGAGTTATGTGTGTGTAATGCGTGTGTACGTGTGTTGTGTGTATATATGTGTTGTCTCCGGCCATAAGATTAAATTAATAAAAGAAAAATAGAAAAAATCAAATCCTACCTAACTCCCCTACAATTTCGGTAAGTCATCTTCATCTTGACTTAGTCTTCCAAGCCGTTGAAAGGAGTCTGTTGGACATATCTTTTTCCACGTGCTTTTTTATCCCTGTGGTTTAAATATAACAGAAATAAATAAATAATTTAAGTAAATAATTTTTACCTTGCCTTCGAATGTGAAGATGTTGACATGCTGACAAAAACTCAAGACGTAGCAATCCTGAATTTTACCCATAACAAAAGGCGGTATTGAAAATTGTTGGTCTCCAACTTGAACCTCCTCATCTTCATTATTTTCCCATTGATTTCTCCTCGACATTCCCCCATCATAAAAGGGAATATCATTTGGTGGTGGTGGTGGTAGTCGAGAAGATGAAGAAAGTTGGTTGTTTTTGCTCTTGTTACCCTTTTTTTTTTGTTAAATTTCTAAGGAAAGAAGACATGATGGTGTGTATGAAAAGGGATGAAAATATGAAAAATGAGGATGGATTATGGAATAATGGCTGAAAATATGAATGTTGGTTGGTGAGTGATTTGAGCTTGAGAATTTGTAATGAGCTTTGAATTTGATGGTGAAAGTTAAGAGAGAGTTAAGAGAGTTTTGTGAAAAAAATGTAATGAGGTGAATTTGTATTTATAGGTCAAAGGTAAGGATTGTTTTTTTTTTTTTAAACTACTAAAAAAGGTGTAAAAAGTCAAAAAAAAAGGCAAATTGACTGAAAAAGCTGTGAAAAGGGGGCAAAATTGACTGAAAAAGCTGTGAAAAAGGGGCAAAATTTGATTTTTTTTTGAATTTTCCGTAAGAACCGCCGGTTCTTGCCGGTTCCGAACCGTCGGTTCTACGGTTCGGTTCTCCGGTTCCGGTTCTAAAATCGACGGTTCACGGTTTTCGGAAATGTTGAACTGAGATTGAACCGAGAACCAGACGGTTTTGGTTCTTGCTGGTTCCGGTTCCTCCCGGTTCCGGTTCTGCCGGTTCCGGTTTCGGTTCGATTCTCCGGTTCTTCCCGATTTCGGTTCCGATTCCGATTTGCCCATGTCTAAGCTCAAGGCAACAAACGCCTTCGAAAACGCAAAACTCAAGGCAACAAATGCCTTCATCTCAGGGCACAAACGCCTTCCAAAATCTCAGCCAGAGACGCCACCACGTCCTCACAATCTCAGCCAGAGGCGCCACCACATCCTTACAATCTCAGCCAGAGGTGCCACTACGTCCTCGGAATCTCAGCCATAGGCGCCACCACGTCCTCACAATCTCAGCCATAGGCGCCACCACGTCCTCACAATCTCAGCCAGAGGCGCCACCACTTCCTCACAATCTCAGCCAGAGGCGCCACCACGTCCTCGCAATCTCAGTCAGAGGTGCCACCACATCCTCGTAATCTCAGCCAGAGGCGCCAACACGTCTTTGCAATCTCAGCCAGAGGCGCCACCACGTCCTCACAATCTTTGCCAGAGGCGCCACCACGTCCTCCTTATCTCAGCCCGAGACGCCTTCGAACAGTCTCACTAAGGTATAGACGCCTTCATACAGTCACAACTCAGGACGAACGCCTACAAATAGTTCCCCACCGGTCGAGGCCCCTTCGAATTGCCCTCACACACGAACTACGATCAGGCTTGATTCCCACTCGGGATACGTAGGAATCCTACCAAAGGGTCCAGCCATCCGTCCGACACGGTCATTTTCTTTCCCCCAACAAGCGATCCAGATCGGGATTCTTATTTTTATCGACGACCCACTCCCTTCATAAGTGACGTCGCCGAGGGGCTTCTGTAAGTACCCCAATCCGGACCGATCTCCATTCGAGCATACGGGAAACACTGAGGATTCACGCATTCGTGATCCCGAGGACCCGTAAACGTCCAAGAGGTCCAAACTGACCAACCAAACCAGGGGAGGACCTTTCAGGCATAAAAGGGGATCCAAGGACATTGTAGGAAATGATAAAAATTCAAAAAATATGTCAGCTTGCAACCATGTCCTTACGAACACATGTGTAAAAGCATGACGTGTTCGTACAGACATCTTTGTCAACAAGCCAGAATCTCCCAAAATCTCCCCCCAAAGTTCCCAATATTCTCTCAAATCCAGGAAAACCAAAAAAACTTCTGATTGAAGAAGTGTCCGTACGGACATACAAGCTTGTTCAACTCCTGAGAGCTTCTGAACTCCTTCAGAGCCTCCTTCTTGGCTTCCGCAATCACAAGGTCCTTTTGAAGATGAAATTGTTTGTATTCAAGAAGTTCATTATCCTTGGCATCAAGCTTCTTTTCAAGATAAGGAGATTGATATTTTTCATTCTAAAGCCTCATTGCATACTCCTTGTTATCAGTCTCCAATCTGTCCTTGTGACCGCTAAATTCATCCTGTTGTCCCTTGGCTCGATCTAAATTTTTATGCAATTGGCCCACTCTTTCTTATCAATGAAACTTCCATACGCTTCCACCAACCC
The DNA here is from genome assembly GCA_022495995.1 of Adenophora triphylla var. japonica. NCBI lineage: Eukaryota > Viridiplantae > Streptophyta > Magnoliopsida > Asterales > Campanulaceae > Adenophora > Adenophora triphylla. Next base: position 118,613 of record JAFEMH010001289.1, read on the forward strand.
TCACCAATGCAGCACACATATATCGTCACGTGCCCTAAGAGGAGGTCGTCTGAAAGAAGAGACAAATTTTCATAACACTTTCTACCGGCATATTCCTTCGGTTCACAAATAGCTCTCCAATATAGCTCCTCGCCCCGACCATAAATAATTTGTTACTTGGAGCAAGGGGCCACTAATGAGCCTGGGCCCTCCAGACCAGGCTCAAGATTGCTCATGTGAATCCGTTAAATGAACCGACACGAACGCCATGACTTTCTAGATCACGGAATACGCCAGATCGCGGATATACCTGGTAGTGACCTCTATGGGGGCCACCAGACTCCTGATTATCTCCAGACTCCCGATTCCTATCTTGTGGATCAAGACTGCATACGATCATTGACATCAAATGTCATTATCCCATTTAATCAAGCACCGTCGTAAATCACGTGCCTGGTGCCGCCTAACTGTTAGTTACCTGATCCCCAACAGTTAGTCCTTGACAGACATCCACAATTCTAACAATGTCCTTTCTCTATACCCACGAAACAGAGAGCTCGGCACATGTCTCATACAAGACAAATTTGCTTAATGGTTAAGATCACTCACAGCAGGTCTCTCTCTACACTATAAATACCACCCTTAGCTCATTTGGCCAATGTATGTTTTAACCTCAACACACACACACCAAGGTATTTCAAGTCTTGTGCTCGGTTATTATCTTTCTCAGAGATCTTATTCTCACACTCGAGAACCTGAGACGGGATAAAACTCGGCTAGATCTGTAACGGTGTTTCTTGATTGTGTTGTGTTCCACGGGTTCAGATTAAAGTCAGATACTACTCATGAGACTCAAAAGTATAGGCGTCATCATATTTTAAATAAAAAAAATAGTTTTGTACATTTTTATCATGATATAGGTAGATTATTATACAAATAAATAAATACTCCAGAGTGCATTCCTTAAAAGTGTTGGTATTCTAATTTGCTTTTGATAAAGAGTAAGTTTAATTTTTTTTGGACATTCATTTTGTCACAATTAATATACTTATTTAATACCTTTTTCCGTAATTTTTATTTTTAATATAATGATTACTTCTTAACCGTCACATATTTCATTTATTTTTAATCTGAAATGGAAGGATGGAGGATATCATTATTGTGTGTATGCATTTTATTTATTATTTTTTTTTTTTTGAGATGATTATTGTTAACCTTCAGTTTTATTCTGTGTCTGACATTGACATATGAGAATGTATTTTGCCAATCCAGTAAAGCAGTTAAGCAAAAGTAAATGCACTGCAACAAATGCAGAGTGGCCAATGCCAATCCTAGTGAAAGGAATTGTACCATGCTACTACTCCACTAGTATATCTGTTTATTTATTTTCTCCATTGAATTCTTCTGTGACAGGCACATGCCCTTCCTTGTCTTTGCCAAACAAGAGTTCGAACTCTATCCTTGTATGTCTATATTGTAATTTAAAAAAAAGAAATGTATACTTCATAATTACTATTCATCCTGTTTATTGATTTTTAATAAAGAAATTCAATTATTCTTATTAAATTGTTAGTGATCTTTTTTTTTTTTAGTATAGATCGCTGTTAGTAAATATTATTCCTTTGGAATAATATTCAGTAAATATCCTTGTACATATCAGTTAGAATGTATAGTTGGTAGGGATATTATTTCTCTAGATAGAATTAGGAAATCATGGGATCGGTTAGCGTGATTAGAGTCTCATTCCAACTTGAATTGTTCTTGTATATATTGAAGGTAAATGTAATGAGAAAGGGAAGGAAAATAATATCATTCTTTATGGTATCACGAGAGGTCTAGGGCTAATTTTCTTTCGCTGCGCTTCCCTCCGTGAACTGCACGATATTCTTCTTCCTCGTTTCTTTTCTCACCTCTGTACACAATTAACCTCGTTGTGTGCCAAATACCAATCACCAGAAGAATCGCAATGTAGGAAAGAAGGGATATGGGTCAGGGTCAGGCAAGAACAATGGCAAGGATGGTAATCGGTCTGGTCATGGATCGGGTAATCGTGGAGCAGGTCAGGCCCAATATGATGGGAATCAGAATCAGTGGTATGGCAGTGGACAGCAAGGACAGTGGGGAGGAGCATGGAATTTGCTGTGGGCGGTGCCGCCCTGTCCATACCCTACTGCAGCCGCTCCTTGGCCAAGGGCTCCTGCACCATTCGGCCGGCAACAACCTGGGGTTCTTGGCACTCGGCCAGGTTCAGCGTATGGGTCTCATCAGGCTTATGTTGTAGCTGGGTCTCCTTCACCAACGGATGTCGAGGCTGCAATGCACACTTTGGGCATGACACCACCGGCCCCAAACTGGTATATGGATTCAGCAGCAACCTCGCATACAACCTCAAACTCAGGTACTCTCTCACCCTATTTTCAATTGAGTACAAATCATGGCATAACTGTGGGTAATGGTCATTCAATTCCAATTAAGGGGTTTGGGCAATCTAAGTTAATTCCGTCTCATCCAAATCTCACACTTAAAAATGTTCTTCATGCTCCAAAAATAATCAAGAATTTGGTGTCAGTTCGTAAATTCACTACCGATAATTCTGTTTCTGTCGAGTTTGACCCTTTTGATTTTTCTGTGAAGGATTACCAGACGGGGACTCATCTTTTGAGATGTGAGAGTAGATGAGATCTTTATCCCGTCACCAACCCAAAGTCAACCAATCTTCAGTTTGCTTTTTCTGCTTTATCCCAAGATCTATGGCACGAGCGTTTGGGACATCCAGGCAAACCCGTCATGGATCTTCTTAGAAAAAATAATTTTATAGATTGTATTAGGGCTAAAGTATCACATGTTTGTCAAGCTTGTTCGCTAGGAAAACATGTAAAACTTCATTTTACTACATCTAGTTCTCGTACTTTGTTTTCGTTTGACATAATTCATAGTGACTTATGGACATCCCCAGTTTTAAGCTCTTCGGGCCATCGATATTATTTATTATTTTTGGATGATTTTTCTCGTTTCTTGTGGGTTTTTTCTTTAGCTCGCAAATCAGATGTGTATTCCACTTTTTTGGCTTTTCGTACTGAAATTACCCGGGATTTCGCGCGGGCGGCGCGAAACGCGGTTGTCTTTCGCGGAGGGTTGGTGTCTGAGATCTCGCTTCATGGGAAGGAAAAAATGAGGAGTCGCCACGCGGTTTTTGTATTTTGAGCCCAAAACGTTGAGAAACGGCTTTTGTGAAAATGGTGTCGTTTTTATTGGTAGCAAAAACTTAGGAAAAGACTTTAAAAACGGGGGATCATTTTTATTGGTAGCAAAAACGAGTAAAAAGCTTTGAGTACCAGAGATTGTTAGGTTCAGAGGTCACGTTACATTTCGGGAAGAGTATTACGAGATCACCCGAAACGCCTCGTATGACGAGTCTTTCTACCTTTCTCAAAATCGTGTGTGTGTGTGTGTGTTTTGAAATGGGGGCTTGAATGACAAGCTTAATCTTGGTTTGAATGTTAAACGTTGATTAGGTGACTTTGTTTGAAAAGACGAGCGTTTGAATGACAAACGTCGGTTTTGAGACGGAAATGAGCGTTTGCGTGGCAAACGTCGATTTTGAGCTTGAAATGAGTGTTTGCGTGGCAAACGTCGATTTTGAGTTTGAAAAGGAGTTCGAAGGTCGAACTCCGGTTTTTGAACCGGGCGAGTCATTGTTAACGATTTTTACGGGAAAAAACGTATTAAATGATTTTGAATGTCAAATAGCGGCTTTTAGTTTGAAGATGAGCGTTTGGAGGCCAAACGTCATTTCACGCGTTTTGAAAGAAAGTTCGAAGGACGAACTCCGGTTTTGAACCGGGCATTACATTGTTAACGATTTTTACGGGAAAAATGCGTATTAAATGACATGCAATCAACGAATCGGGTTGCGACTCGGACTTTGAAAAGTAAATACTATCACGATCCAAATGGGTCGGACTTTGTAAATGACAGTATTTAAAGCAGTATCAACGGAATCAAACGATCCGGAATTGTAAATGACGATCAACGAACCAAAACGGCTCGGAAGAGTAAATGACGATCAACGAGCCAAAATGGCTCAGAATTGTAAATGACAGAAAGTAAATGACGATCAACGGATCGATCGATCCGGAATGGTAAATGACAGAAAAAGTAAACGGAACGGGGTCGGAACGCCGTTTTAACCCGTGATTACTTCTCTTACGGAAAGAGAAGAGGATCGAGGGGCTAAAATGTATCGGACCCCGTTAGACGGAGGCGTCTACATTTCAGTAACGGTGTTCGGAACGGTTATAGCGACTGGCGCGTAAATCGAGACGAAACGAGAGATCAGAGAGAGGGAGTTATACCTATGGCTAGGGTCGACTCCTTTTGCTCGGAAGGTGTGTGCGGGACACGGAAAGAGGTTTGAAACGGTGTTTCGTAGCGATGAGGGACGTATTTGATCAAAATACAGAAGTTTCACGCGAATCGAGGCAAAATGGGAGCTCGGGAGGGGTGAAATCAGTTTGGGCCGTATGAGAGGTGAGTTTTTGAGTTAATTCCTTCCTCCTCTTGGCTTTGACAGCCACTTCTATTTATAGGATGAAAATTGCAGTAAGAGTCCGGCCGGACTTAGACTGTTTTTCAGGATTTTTTGGTATTTTGGAATTTTGGAGGGCTTGATGGCAATTTCAGAAAATGTGCACAGGGAGTCCGGCCGGACTTTGACTGTATACCAGGGGTATTTTAGTCTTTTCCCTTTGATTTCTGATTGAAAGGTGATGTGTGGGCTGTGGCATGGCTGCCACGTGTCCCATGACTCACCAAATGCGTGGGAGTTCGTTCCCCGTTCCCGGTTTTGTCCGTTTTTTAAAATAACAGTCCGGAAAATGTCCGGAATGCCCCCGGAAAGTGCCGAAAAGTGCGTTTTTCAGGAAAAGCCGTACTTTTACGTGGGATGACACGTGTTAAGTACGCTTCGACGTCGGGATGCACGGGACAGTCCCGGGACGTCTCGTTGGCATGGCAACGGGGAGTTTAACGAGTTCCGATTAACCTGGAGCGGGCCAGTTAACGGATTTCGGTTAACTTTCTGACGGATTTTGACGATCCGGATTTGGGTACTTACACGTACTTATATCAAAACTCAATTTGAAAGAAACATTAAAACATTTCAATGTGATAATGGTCGTGAATTTGATAATCAACAATTTTGGGAATTTTGTAAGCAATATGGACTTTCGTTTTGTTTATCTTGTCCTTACACTTCCCCCCAAAATGGAAAAGCCGAACGAAAAATTCGTACAATAAATAACAAGGTTCGTACGTTGTTAACCCATGCCAATCTTCCTCCCAATTTCTGGCATCATGCGGTACAAATGACAGCGTATATCTTAAATATCCTTCCAAATTTGTCACTTAGATTTGTGTCTCCACTTCAAGTACTTTACTGTAAAACCCCTACATTCACTCATCTCCGAGTGTTCGGATGCTTGTGTTATCCATTGATTCCTTCGCCCACAATCAATAAACTTCAAGCTCGCTCTTTTCCTTGTTTATTTTTGGGTTATCCTCCAAACCATAGAGGATACAAGTGTTATGATATCCAATCTCGAAAAATCGTCATTTGTCGTCATGTCATCTTTGATGAAACTAGATTTTCGTTTAGTTATACACATAAGATTTCGACTTCTTCATATGATTTTTTGGATGAAGGGTTATCTCCCATTTTTCTTGATCACCTCACATCATCTGTTCATAATCCGGCTACTGCCACTACTTCGGCTCATGGGCAGCCTTCGGCCCAGGTTCTCCACAACCTGTTGAGCCATCAATTTCTGGGCCGGCCCACACTTCTTCCATAGTGGTCGAGCCTGCTGTGTCTAGGGAGCCCACTGCCCCTATTCCCGTGGTCCGCCAACCAGCTGCCACACCTGGGCCTGTCACTAGGAGTCAGAGAGGAATTTTTAAACCAAAGACTCTCTTTAATCTTCACACTGCCGTCTCAAAGTCCCCCATTCCCAAAACACCCATTCTTGCTCTAAATGACCATAATTGAAAAATGGCAATGCATGACGAATATAATGCTCTTATTGAAAATAGGACGTGGGAGTTGGTGCCCCGCCCACCTCAAGCTAATATTATTCGGTGTATGTGGATTTTTACTCATAAAGACAGGGCGGATGGTTCATTTGATCGTCACAAAGCTCGACTTGTGTGTGATGGGAAAACACAACGGGTTGGCATTGATTGCGGGGAAACTTTTAGCCCGTTTGTCAAACCGGCCACTATTCGGACAGTGCTTAGTCTCTCTATTTCAAGAAAATGTCCATTACATCAACTTGATGTTAAGAACGCTTTCTTGCAAGGGGAGCTCAATGAGACGGTATATATGCATCAACCGGTAGGTTTTCGGAGCAAAGAGTTTCCGGATTATGTATGTTTGCTAAAGAAGTCATTGTATGGACTTAAGCAAGCACCTCGGGCATGGTCCACTCGGTTCTCATCTTATGTCTCTTCCTTGGGATTTATTTAGAGCCGATCCGATCACTCACTTTTTGTTTATAAGGCAAATGGTCGACTTTCACTTTGTCCGTGAAAAAGTGGTTCGAGGTGAAGTTAGAGTTCGTCATGTTCCCTCTCGTCATCAGATAGCCGACATCTTTACAAAGGGACTGCCATCTATTTTGTTTGATGAATTTCGAGACAGTCTCAATGTTCGACTTTCTCCCGTTTCAACTGCGGGGGAGTGTTAGTAAATATTATTCCTTTGGAATAATATTCAGTAAATATCCTTGTACATATCAGTTAGAATGAATAGTTGGTAGGGATATTATTTCAATGAATAGTTGGTAGGGATATTATTTCTCTAGATAGAATTCGGAAATCATGGGATCAGTTAGCGTGATTAGAGTCCCATTCCAACTTGAATTGTTCTTGTATATAATATATATTGAAGGTAAATGTAACGAGAAAGGGAAGGAAAATAATATCATTCTTTAATCACTAATAATACTCCCTCCGCCCCATTTCAAATGTCCCAAAATTCTTTCGGCGCGGGAATTAAGGAATGAATATATATAATGTAAAAAGTGTATAGTGAAATAAATGTTGTGAGTATGAAAAGTGATGTAGGAAAGAGAAAGCGGGGTAGGGAATAGTTAGTGGATATTTATTGTGAGTATGACAAGTGGGTCCCACAAATAAAAAAATAATAAAAAACTTTTCTTTTTTGGGTTGAGACATTTTAAATGGAACACCCAAAAAAGAAAGTTGGGACAATTCGGTCGGGACGGAGGTAGTATTAAATAGTAAGTGATCTAACATTAACATTAAGAAGGATATTAAAATTAGAGTAGGTCTGCTGAGAAACGCGTTTCTCCGTAATTATGGAGAAACGCATTTTTAATAGCCAGAAGCAATGCATTTGATAGCCAGAAAAAAATTTCTGGATATCAGTCTCAAAGGGTTCTGGATATCCAGAAGCTTTGGAACGGATATCCAGAAGCCTTTAGGTGGATATCCAGAAAAAATAGATTTGAAGCCAAATCCAAGGCCAAGACCAGAAATTGCTTATTGAAGGTTTCTGGATATCCATAAACCTTCAAATGTATATCCGTAAAACCATCAAATGAATATCCGTAAACATATTTGAAGCCAAATCCAAGGCCAAGACCAGAAAATGCTTATTGAAGGTTTTACGGATATCCGTAAACCTTCAAATGTATATCCGTAAACCATCAAATGAATATCCGTAAACATTTTGAAAGTTTCTGGATATCATTTTGAAGGTTTCGGATATCACTTTCATAAGCTTCCTCGATATCCTTTCAAAGGGTTCTGGATATCCGTAACCTTTGAGGCTGATATCCGTAAGTAACCATGGGACAAGGTCATGGCCAATACAAAAAGTTTCTGGATATCCTTTCAATAGCTTCTGGATATCCGTAACCCGTTTCTCCATAACTTATGAAGAAACGCGTTTCTCCCTATATTTTACGTTAAAATTATGGGTACATCGAATCACCATATGATGGATCAGTTTGAACTGTGCTTAAGGAAAAATCTTATGCAATCATCCCACTTATTTCGTTGAGCTAATATCACAAAGTCAGATTTATGTGCTGAAGCCATAGTCCATTTGAATTGTATCTGCTCATTTTATCTAATAAACTCAGTGTTATCTCATAAAGTATTTGAAAACACTCCAAATCCAACATAATATTATTACAGTTTAACTGAGTTTATAAAATGGAATTTTTGAAATTTCATTCAAACACAGTTACACGCACAAAACACTTGAAATTCGCATGAAGTAGATTAACCTTTTTTTTTTTTTTTTTTAATATTGTATTATTAAAAAAACTTATCAGTAAAATTCCCAAATTACATTTGTTTGGTGGTTCATGCCCAAAAAGAAACATGCATTGTAAAAGAAACTGTTTTGGTTTGTATTGTACTAGTACTCTTACCCGTGCCAATGACACGGTGACAATATGAATTTGATCGGTCCTATAAAAGTATATAACGTATTCTGCGATAGGGAGAATGGAGAGGTCGATTGCCTTAATGTATGGTTAAAGTTTTATATCATCACCCGAAGCCTTGCTTGATTTAAATTTAATAGTTAAATTGATTAACCAGATGAAAGAATACAATTTTTTTTGTTAAACTACAATCTTAATATTTGATTCAAGCTCTGAAAGGATTAAAAATGTTATAAACTTTATGGGATGGAGGTTATATAAAACTAACAAAAATGTATTTCGTTAAATTGTAAGCAAATTTGTTAACAGAGTGAGAACATTTTGAAAATGTAAAATTTCAGTGAGAACATTTTGAAAAATATTATAGTTCAGTGATGAAAATATGATTTTTGCCAAAAATTAAAAAAGAAGTAAATAAAGAAAATCGCTCACTGTCAGCCCTTAGATTAGAGTAACGAAAAAATAATCCAAAGATTGAAGTTAAAAAGAAATAAAGGCGGTTATGAATTAATTTGGACCCTTCTTTATCTAAAGTCAATAGAAAGTTATTTTTGAGCTTTCTTCATTTTGTTACTCCCGCCAACACTCTCTTTCCTCTTTCCTGTCAACCTCTCTCGTCCCCCACTTACTTTCCTCTTTTTTGGCAATTCTCAACACAACTCAATACCCTCTTCTCAATAACATTGCCTACCCATATACTACTAAGTAAAAAAAAAGTTATAATTCAGCGATATAAAGGGAGCGATCGGATCTATACACTTTTATTTTTAAAAAAAATATTTTACAAAAGTAACCGAAATCCATGTCAGTTAATTTAATATTTATTTTTCTACACACTTTTATTTTAAAAAAAAAAAATTAATTTTATATTTATAAAAATATGTCAAAATTTGATTGAGTTAATAAAAAAATTATATATTACAAAAGTAACCAAAATCCATGTCAGATAGTTTTATATTTATTTCTCTACACCCTTTTATTTTTAAAAAAATTAATTAATACTCCCTCCGTCCCAATCTAAATGTCTCAACTTTCCATTTTGAGCGTCCCATTCAAAATGTCTCATTTTCAAAAAAGGAAAGTTTTTTTCACTATTCCACCCACTCATTCTCTCTCCTACTTTACTTTTACACTCACAACATTCTCTCTCCTAACTATTCCTCCCACTCATTCTCTCTCCTATTTAATTTTTCATACTCACAACATTTAAATTTTTTCTCTTTCCTACCTCACTTTTTCTCTTTCCTACCTCACTTTCCTTAATTTCCACGCCGGACCCATTTTTGGACATTTAAATTGGGACGGAGGGAGTATTATATTTATAAAAATATGTCAAAAGTTGATTGAGTAATAAAAAAATCATATATTACAAAAGTAACCAAAATTCATGTCAGTTAATTTTATATTTATTTTTCTACACACTTATATTTTTAAAAATTTAATTAATTTTATATTAATAAAAATATGTAAAAATTTGATTGAGTTAATTCTGCGAAATAAAAGGAGCGATCGGATCTACACACTTTTAGTATATTACAAAAGTAACCAAAATCCATGTCAGTCAATTTTATATTTATTTTTCTACAAAATTTTATTTTTAAAAAATTAATTAATTTTATATTTATGAAAATATGTCAAAAATTGATTGAGTTGATTCCACGAAATAAAGTGAGCGATCGGATCTAAATACTTTTATTTTTAAAAAGTATATTACAAAAGTAACCAAAATTCATGTCAGTTAATTTTATATTTATTTTTCTACACACTTTTATTTTTTTTAAATTAATTAATTTTATATTTATAAAAATATGTCAAAATTTGATTGAGTTAACTCTGCGAAATAAAGGGAGCGATCGGATCGACACACTTTTATTTTTAAAAAGTATATTACAAAAGCAACCAAAATCCATGTCAGTTAATTTTATATTTATTTTTCTACGCACTTTTATTTTAAAAAAAATTAATTAATTTTATATTTATTTTATGACAGTTTCTGACTGCTGGATTGGATTAATTATGGCCGCTTTTTTTCAATAGATTTTAGAAACCGCCTAATATTAGCCGTAGGATCTTAACAGTATAAACGAATCTAATGGTTAAAAATAAAGAGGAAAAGAAAATATTCAATGAAGACCGTTGAATCAGGTAGTTATGAACAAATCCTGACCACTCTTTATCCCTAGTCAATAGGCGGTTATCTCTGCTCTATATTGTATATTAGACTAGTCTTCTCTAGCCCGTGCCAATGGCACGGGACAGTATGTCAAAAGGAAAAGTCAGTGAGGAAAAAAAGCCCCAAATTATATCTGTATAAAATATAAATTTTTAGAATTATAACACTTTCTCCGTTCCAAAATGGTCTTTCCACTTTTTTTTCCTTATTACGAATGAAATTTGAGCAATAATTTGAAATTTATTTATTAGTCCAATGAAAATCTAAAACTTGTTATTGATAGTATTGTTGATGGTGTATCAATAATAATTTTTAGATTTGCATTTGTATAAATAAATCAGCCTAAATTTATTGTTTAAAATTCATTTGTAGTAACGAAAAAAATTGGAAAAATCATTTTGGGACGGAGGGATTAGGGGAAAAAAAACTCACACCAAGCAACCACCACCTTCCTTATCTATCTCTCAATACACTTAGCAAGTGATTATTTACACTAATTTTTCTCAATTCTTAAATGATAGCCTTAACCCAAAGCAATTTAGCATGCAATACCTCACATTAAAACACATGTATTTGTGTTTTCCTCACTAAACAACTATGGAGTAAACGCTGGCACTTCCAAATCACCTGCTCTCTGCAATGATGTAGTAAACGTCTCTTTTACACGTAGAAACTGCCCTATCAATTAACACAATATAGTACGAAGTAAGTCATTTAGTTTAAGGATACTGCACAACTCAAATTTTTTCTTGATGACATATTTCACTAACAATTTAGCAGTACAAAATATGACAGGTCACTAAATCACTAATTTTTTTTTTATTGAAACATAAAGATGAAAAGAGCAAAATCATCCCATATAACTATAAGAATGGCAAAAAACTGAAAGCATTCAACATTAACACCACCCTTTGTTTACTCATTTTCAATTGGTCAGCACCATTTTTCTTCAATGGATCAGATTGTGTCAAAATGAAGGAAAATGTTATGCCAAAAGTTTCCTTGAATTGGTGTAGGGTGATGCTTAAAATAAGTGGAGAAAATCATTTGTTGGGGACAAATATACACATATATATACATTGTTGTTAGCAATTAGCAACTGAAACTTTAACAAAACTTTCGATCAGAGCTCAGTAAGTGAATGGGTAAGTAAATGCATTGAGCCTATAGGTTCAACGAAATAAACGAATGAGAATATCTCTTCTCGTGATCCCTTCACTTTTTAAAATCAGGAAACCTTGAACGCTTTACTTCAAACTAATCAAATATGTAGGATTAGACATCTGTATATGCAATTGTTTTCATGTAATTTCATTTTTTTAAATAAGGAATCAAACATGGATAGAAGCCGAAAAAAGAACAAAGAGATTTTTTAGAAAGATATAGAAATAGAAAACACAGAATTCCCACCCCCACACCCCACAAAAATAAATAAATAAATTAAACTGATGAAACTAACAAACATCAAGATTAACAATTGGAAAGAACAGAGAGGTGTTTTACCAAAAAAAAAAAAACTTGTGTAGGTATGTATACGCATAAAAAGAGAAGGTGGAGATGCACCTGAATGAGTTTCATTTTGGAAGATATCATTAATCTTCTTCTCCTACTCATACTCCTCCTCCGCAGGCGTATGTTGAAGAAGATTCCTAGATATACTCTTGAGTGGCAATCGAGGGTTCCTGTGAAAAGAGAGAATCGAGGGTTATGACAGCCGTAGAATTGACGCACATTATAAATTTAAATATTTAAAATATTTAACTTCAAAACGTACTGCATACTACACAATTCATGTGAGATGTAAGAAAAATAAAATCACAACATGTAGCAAGGATAGAACAAAGAAAAAGTTTTTTTTGAGCAGCAGTTCTAAAATATTTAATTTCAAAACGTACTGAATACTACATAATTCTTTTTTAAAATGTTTATTGAGAGGAATGAAGAAATGTTCAATTTTTTTTACATAGAAAGAAATTCTACTTCTTTAAAAAAAATTCCTTCATTTCAAAAATGAAGATTACTTTCGTTCCAAAATTAATACTACTTTCTATATAAAAAAAAAGATCATTGTTTCCTTCGTCTCAATGAAAATTTTTAAATAGAATTATTTTTTGGGATGAAGGAAGTAATGTTCAATTTTTTGGACAAAAAATGTAGTATTATTTTTTAGTTATACATTTTGCGTCGAAAGTAATATTCATTTTTGATATGAAGGAAATAATTTTTTTATAGTAGTACATTTTTTTAAGTAATTATTTTAGACGGAAAAAATAATATTTCTTTTAGTTTTCTTTATTAAAATATAATTTTTATATATTTATTTTGTAATTTAAAGCGAGACGGAGAACGAATTAGTAATTTGGCTGTGTTCACACATAAGAAAAGAAACTTAGAACTCGCTAATTCAATTAGCGAGTTAAAATTTATTTTCTAGTTTTCTTTATTAAAATATAATTTTATATTTTTATTTTGTAATTTAAAGCGAGACGGAGAATGAATTAGTAATTTGGTTGTGTTCACACATGGAAGAAAAGAAACTTAGAACTCGCTAATTCAATTAGCGAGTTCAAATTTTATTTTATTTTAATATTAAAATTTAAACTCGCTAAATGGTTTAGCGAGTTTAAACGAAAAAAAAAAAATATAAACTCTTTATACCATGTAGCGAGTTTCAAAAAATTGGTCATTTTGGTCAATAGTTTTGAAGGATTGTTATTTTGGAATATATTTTTTTAAATGGAATATTTTGAGAAAAAATCATTTTGTGAGGAGAGGTCATAACCGTTGGTAACTGCTGTAGTAAGGGGATTCGTAGATTCAATCACAGCCGTTGTTTGTCTTTTGCAAGATTAAATCTGAGTCACTCTTTGTGTGGCGGTTAGATCCCACCTCTATTGTAATATAGACTAGTACTCAAAAGCCCGTGCCATTGGCACGGGTCAGTATGGGAAGGGAGACAGTATAGAAAGAGAAAGACGTAGGAAAACTGAAATCGCAAAAGAACACATCATCAGTCTCACTTAGAACACAATGACATCTTACTACTTTTTCCATAAAATCCTTAGCAACCGACTCTGTGATGAAAAAGTGATTAATAGATACACCACTCATGCTCGAAACTGTGCTTCATTGCTTCTTCAGTTTGGGCAATGCATAAGTCTGTGGAAGAGGTAAATTCAGAGAACTGAGTCCTAAACATAGAATTAGCCTTATATTGATGTAGATTGTGAAATATTAGTTGCCAGTACAAAATTCGGTGTTAGTACAAATTGATCGAAATAGTATTTCTCACAAAAGATGCTTACTACCAGAGGAAGTCTTGGAAAGACACTTCACTGTTGGCGGATGGGAAGGAGAATAGTTCTGACCGTCGGATCCATTTTCTAACTTTCAATCTCAGCCACCACTTATACCCAAGATAAGAGGCGCTTAAAAACCTTATGCACACTGCCTTAACACACACACACCCCAGCGACACACACCAGTCCCCAGGGTTCGAAAAGTGTATTTTAGCAAGCCTGCCCCCCATCAATCTACCTGCTTCACTAAATACCTTCAGAGGCCCAATGAATAAATGGAAAGCGAAACTCCTCCCATACATATAATAGCTCCCTCCCCCTCCCCCTCCCCCTCCATATACACACACTACACAATTTCCCATTTCTGTCACCAACTCAGCTACTATGCTAGAAGTTCGAAAAGTGCAGATAGAATCAATGAGAACATAAAATTTACCAAACCGCTTCACATCATGTAATCTTTTAATTTCATTACGTGTGTTGTTTCTCAACTATTTTACCCGTTAATCATTATTGCGAGAAAAATCCACTATTCTCGCATTACATTCTGTAATGATTAACTACTACATGCAATTATGAAGTCAAAGTTCAGTTCTCCACATATTAACAAAGTAGCACAACATTTACGTTTGCAAACCAAATAGCCTACATAAAATGTTACAAACGAAAGCAAAAAGCTTGAAATAAGCACGATTACAATCCCATTCAGAAAACAGTAAGAATACACAATCAAGTTTAATTAATTGTTAGGGCACGTAAAACAACTATGCACAGATAAAAAATGCACAAACACACCACTGAGATGCAATTTAACACCCAACCCCCAACAATCAACCCTAAATAAACAAATTAGGACACTACTAAATTCTAGGGTTTTCACAAAATTAACATTAGTCAAATTCTAGGGCTCGTAAGCTAAAACAACAACAAAATATTACCTGGATTGTTTGAGAAGAGATCAGAGGATGAACTGGAAGGGCTTTTCTCTTTCCTTTGTGTGAGGAAAGTTGTTACGAATGCGTAGAGGTAGCCGGTAGTGGAGAGTAGGTATGGAGGAGGATTTACTGGGAATATGGGTTTGATTTTGATTGGAATAAAGGGAAGAAAGGGGCCAGAGGTATTGGGCTGTGGCGCTGAACTGCTAACAACCGCCGAGGGGAGTTACCAACCGCCAAGAGGAGTGGGATAAGGAAGATAATTTTGGGCCGTTGGATGTATTTTCTTACGTTGAATCTCAGCCACCGCTTATAGGGGGCTAAGAGGCGGTTAAAAGCTTCCTGTATTGTATTATAGATTTATGAAACATATGCTAAATAAAAAATATGTTTGAGCTCAATTTGATGGTTATTACTATAAGGCCCACCTCGAGAGTTGCATTAAACACACGAATTCCAGCTTCCAGTGGCCTTAACTTCACTTCCAGCATGAGCTCCTTTGCAAAATACTTGGCCAATGATATGAAGGACTTGTGATTAGATAATTTATGAACAGGTTACGGTCCAGACACACCATATAGAGAGACATGGAAATAATTACAGCTAAAGAAAAGAGTATTTACATAAAACTTTCTATAAGAACTGGAAAATCCACCTTGTAATTTTGTAGAATCTTGAAATGTGGTGTCGTATAATATGCTCCCACTGTAGGAAATCTATGGATTAAAGCTTCCCTTTCATTTCATACTCATAGAGTGTATAGATATTTAGCAAAGATAGACCAACTTAAAGTTGAATAGAGTGCAAAAGATGTAACTAACTGGACGGAGCATATATTGACTTAGTAGCTAGAACACTTTGTAACGACCTGTTTTCCCAATTTGACATCTTGAAAACACAACTTCAAGCTCTCGTGCCCAGTCCACTTATTGTTTACCTTCGGAGGTCCATCTTCATATTATACTTCTCTTGCAATGCATGTACATAATAACACTTAAAAGTACTAACTTTCAACTGTAATGATAAAAACCATAAACAATACAATAAAGCAAGAAACTTGGGAAAAGTTATAAAGCTAATACTCCAGCCTTGGGAGTATTTATCTAACAATCTTTTCCCGTTGAAGCAGCCAACAAAAGCATAAATATATCCAACATCAGAATCATAACATTGTTGATAAAGTATCTTGATAATCACACACACATGGTTAGCAAATTGAGTGATAGAAATACCATTAAAATTTGTCGGCGAGAGGCCGAGATCAATGAGGCTGGTGGGGGAGTTAGGGATTTGCACACTATTTCGGACTCCACCAAGGCACCAACCTCTGCAGCTTCTCCAAATCTCCATACGCAGCTGCAGTATAAACATCGTTCCTCAAGCTATCATCGTTCGCTCCGGTCCCTCCTCCTCATTCGGTCGTCACAACCACCGCCGTTGAATCCCGATCTCTCGATTCAATCTCGTCAACCACCTCGATCTTCGACGCCATCACCAAATCAAATCCAAAACTTCAACAACGTATATAGAAATTAAACACACAGTGATTAATTAATTGTAATTGTTGAGAATGGAGAATTCTAGGGTTTTTCTGGGAAGGCGGGGTGATTGTTGTTAGAGATACAAAGAGAGGGAAAGGGGATGAACGAAGGCATAGCGGTTACCAGATTGAGGCAGTTAGATTTAAGTTTTCTCAAATTGAATCACAGCCGTTGGATGTTTTTTCTCAGAAGCAATCTCAGCCACCACTTATTTCAAGATAAGAGACAGTTAAATCCTCTCTTTATTGTATTATAGATTGTAAAAGAAACATGGTGGGGTTATAATATAATTAAATAAACCCACTAGTCTTAAATAATCTTTTGTTATTCTTAACGATGATTAAGTGATCTTAAAGCAGCCTAGAAGACAAATCTTTTTTTTTTTTTGGTATTACCATCAGGAAGAATGTTGATCAGCTATTATATTATAGTATAAGATTATATACTTCGTTCGTTCGTCTGTCCTGAAAAGTTAATGTTATATTATTTTTAGGACTCGTCTGGTACATAGTTTTATAAATGGAGTGTTTTTAAAATGGAGCATATTTCTGGACGCTATAATTTTGAGCGGCCAAAATGTCCCCAACTTTTTAAAATTCAACCGTCTAAAACTCTTGACTAACACGGTTAATATAAAAAAAGCTGAATTTTTTTATCTCCGTTTTAACAAAGACGCTCGACAAGACAGGGTGTTAGTAACCATTTTGCTTCAACTTCAACCGAAGTCAAAAGACTTACGAAAAAATAATGAACTCAATGAAATTATAATATTATTAATAATAAATTTGATTAAATTAAATTAATATAAATATTAATAAAAGTTTGGTTGTTGAGCTGGCCATAAAAAAGTAAAGAAAATTAATTGAACTTAAAAGATTGATGAAGATATAGTATCTTCTTACCGAGGACCTGGAAATCAGGGGTTTGTTTCTTGTAGTATCAAAATATTCCGATTCCCTTATCCATGTTTTAACAACTAGTAACAATTTGCAGCAATGGTGGGTATGTTTGTACATCATAATATTTACATTTTGAGACACAAAAGTCATGTGACTTATTTTGGAAATAATTATTTTTTTTTTTTAAATAAGGACATTTTGTAAGCTTTGATAAATATTGAAAAAATATACTCCCTCTGTCCCACTTCAATTGATACTTATTTCCTTTTTGGTCCGTCCCACTTCAATTGATACTTTCCAAAATGGAAAGGAATCTTCACTATTTACCCCACTCATTCTCTCTCCTATTTTACTTTTTCACTCACAACATTCTCTCTCCTAACTATTCCTCCCACTCATTCTCTCTCCTATTTAATTTTTCATACTCACAACATTTACCTTTTTCTCTTTCTTACATCACTTTTCCTTAATAGTTGTGCCCTTTTTTTTGGTCTCAAATGAAGTGGGACGGAGGGAGTATTGAGTTTTATTGATATTGTAAAGACCCTATTTATATTAAGGATGAAGAAGTTAAACAAACCAAAGCTGCTACCATTTCTGCTGAGGCGCCCGCCCACTCTCAAGCCATGCGCCCGCCTCGTATGTCGAATGCCATGGCTGATACCACTGGACCTCAGGCGCACGCCTCATCCCTAGTGGTGCGGCCGCCTCAAGGCTCTCATACCTCAGCCAACCTTCTGCCTGCCATGCGCCCGCCCTGGCCATGGCCAGGCGCCCGCCTCAAGCCGTGACTGCCTTGGTTCAGTTTAGGAAAGCTGCTGTATCTTCCTTATTTGACTTGGTATTTGGTTTCCTTATTACATTCAAAGTATATTAAGTAGTTTGTGAATATTAGGAATCTAAATAATTCAATTGTATAAGCTAGATAGATTTCCAAATCCTTGTACAAAAAGGATTCCTCTTCTTGTATATATATTCATTGATAATCAATATACAAAGCTAAGGGCTTTCAATTTCTTACATGGTATCAGAGCTTGAAAGATTCATAGCCTAAACCCCCCCTCCCTTCCTTATTTCGGCTGTCCCAATCCCTTCTTCCCCATGGCCGGCAGCCCCTCCTCCACCATCCCCAACTCCGCTCAACCCGATCAACCTCTCATCCTTGTCAATCTATCCTACTGCCGTTCCCTTACTCCTCTAACCTATCTTACATGGGCTTCCCAAATCACCTCTATTCTCTTTGGTCTCGACCTTCTAAAGTTTGTCGATGGCACCCATCCCAAACCCGATGACACCATTATCACCACAACTCCTGCCGTCGCAGAAACCGACGATGAACCGGCCAAACCCGCCACCATCACATCTATACCCAATCCGGCAGCCATTACATGGTCTCGCCAAGATCGCCTCATCCTTGGGGCTCTCATAGGTACCTTAGACCCTACCGTAGCTCCCCTTGTCCACCAAGCCACCACCTCCCATGAAGCTTGGACCACCCTTAAAACTACATATGCTAACCCCTCCCGTGACCACATTCTTCAAATAAAAGATAACCTTGCCAATCTCACCAAAAACCAACTCTCCATATCGGAATACATGAATGCCGTCAAATCCTACACCGACAAACTCGCCATCCTAGGCAAACCCATGGATTCCGAAGACATAACCTATACCATCCTCAAAGGTCTTGACTATGAAACATTCAAACCCGTTATAGACTCTACCCGAGCCCGTGATAATCCCATCTCCTTTGATGCCCTTCATGAAAAGCTCATCCAACATGAACTCACCATTAAACAATCTACCCCCAAAACTCCTCCCCACCACTGCCTTTCTTTGCCCAAACCCACCCATCATCAAGCCGCACCAACACCTACCGCCCCTCCCACTCCTCGCCATCCCCTTCCCATACACCCTCTCGCCTTCCATTCAAAGGTAAGTGCCAATATTGTCACAACATTGGCCATGTCATCTCCCAATGTCGCAGATTCAAACGTGAACACCCCACCGTAAACATCCCCCCTCGCCCAAACCAAAACCAATTCTCTAATCAACATAATCCCCAAGCCCACACTGCTGCCCACCACAACCCCTCCCCCCTCCCTCTTGGCTCATAGTTAGCGGTGCCACCAATCACATTACCAATGACCTCTCCAACCTAGCCCTACACACACCCTACAATGGCAATGACGACGTTATCATCGGCGATGGTTCTACCCTTCCGATCTCTCACATAGGTTCATTCTCTCTCCCTACATCCTCCTCTCTTCTTAAATTCAATAGCGTTTTACATGTCCCTCTCATTACTCGTAATATCCTTTCCGTGTCTCAATTTTGTCATGACAATAATGCCATCATTGAATTCTCACATTCTTCTTTTCTTATCAAGGACAAAGCCACGAGTCAAACACTCATCCATGGAAACCTTGAGGATGGCGTCTACCTTTGGCACCCTCCGCCCATTCAAGTTCATTCAAGCTCTCTCTCATCGCAGCTGTGGCATCATAGACTAGGACATCCCTCTTCCCCCGTTCTTAGTTTATTACGTAGTAAATTTAGTTTATCTATTTCCTCTAGTTTACCTCCTTGTAATTCTTGCTTTATTAATAAAAGTCACAAGCTGCCATTTGCATCTTCAACTCTTGTGTCACATGCTTCCCTTGATCTCATATTTTCGGATGTTTAGACCTCTCCAATTCACTCAATTGACAACTTCAAATACTATGTCATCTTTGTCGACCACTTCACCAAATACATTTGGTTTTATCCCCTCAAACACAAATCTGAAACCCACACCACCTTCCTCCGCTTCAAAGCTCTAGTCGAAAAATACTTCAAACGTCCCATCATTCAAGTCTACTCCGACAATGGGGGTGAATACCTTAAACTCACCCCAACTCTTGGTCAAAACGGTATCACCCATCTCACTACACCTCCTCACACTCCTGAATACAACGGGTACGCCGAACGTCGTCACCGCCACATTGTTGAAATCGGCCTCACTCTCCTCTCCCATGCCAACCTATCCCTCACCCTTTGGCCCTATGCTCTCACCACTGCCACATACCTCATAAACAGATTACCCACCCCCACCCTAAAAATGATTCCCCCTACTTCCGCCTTTTCCGCTCCCCTCCAAACTACACCAAGCTACGTAGTTTTGGTTGCCTTTGCTATCCATGGCTTCGCCCATACACCACCCACAAACTTGACCCAAAATCCACCCCTTGTATCTTCGTCGGTTACTCACCCACGCAAAGCACGTATCTCTGCCTTGACCCTACCTCCCACCGTGTCTACACCTCCCGCCATGTCCGCTTTATTGAAAACACTTTCCCTTATAGCTCCCTCACCACCTCATCCCCCACTCCTTCCTCTCCTCCTCCCTCTGAATGGCACACACTTTTTCTCCTTATCTTAAACACTATCCCCTCCATCCCAACCCCTCCCCAACCCCAACCCCCTCCGCCACCCCCCCACTCCCCCCTCCCCAACTCATCCCACTCCCAATCCCACCACTAATGAACCCCCCACCCCAACTCAACTTGATACTACACCACCCACTCCCAACCCACCATCCCCTCCACCTCCCACCCGTACCATCACCACTAGATTTTCCCATGGTATCACCAAACCCAATCCCAAGTATGCCAACCTATCCCTCCTCACATCTCCCACTAGCCTTCCCACCACCACCAAACAAGCCCTATCCATTCCTCATTGGCGTAATGCCATGATTGAAGAGTTCCAAGCCCTAACCCGCAACAACACTTGGTCCTTGGTACCATCCACATCAGCCCACAACATTGTTGGTTGCAAGTGGGTCTTTCGCGTAAAATACAACCCCGACAACACCATTCAAAAATACAAGGCCCGACTTGTAGCCAAAGGTTTTCACCAACAACCCGGTGTCGACTACACCGAAACCTTCAGTCCTGTCGTCAAACCAGCCACTGTTCGGCTACTTCTCTCCCTTGCCACAACTAACCATTGGTCCCTTCGCCAACTTGATATCAACAACGCCTTCCTTCAAGGCACTCTCTCTGAAACAGTCTTTATGACCCAACCCCCCAGATTTGAGGATTCCACCAACCCATCCTTTGTCTGTCGCTTGTCTAAAGCAATCTATGGTCTCAAACAAGCTCCCCGTGCATGGTTTCAAGAACTCAAAACCTACCTTACCACATATGGCTTCCATCCCTCCTTAGCTGATCCCTCACTGTTTATTTTCAACAAATCCCCATCTCCAATTTACCTACTTGTCTATGTTGATGATATCATTATCACCGGCCCTTCCCCCTCTCACATTCAGTCCTTCATATCCACTCTATCCAATCGGTTCTCCCTCAAGGACCTTGGCCCCTTGTCCTACTTCTTGGGTGTTGAAGTCGTCCCTAACCATAACGGGCTCCTCCTCTCTCAAACCAAATACATTCATGACCTTCTCACCCGTCACAAAATGATTGACTGCAAGACACTCCCCACTCCCATGGTAACTTCACCTCCCCTCACACGGTCCACTGCCACTCCAGCCGTTGACCCTACTTCCTATCGTGCAATTGTTGGTGGACTTCAGTACCTATCATTTACTCGTCCCGACATTGCCTTCTCGGTCAACAAGCTTGCGCAATTCATGCAAAACCCTCAATCTTCTCATTGGGTTGCCTTGAAGCGTCTTCTACGCTACCTTCATGGCACTATGCACCTTGGTCTTCAGATTTTTGCGACGTCTCCTCCCTCTCTTCATGCATTCTGTGATGCGGATTGGGCCGGAGACAAAGATGATTTTGTATCCACTATTGGCTTGCTTGTCTATTTGGGCAAAAACCCGGTCACTTGGTCCTCCCGAAAACAACGTGCCCTTGCCAGATCCACCACTGAAGCTGAATTCCGGGCTATTGCCGACACCGCAGCTGAACTTACTTGGGTTGGGAACTTACTATCTGAGCTTGGCTTCCCCTCACCAGCTACACCGGTGATTTACAGTGACAACCTTGGTGCCACTACCTACTCTGCACACCCGGTCTTCCACTCTCGCATGAAACATGTGGCCCTCTCATTTCACTTTGTTCGTGAACAAATCCAGTCTGGCTCTCTCCGTGTGCAACACATTGCCGGTTCCGACCAACTAGCTGATGCTCTAACGAAGCCATTGCCTCGTATACGATTCCAAGAAATTATCTCCAAGATTGGCCTTCTCCACGGATCGTCCATCTTGCGGGGGCGTATTAAGGATGAAGAAGTTAAACAAACCAAAGCTGCTACCATTTCTGCTGAGGCGCCCGCCCACTCTCAAGCCATGCGCCCGCCTCGTATGTCGAATGCCATGGCTGATACCACTGGACCTCAGGCGCACGCCTCATCCCTAGTGGTGCGGCCGCCTCAAGGCTCTCATACCTCGGCCAACCTTCTGCCTGCCATGCGCCCGCCCTGGCCATGGCCAGGCGCCGCCACCGTGAGCTTGCCCGGTTCGGTTTAGGAAAGCCGCCGGTATCTTCCTTATTTGACTTGGTATTTGGTTTCCTTATTACATTCAAAGTATATTAAGTAGTTTGTGAATATTAGGAATCTAAATAATTCAATTGTATAAGCTAGATAGATTTCCAAATCCTTGTACAAAAAGGATTCCTCTTCTTGTATATATATTCATTGATAATCAATATACAAAGCTAAGGGCTTTCAATTTCTTACAATTTATACATAACAAGAGGAAGTAAATAAGGTAATAATAAAACCTAATATGACTAGGATTATAATATAATATAATTCTAATTGGAGAATATTTCTAACTAAGCTAATTTTCCTAAGTTGGCTCAATACCAACTTAGGTAACTGAATATTTGGTGAATCTCCTTCTTTATCTCTAACATGTCCCCGCAAGATGGACGGCCACTAGGAGAATCCAATCTCGAACATAATGAAGACTTGTTGATGCAGACTTTGTTGTTGTTGTTGTTGTTGTTGTTGTTGTTGTAGTTGTTGTTGTTGTTGTTGTTGTTGTTGTTGTTGTTGTTGTTGTTTATTGTTGTTGTTTATTACGTCGCGATGACGATAATTTTACGTCGCAATGACGAGGAATTTTGTGTCTCATCGACTACGTCTCAACGACGATTTTATGTCTCGACAATGAATTGAGTTTGGTTTTCTAAGGGAGATTGAGTGAAGAGGCGAAAAGAATACTCAACGTTACATTGAAATAAGAAAAAAAAGTTTAAGAAGGAGATGACACAATAGCATCGTCAATTTTGAAGTGGCAAAAGAGATGACCAATTTGAGAATGAGAGTTGATTTGAGATAAAAAATAGTTTTTTTTTTAAAGACGTGTGACACGACCGTACAAGACTAGAGCTTTCAATATGGGACGGGATGAGACGAAATTATGTTGTCCCACGACGGGAACGGGACGAGACGGGACGGGACAAAACGGGACGGGACTAAAATACTCCGTCCCATCCCGTCCCATTTGCGGGACGCGGAATCCCGCGGGACAATGCGGAACCCATTGACTAGGATGGATAAGCGTTGAATAGGCGCCAAGGCCACGGTCAAGGACGGGCAAATATTCCGTCCAGTTTGAGCAGTAGAGATGTTTGAACTTTTCAAAACTCCATTCTTCTTGTCTATATAAATATGTATCCATTTCCCTTGATCTAGTGCCCCAAGATCAGTACAAGACGATAAAGAGCTGACTAAAATGGCTTCATTAGGCTTGACATTACCCTCTGCAAGCATGTCATTGAAACATTTCAACGCATCGTTGTACAGCCTCTGGCCAACATAACCGGAAATCATCACCGTCCACGAAATGTCATTCCTTTGAGCCATCTCATTAAACAATTCTTTAGCTTTAAAAATCTGCCCAAGTGTCGCATACCCTTTAATTAAACTAGTCCAGGTGATTGTATAACGTTAAGACATTTTATCAAACAATCTCTAGCATCTACTATCTCCGACGAGAATACATACATGTTCAACACTGAATTACCCACAAATACATTTGAGTCGTACACGGGACGGGGCGGGATGGGCGGGATCGCACTATGTTGTCCCGCGACGAAAACGGGACGGGACGGGGCGGGACTAAAATATTCCATCCCATCTCATCCCATTTGTATGGCGGGACGGGACGTCCCGACGGGACCGTTCCAACTTGACGGCTCTTTACAAGACAATATACACGGCCGTGCAAGATTTTTTTTTTCTTTTTATTTATTTATGTTTTTTGATCCAAAAAATAACGAAGAAAAAATTAAGAGGAAAAAGGAAAATTACAAGAAGCAATTAGGGTTCCATCTATATATTGGTAAATGTCATGGCCAAGTAGGGTAGCTTCTAGTTGGATCTTCCAAACAATGTAATTTGTTGGTGTAAGGTTAAGGATGTGTGAGAGAGAGATGGCAATAAGGGGTTTGGTTGGTTTGGTCGGATTGGTGAGGTAGATAGTAGCTTCGACAGCCATGGAGAAAAGAAGAAAAGAAAATTTTTATTGGTGATCTAAGCTCTGATATACCATGCAAGCTTTGATAAATATTGAAGATAATATATCTAGAGTTTTATTGATATTGTAAAGGTACTATTTATACATAACAAGATGAAGTAAATAAGGTAATAACAAAACCTAATATGACTAGAATTCTAATATAGTAAATATAATTCTAATTGGAGAATACTTCTAATTAATGTAACTTTCCTAAGTTGGCTCAATATCAACTAAGGTAACTGAATATTTGGTGAATCTCCTTTTTTATCTCTAACACATTTATCAAAAACTAATTTTTAAAGATGAATATTACAAAAAATTATTACACAAGTTGGATATTACAAAATTTCTTTAATATTACAAAACTTCTTTAATATTACAAAAAACTAAATTTATATATATATATATATATATATATATATATATATATATATATATATATATATATATATACATATATATATATGTATGTATATATATATATATATATACATATATATATATGTATGTATATATATATATATATATGTATACATACATATATATATATATATATACATACATATACATATATATATATATATATATATATATATATATATATATATATATATATATATATATATATATATATATATATATATATATATATATATATATATATATATATACTTTATATCATTATTACTAATAGAAGCAAGATCTTTTTCTTGATTGCTAGAAGAAGCAACTTCTTGTATTTCCTTTAATTTAAGAGATTTGGTTTTTAACAAGGTCATTCTTGTTGATAAGGCTTCGTTACTATTTTTAATCTGAGAAATTTCAGATTTTAATAAGTTTATTTCTCTTTTTAAATCATTAACAGAAACAGGTGTTTCTTTAATATTAGATTGTTGAAATCTATGTAAAACCTCACTTAATTGGTAAGGTGCTTCTACTATAAAAGGTGATTCCTCTTTAATTAGGATTTTAAGGATTTTTTCTTTTAAATTAGGATCCTTAATTGTGTCTATCATTTTTAATGCATTTTCTTGATCAGTATTTAGAACATTTAATCCATGCATATCAACTATAGATTTCCAATAACTTAATTCGTTACTTAATTCGTTACATTGACAAACTTTTTCAAAGGTTTTTTATTATTAAAACCCCAAGAACAAGCATTCTTGATTTTTCTCAATAAATTCAGAAATCCTGAAAAAGTCAGTTCCAAATTGGTTTTACAACTGGTGGTCAAAATTTGGTCCTTCTTTGAAAATTTTATCAAAGGAAATTGGGGATTTATATAATCCTTGGTATGATAATAGTCCACTAGTTGCACAATTGCAAACAGAAAAATTAATTTATGGACAATGTCCTTTCTTATTCTTTGCAAAATTCCAAATTTCATGGATTTGGAGATGAACAATATACATCGCTCATGATGATCTTGATATACCAATTTTACAAAGAAATTTCTTTTTTAAATGGTGGGGTAGAATGAGTGAAGAGATTTAAAAAATTTGACAGTTAGAATTCAAACTGTTATTAATGAGGACCGTAATAATGGATCTAAAGAGCAATGTTTTCAGCCAGGCTCAATGAGTAGCCTGAAAATCTATTTTCAGAGAAAATATCCAAAAGAATCAGAGGAAAAGATAATGGTGAAGGTTCTGGATCATATGAAGAATCAATTCCTCTCAACATTTCCCACTCAAAAGACAAAGGATGATGATTCTATGAAAACAGTGTCATCACATGGGTCACTTGACTCTATTAATTCTTTCAATTGTATGGCAGGCGAAGCTCAGCCTGAACCCACTCAAGAAGATATTTGGGACTCTTTAATAGAGGCAATTTCGCAACAAGCTAAGGCTTCAGCAAAGGGAAAATCTCCAGCAAAAGATTAAGTTGAAAATGGCCAGCAATCCTATTAAGTATGCTTTCAGTAAATTAAACCTGAAGGAAAGACAGCTTCGAAAAGAAATTAAGGAGCTTGATGAAGAAATAAAAAATGAATTGAGGAAAAATCCAAATAGGTGGACTAATTTGGTCACAGCCCTGGATAATGTGAGATGGGCTAAAAAACAAAAAATTAAATTAATATACCTCCAGAGAAGGATGATGCATCTTAGGAAGAATATTACGACATAAAAGTCAAGCCGCCGCACTCAATCATGTCGGCAATTGAAGACAAGGAATTGTAAGCAATAATGGTTGCTTTAGACAGCAAGAATCTTGCTTTATTAAAAGTAAAGTAAATTAGTTTGTTTTTGGTAGGAAAGTCATTATTGATAGTGACGATAGGGCCCAATGTGTACCCGGCTTCAATAATGTCCATTACTTTTGTAAAAGTTGTTTATTTTAATTTTTTTTTGTAAGGTGTGGTGTCCAGAATGGACAAGTGTCTATAATAGTTTTCTCTCTCCATCTATATAAGGAGAGTTTTCCTTCATTTGTAATAACACTTCAAATTACGTTTGAAATTAATAGAAAGAATTATCTTTCATACTCTCTCTCTCTCATACACACACACACTCTCCTCCATCTCTCTCTCTAAAAGTGGTATCAGAGCCTCTTACTCCATTAGGGGCCGGTGAAAGGTACTATTCCTATACCTTCTCTTTAATTAATGTTATTTATTATTCTGTAAATATTTATTTTATAAATATTTAATGATAGCCTGTAGCTAAATTGTTGTGGCTGGCCGGAGATGTAGATTAAGCTAAGTATGTAAAAAAAAAGAGTAAAAATGGAAATGTTTTTAATGTTTTCTTGAGGGTTCATCTTTTATGCCGTATATGCCGAGGATGGCGAAAGGCTATTTGTTGGATGAACAAGAAAAAGAAAATTTTTGCTAAAAATATTCCGTTCATCTTTGATTTTGGAATTTATTCCGTCTATCCCTTCGGGTTGATAGTTAAATGAGCAATTCGTTCGTTGGATTTCTTCCGTCTATCCCTTCGGGTTGATAGTTGAACGAAGAACTTGTTTGCAAAGATGACCAAAAAGATTGTACTTTTTTATCATTTATTTTTAAAAGTTAATAAGTCATACTTAGTAAGAAATCTATTATTCGGCCAACCACATCAAGCTTATGATGAATATGGATGATAATGGTCATCATGATGAATTAATTAAAAATGCAGAATTAGTAGAATATCCTAAAAATTTGGATAAATTGAACAAATGGGTAATCCCATCCGTTCCTTCAAATCAAATTTATAATATTGGATTGTTTGATATGAGATCTAGGTTTGCTATTAAAACCCTAGAGCAAACAATTAGAATTTCTGGAAATACTCAAACCATTAATTTATTGAGTAAAAAAGATTTGATTCCTTTTAAAAATTATAAATTTATCCATATAGGATTAGTGCAAATTGCATTCAAACCATTAACTTTATTAGGGGTTAATTCCAGTATAATGGCATATGTTAGAGATGGTAGATGTAGAGACTTCAAGCCTTCTTTAGCAGCTTTAATTGAAACTAGT
Organism: Adenophora triphylla var. japonica; assembly: GCA_022495995.1. Lineage (NCBI taxonomy): Eukaryota > Viridiplantae > Streptophyta > Magnoliopsida > Asterales > Campanulaceae > Adenophora > Adenophora triphylla. The sequence goes on from JAFEMH010001289.1 coordinate 146,868, forward strand.
CTATGCTATGGACCAGTTTATTTTGATGTATCTCCTAATTTGACTCTATCTTTATCAGATAGTAATTTATTTGATGCTATGCAATTAACCATTCATACTAGTGGTTATAGTTTCAAACAAGGAAGTGAAATAATAGCAATATGCTATAGGATTTATTATAAGATGTTACACACTTTAAATCCAAAAGTGAAACAAATATCGTTCCCAGGAACTACTACGGTAGTCCAAACTAATTTATTGACCTCAAACATAGCAACCAATAGGTTAACTAAGTGGAATGAAATAAATTTCCCTACTACTTGGTCTCTTCCTCAGGAAATAGAACCTGAATCAAAATTAAATAACCAAATAGATCAAATAATTCAAACATCCGAAGGAGATGTAGAAATTAAATTTAGTTCTCAAAGGACTATAAAATTACCTAGGTCAATGTCGGCAAGGTATTCCACCCCTAGTAAATTTTATACTCTCCCTAAGGAGACTTTTAGAGCTTCCACCTCTCAAGAGAGAGAAGAAATAGAATTTTCTGTAGAAGAAATAAGAATAAGTCAAAATAATATTCCAGAAAGAATTTATAATAAAGTAGAAAACAAGAGTAGGCAATCTCCCACTCAATCAGAGATGAGTTTTCATATTTAATGGATTATTCTCCAGGAAGTCATATAAGAGGAATTCTTAATAGAGAATTTCAAGAAGATGACAATAAATGATTTCGTGACTGGTATTTTAATAAATACTCACACGAAGAATTAATGAAATTCAAAAATAAATATTATGAGTATTTAGAGAAAAATCAGAAACTTACTTACTTTGTAAAATGGTTTTTAAAACATCATATAGATGAAATAAATAATAAGATTTTAGTAATTCAAATGACTTGGAATACTAAGATAGGGGAAACGGTAAAGTCACCCTTTCCACCTGAACAAGCCTTTTTGTTAAATAAAGATACTGAGGCCACTGTCTATGAAAGTTTGAATAAACTTGAAAATATTCAATTAACAATTAGAGAATTAAATACTTTAGTTAAATCTCAAAATTATACTAACACTTATTTGATCTGTTTAGGTGATCAATTTGTATTATTAGAAAGAGAATTGGCTTCTCTTAAGAATACAATTGAGAAACAAATAGATCAACAAAGAGTAATAATTGATCAATTAAATCAATTAAATAAAGTTAATAAAGAAGAATCATGTTCATCTGTTCAAACATATGTTTCTATGATTCAACCTCCTATCCAGGTTCAAGAATTTAAAATGGAGGATAATACAAATGAGTTTGTTAAAATTTTAGAGAAAAAGTTGAGAGATTTAAATCCCAGTGTCCTTTTAAAGAAGGAACATCAAATCAAAATGAGTCTTCTGAAAATGATGAGACTGAGATTCAATCTGAATCCTCAGAAGAAAATGAGGAGATTAATCAATTAAATAACATGTTTGCTGATTTAAACACTAATAAAAACATTAGTGAATTAAATCCAATTTATGCTCCTAAACCTCTTGATAAATATTATTATCAAAGATCTTCGCCTCAAGATCTTCTTTTTGAAGAACCTGAGCCATTCCAGAATTCTTATTCTGGAAAAGCCATTTATGAATGAAATATTGATGGTTTAAATGATAAACAAATATTAGATGTAATACATAGAATAATGATATATTCTACTGTCTGTAAGCAGCATGGCAATAGTGATACTGCCATAGCTAATTTTGTTATAACTGGTTTTGTCGGACAATTAAGAGGTTGGTGGGATCGTTATCTTACGGAACCACAAAAAATAGATATAAGAAACCATAAAAAAAAGTGGTTAAGACTGAACCAGGTAGTACAATGGTTACTACTGAAGAGGATGCAGTGTATACTTTGTGTCTTGCTATCCTACAACATTTTGTAGGAAATACAGTTCCAATCGCTGAGAAGTTGCATACACTTCTTCAAAACCTAAGATGTCTATCTTTAACCCATTATAGATGGTATAAAGATACATTTTTATCTAGGGTTTATCAATTAACAAACCCCAATTCAACCCATTGAAAATCTAAATTTATAGATGGCCTTCCTCATCTTTTTGCTGAAAATGTTCGACAATCTTTAAGGATGAAGAATGATGGTATAAATATTAATTATGCTGAATTAACTTATGGGCAATTAATTAGTAGTTGCATAAATGAAGGATTAGCTTTGTGTAATGATATTAAGCTAAAAAATCAATTGAAAAAACAGAAATTATCAGAAAAGCACCAATTAGGTGAATTTTGTGAACAATTTGCCTTTGATTTAGAAAAATCTTTAATTCCTGAGAAAAAGTTTAAAATAAATAAAAAACATAAAATTGTTTATAAGAAAAATAAATCTTTTAAAAATAAAGAAAATTATTACGAAAATCCCCATAAAAAGAATTATAAAAGACGCTATTATAAGGCTAAGCCTAAGCAAAAGGGTAAAGCTTTTATGCCTAAAAATGGAAAAAGAAAAGCCAAAAAGCTTGAAATAAGTTGCCATAAATGTGGTAAGATTGGCCATTATGCTAATCAATGTTGGACTAAAAAAGCCCTAAATGAAATAGAAGATGAACAATTACGTTCACAATTAAAAAAGATATTGCTTGTTAATTCTGAAGATGAAGTAGAATCTTCTAATAATAATGAAAATTTCGAAATAGTGGAAGAAACTTCTTCGGGGGAGGAAGAGTTAGAGAAACTTAATAATAATTGTCAATGTAACGAATTAAGTTATTGGAAATCTATAGTTGATATGCATGGATTAAATGTTCTAAATACTGATCAAGAAAATGCATTAAAAACGATAGACACAATTAAGGATCCTAATTTAAAAGAAAAAAATCCTTAAAATCCTAATTAAAGAGGAATCACCTTTTATAGTAGAAGCACCTTACCAATTAAGTGAGGTTTTACATAGATTTCAACAATCTAATGTTAAAGAAACACCTGTTTCTATTAATGATTTAAAAAGAGAAATAAACTTGTTAAAATCTGAAATTTTTCAGATTAAAAATAGTAACGAAGCCTTATCAACAAGAATGACCTTGTTAGAAACTAAATCTCTTAAATTAAAAGAAATACAAGAGGATGATTCTATAAGTAATAATAATGTTGCTTCTATCAGTAATACTGATTTAAAGGGATACTTAAATCTTTTAGATCAAGTTACTTCACAAAAATGGTTTGTAAAAATAACTCTAGTAATTAATAGAGATTTTATATTAGAAAATGAAATAGCACTTATTGATAGTGGTGCTGATTTAAATTGTTTACAAGAAGGAATTATTCCTACTAAATACTTTTCAAAAACAACTCAATCTCTTACCCAAGCAGGAGGAGATAAATTAAGAGTTAAATACAAATTATCTGATGCTTATATTTGTAATCAAAATATTTGTTTACCTACTTCTTTTATTATGGTAAAAGGTCTTACCCATAGAATTATATTGAGAACTCCTTTTCTTCATAAAATTATGCCAATAATTAATATTGATCAAACAGAAATTTCTACCATAATAGATGGTAAAGAAGTTATATTTGAATTTATCACAGATCTTCAGACCCGTATACTTAATGAAGTAGGGGATATTCTTCTAAATAAAGAAAAACAATTATGTTTTCTTAAGAAAGAAATAGGTGTTGGAAATTAAATTAATAAGCACCACAGATTAAACAAAGATTTAATCAACAGTAGGGGATTTTATTGATCAAATCAAGAACGTACCAATTAAGATGCCAATAGCAAAACCGAAAGCCAAGGAACAGGATCAGGAAAAACAAACAGAAACAAGAAATCAAACGGTTAGAAAACTTATCGTGATTTGATCGAGTCGCCTTAGGAAGACTGTCCTAAGAGAAAATATTGCCCCCAATTGGTGCAACTCAGTACGTGCAAATTTCTCCGAGGATAAAACGATCACGGACTACGTACCACAAAGCAGCACACAGGTAGGTAGTCACCGGCGGTCCTATCTCAGTCGCCTTGAATCTCACGAACAAATCTCTATGAACGGGAGTAATCGATCAATGAATAAAAGCAAGAGAATTGTGTTTCTCTCTAATATTCAAGTACCAAAAACGGCTGGAGGTATTAGAGTATGTATATGTGTGGTAAAACTAGAGTTTTAGGGCTTAAAAAGACCTAAAACTGATCTAATTCGGCCCAGGAAATTCGCAGATCCCCGTCAAGCGCGGCCGCTCTCAAGGAGAGCGCGACCGCGCTCAACACAGATTTAGAAGCTCGTTTCTCGGCAAGGAAGCGCGGCCGCTCTCGGCCTAAGCGCGGCCGCCCTCGAGCGCAGAACATCCGACGGGAATTTTCCTCTCGCCAAATAACAGTTCAAGCCCAATGACACCCAAGGTCATATGCTATGAACTTCATACCACATATACCAAATATTCCAACAATCCCCCACAAGTTCATAGAAATATGACTTGTACAGATTGTCCATTGCCATGCTTTCAATAATGGTACCTTCCGCTTGAACCACTACCTATGTTATCCAACGCAAACCTCCACAGGACCGGATGAACGGGTGTCTTGAATCGATGCCTTTGGATGTAGAGGCCTTTCGGGTAACAAACACAACAAAAGCTATGATAGGCCCTCTATCGAACACTTGACGCTTATAAGCCATACGTCCCGATCCTCTATCATGAGTGCTTTCAAGGAATAACCCAAATTCCTCTAGTTGCGGCCAACAACAACACTCACTTAGCTGGGCATCTCAGAAGATGTACTGCTAACATCTTGTCTAAAAGACTTGATCCCATTCAAAGTTCCAAACTTTTACTAAATTAGCAGCAATGAGCACCTCTAGGCTATTCAGGGATAGACTCGGACATATAAAATGTCAATCTATTATTTGGTGCTCCGACTCACCCCACGCTTGTTATTACCACATTGAATCTCCTTTGTGGGATCTCCACTCGAGGTAGATTGGGTTGCTTCTTGCGTTTGAGTCGAGACGGGGTTCGATCCATCCCCAACCTAGATTTACGAACAAGAGCAAATTCTAGCCCTTTGGTTAAAGGATCAGTGTGTTATCCTTGGTACCAACATAATCAACGACTATCACCTTCCGAGACACTAGATCCCTTATAGATTTTAATCTAATTTGGATGTGCCTCCTAGTTTTACAAATTGTACTTGACACTTTTCGGTTTCTCAATTGTGGCAGTGTTGTCACAATGTACGAGATAACAGGCATGGGCTTGCGACCATAGGCAATTCGGACATGAGTCCTCGAAGCCATTCGGCTTCCAATCCAAGTAGTGTCGAGGGCAACTAATTCGGCCTCAAATGTAGACCTAGACAACGAGTTTGTTTGATCGACCTCCAAGCGGCTGCAGCCTCCGCCTAAGGTGAAAACATACCCCGTACAACCATAACTCCCGGAGTTATAGGCAATCCAGCTTGCATCACTATACCCTTCAAGCACGAAGGATATCTACCGTAATGCGGCCAGGGAAATCGTTCCCTTCAAATACTTGAGAACTCTATCAAGAGCTTCCCAATGTGCTTTACTTGGACATTGAGTATATCTAGCCAACCTAGTAACCGAGTATGAAATATCCGGTCTAGTACAATTGGCAAGATACATCAAACTTCCAATGATTTGAGAATATCTCAACCGAGCCATCGGTACTCCACTTTCATTCTTAGTAAGAGCGAGATGAAGGATCATATGGAGTCTTAGCCACTTTGCAATTCTTATAACCAAATTTCTCAATTACACTTTCGTATAATGAGACTGCGATATGGTTATGCCACTAGTTGAACGAGTCAACTTAAGGCCAAGAATCACACTTGCTACTCCCATATCTTTCATCTCAAACTTACTTTTCAAGAATGCCTTAGTAGTATCAATTATCCTCATATCCGTTCCAAACAACGAATATCATCGACATACGGACATAAGACAATACTACTATCACCAATACTCTTGCTATAAACACACTTATCAAACTCATTATTAACAAAGCCAAACGATGAAATAATTTTATCAAATTTTTCATGCCATTGCTAGGGGCTTGTTTAAGTCCATACAAGGACTTAACAAGTTTACAAACCTTTCTCTCATTGCCGGGGGCCTCAAAACCTTCGGGTTGATCCATATAGATTTCTTCCTCAAGATCGCCATGCAAGAAAGCGGTCTTAACATCCATCCGATGGATAGGAAGATCATATACGAGGCCAATGCGATAAGCATTCGGATTGTAGTCATTCTAGCAATGGTGAATAGGTATCGAAATAGTCTATTCCTTCCATTTGCTTGAATCCCTTAGCCACTAACCTAGCCTTAAACTTGTCAACGGTTCCATCCGGTTTCGGTTTCCTTTTAAAGACCCACTTACATCCTATCGTGCTACAACCGGGAGGGAGATCGACCAATTCCCATGTCCCATTAGAGACAATAGAATCCATCTCACTCTTAACCGCATCCTTCCACCGCTTGGCATCGAAGTAGCCATAGCGGTCTTGAAGGTTAGAGGATCACCCTCGACATTGTAAGTGATAAAATCATTTCCAAAGTCCTTGGTGGTCCTTGCCGTTTGCTCCTTCTTGGTTCAATCTCATCGTCGAGAATGAGTTGCACCGGAATCAACCCCCACATTGGTCGGCTCCTCTACTTGAGCGGGGAATAGAATTAGTGGTTGGGTTAGATTCCTTAGGAAGTCCGTCCTTCATAGGAAACACATCCTCAAAAAATGTTGCATCACGTAACTCAACTATAGAGTTCACATCTATGCCGTAAATTTCAGATTTTATAATAAGAAATCTCAATGCATAACTTGTTTCGAATAACCTATAAAGATAGCATCAACAGGTTTTAGGTCCAAGCTTTTTCCTTTTATGTACAGGTACAAGTACCTTTGCAAGGCACCCCCACACTTTTAAGTGTTTCAAGCTAGCCTGTCGACCTCTCCAAAGTTCAAACGGGCTTTCCTTTCTATGTTTAGGAGGGACTCTATTCAGAATATGGCAAGCCGTATTCAAAGCCTCTCCCCACATATATTTGGGCGATCCAACTTATGAGCAAAGCGTTAATCATATCGGTAAGGGTTCTATTCTTACGTTCTGCAACACCATTTGATTGAGGGGTGTAGGGAGGAGTCTCTTCATGTACAATTCCGTTTTCTTGGCAATAATACATGAAGGGGTTAGACTCATATTCACCTCCTCTATCAGACCTTAACCGTTTAAGTTTCTTGCCGGTTTGTGTTTACGCTTTGTTCTTAAATATAATGAATTTATCTAATGCTTCATCCTTAGAATTAAGCAAGAACACATAACGATATCTACTAGCATCATCAATAAAGGTGAGAAAGTATTTCTTTTTGTCTTTGGTCAACACACCATTAAATTCACAAATATCGGTATGAACTAAATCTAGAATTTCGTAATTTCTCACAACCGACTTAAACGGACCTTTTGTAGATTTAGCTTCAACACATACATGACATTTGGAATTCTTATCAATAGCATGTTTAGGAATAATATCTAAGTTCATCATTCTTTTCACGGAATCATAGTTAATATGTCCTAAACGACCATGCCAAACATTTGAAGATTCAATGGAATACGAAACGGGATAATCAATAGAACTAAAATTATTGTTGTGCGAACAAACATCGGTTTCAACTCTAATTTTAAATAAACCATCCGAGGAATAACCTTTCCCCACAAAACTACGAGAATCCAAAATAATAACCTTATTACACTTAAATGAAATCTCAAATCCTTCCACTAACTAGACTAGAACCACTAATAATGTTGCGACGAATATCGGGAACGTGATACACTCGATGCAAGGTAAGAATGCGCCCATTGGGAAACCTCGGGTCCACGCGTCCGGTCCCAAGCACCTTTGCGGCACTAGAGTTCCCCATCGTCACCGATCTACCACGCTCGAGTGGTAAGACACAAATAGCAATTTATCGGCCAAACGTGCACATTTGCCCCGGTGTCAACTAGCCACTCGTTGGGTTCATAGACGGTAAAGAGTTCGGGACAAGAAGTTACATACTTTGTAACATTGCGAGGTCGATCGTCAACTCCGGGTGCGTCGAGTCGGGATCATCATAATCCTTCGGACCCAACACCATGTTGACGGCGGGATGGTCATCGCAGAGGCTTGTGGTCCTTTTCCTTTCTTGGACGGGCGGTCCCTAGAAAAGTGTCCACCTTCTCCACAATTCCAGTGATTCTGTTTTGCTCTTGGCTTCCTAAAGTTATTTTTCTTAACTTTAAGCTTATCATGGTTTTCTTTATCCTTAGAAGTTTTCACACCTTTTCCTTTAAACTTGCTTTTACCGGTAACCATATTGGCGGCGGCCTCCACAGTGCGCTAGGTTGGTTACCATTATGCACCTCCTGAATCGCAATTGCATTCATCAACTCATTGAGTGACAAGTTTCCAGATCTACGATGCTTGAGGGTCATACCGAATTCCCCCAAGATCGAGGAAACTTCTCAATGATAGCCATGACAACGAACTTATCGGGAAGTCCCATGTCGGCATCCTTGAGTGGCAAAACGATTTGGAGTTCGTGCACTTGGTCGGTAACCGACTTTCCCTCACTCATGTGATAATTCGGGAACTTTCCCACTTGGTACTTTTCCACACCGGATTCATCGGTCTTTGTACTTCTTGGAAAGAGAATCCCACGGTGACGCGGCGGTGAGAGGAGCGAGCAATAAACATCAAAGAGTGCATTCGACAAAGGCGACGGAATGCATCCTCGAACAACATCGTCCTGCTCCTTCCACGGTTTAACAGCGGCCACATTAAGCTGGATCATCACCATTCGGGCGGGACATTTAGATGTCGGCATACCGAGCATGCCCTTAATTGTGACCCGGATCTTCATGCGTTCGGACCAACGCTTGAAGTTCTTACCACCAAACTTCTCCGGAAGATCGGAGGTGTCAACTAGGGACTTAAAGGGAGAGCTAGAGGAACCACCAGACATGATCAAATAAAACTATTTTCTCTTAGACTGTTGGAAATTAAATTAATAAGCACCACAGATTAAACAAAGATTTAATCAACAGTAGGGGATTTTATTGATCAAATCAAGAACGTACCAATTAAGATGCCAATAGCAAAACCGAAAGCCAAGGAACGAGGATCGGGAAAACAAACGAAACAAGAAATCAAACGGTTAGAAAACTTATCGTGATTTGATCGAGTCGCCTTAGGAAGGCTGTCTAAGAGAAAATATTGCCCCCAATTGGTGCAACTCAGTACGAGGCAAATTTCTCCGAGGATAAAACGATCACGGACTACGTACCACAAAGCGGCACACGGGTAGGTAGTCACCGCGGTCCTATCTCGATCGCCTTGAATCTCACGAACAAATCTCTATGAACGGGAGTAATCGATCAATGAATAAAAGCAAGAGAATTGTGTTTCTCTCTAATATTCAAGTACCAAAAAGCAGTGGAGGTATTAGAGTATGTATATGTGTGGTAAAACTAGAGTTTTAGGGCTTAAAAAGACCTAAAACTGATCTAATTCGGCCCAGGAAATTCGCAGATCCCGTCACAAGCGCGGCCGCTCTCAAGGAGAGCGCGACCGCGCTCAACACAGGATTTTGAAGCTCGTCTCTCGGCAAGGAAGCGCGGCCGCTCTCGGCCTAAGCGCGGCCGCCCTCGAGCGCAGAACATCCGACGGGAATTTTCCTCTCGCCAAATAACAGTTCAAGCCCAATGACACCCAAGGTCATATGCTATGAACTTCATACCACATATACCAAATATTCCAACAATAGGAATTTTGAATATTAATATTCCTAGATTAGAAATCAGTAATCAGCCCTTTAATGAAGTGTTAAAACGAATTACATATACAATTTCGAATAAAATAGAGTTATTAGAAAAGATTAAGGCTTCCCCCTTTTCAAAATTTGATATGAAATCTGGATATTTGCAGATTCAAATTAGTGAATCAGATAGGTATAAAACTGCCTTTACTGTCCCATTTGGACATTATGAATGGAATGTGATGCCTTTTGGTTTAAAAAATGCTCCTTCTGAATTTCAGAATATTATGAATGATATTTTCAATCCATACACTGAATTTATAATTGTGTATATTGATGATGTTTTAGTATTTTCTAAAACAATTGAACAACATTTTAAACATTTGAAAATATTTAAGAATTCGATAATTCATAATGGATTGGTGGTTTCTGCACCAAAAATGAAATTATTTCAAACACAAGTTAGATTTTTAGGCCATAATATTGACCAAGGAAAAATTATTCCTATAGAGAGAAGTATTGAATTTGCTTCTAAATTTTCTGATGTCATAAATGATACGAAACAATTACAAAGGTTTTTAGGAAGTCTAAATTATATTTCAGACTATTATGCTAATTTGGCTAAAGATACAGCTATACTGTATTCTAGATTAAAAAAGAATCCTAAATCCTGGACTGAGGAACATACTCAAGCAGTTAAGGTAATTAAATCTAAGGTTAAATGTTTACCTTATTTATCTTTAGCAAATTCAAATTATTTTAAAATAGTAGAAACAGATGCTTCCGATATAGGATATGGAGGTATTCTAAAACAAGTAAATCCTGAGAATTCGAAAGAAATGTTAGTCAGAGAATTCGAAAGAAATGTTAGTCAGATTTACTTCGGGAAAATGGAATCCTACTCAGTTGAAATATTCTACTATAAAGAAAGAAATGCTTTCTGTAATTAAATGTATTTCAAAATTTCAGAATGATTTATTAAATCAAAAATTTTACTAAGAATTGATTGCAGTTCAGTAAAATCTATTATTGAAAAAGATGTAAAAAATCTTGTTGCTAAGCAAATTTTTGCAGGATGGCAAGCTCAATTATCTGCCTTTGAATTTGATATTCAATATATAAAAGGAGAAAGTAATTCTCTTGCTGACTATTTAACAAGAGAATTTTTACAGGAAAAATGACAACCCCTAATAGGGGAAGAGGTCGCGGTAATGGCCGTGGTCGAGACAGAATACCTTATCATTATAATGAAGTACCAACTGTTCCTATAATAGGATATTATGCGGTACCAAATGTTCCTATGACAATCAGGCCAATGTACCCAGCTAGGTCAGGAAATATGCAGCAATCTGCACCTGTACCAAGTAAGAAGGAAGAAAAGGCTTCCACCTCATCATCTAATATGATGATATCTTACAAAGATATGACAATTGCTGAGAATACTCAGGAGCAGGAATATTATGAAAATTCAATCACAGAATTTGTGATATATATTGAGGATGAAGACCTCAAAATTATCAGAAATGATGTCTGGTCAATTAAGACCAGATACCTCGAATCTAGAGGTTATTCCGGCCTCCATGGGCAAGCAAGACCTAATCTGGAAATATTGCTCTTAGTTACTGAATCAGTAACAATCACTCATCACTATAATAGTAGTAGTGAAGAAAAATTTATAAATTACAGTAAATGTCATATTAATAAAGTTTTGCTCCCTAGAGAGTGGGAACTAAATCCCAATGGGGATAAAGCGGTGAAAATAACTGAAGGGCAATAAGTATATTTTAATTATATATATATATATATTGCATTTATATGTCAAATAATTGATAAACGCATTTATCAATTATAAACAACTGATAAATTCATTTATCAGTTATAAATGAATTTATCAGTTGTTTAACCAAAAAATCAATTACAAAATACTCTTTAATAACTGATAAATAAATTTATCAATTGTTTGATCATTTATCATTTATAGACAACTGATAAATACATTTATCAGATATTTTAACTGAAAATTCAAAATAAAATTATATAAAAAAAGTAATTTTTTGTAATATCACAACTTACATATTTTTATAGCATCTTTTTAAGGTAGTTTTTGGTAAATTCCCTCTGTCCCGCATGAAACTTCACCTATAATTCAAATGAGTGTCTCATTAGAATTAGAAGCTTTACTTTTTCTAAAATAGTACTCCGATGTACCCTACTTGTCAATCTCACTTACTTTTTTTTTTTCACATACTTAAATTGTGAGCCTTACTATAGGCCCCACTTTTCAATCTTACTTATTTTTTCTCTTCACATATTTAAATTGTAGAACTACTGGTTAATTCCATTTACTTTTTCCACTAGCAACCCAATCCTACTCATCATTTTTCTTAACTTTTGTGTTCTATAAAAATGGTAAAGCTTCAAACAAAAGGGACAGAGGGAGTGCCTTTTTTTATTAATTATTAGCTTAATCTTGTAATATAATTGGATTTTTTTTTATTAAATAACCACTTTGCTGCCCTTCAATGACTCAAATTATATGGTTTTATTGATCGATGCAATTCAATAAATAATAATAAATAATAGAGTTAAACTGTTTTAGCATAAATTTAATAATCTCTCCGTCCCAAAATATTTGTCCCATTTGACTTTTTTATTAAACTTTGACCACAAATTTATGAGAGATTAATCATGTTCATGATATTTTAAAAATTGTTGTTGATAATATTATTAATGGTGAATCAATAGGAATTTTTAGAATTTCATGAACATAATTAAATTGTCATATATTTGTGATCAAAATTTAACAAAAAAAAAATCAAATGGGACAAACATTTTAGAACGGAGGGAGTAATATAACTTAGTCATAACCACTTATTACATCAATAAAATTATCTATACACCTAATGGGCCTTGGCCCAGTGCTATAATGGTCGCCTTCCGAAGGGGAGGTCATCGGTTCGATTTCCCCCAAGGGGAATTTTTGTGGTTTAATTCCTACGCAGGTTTCGGGGTCCTAGGAGTCTCGAGGCACATCCCAGGTGCGGTTAAGGAAACGGCAGCTTCTTTGGGCTTGCAACCTCGGTGTGGGGAGTTCAAATCTTGGCAGAGCACTTGGGCGATCATTTGGTGTTGTGAAAGTGATGTAATTGCCTTGGCGGGAAGCTTGGTGGGCGACCATTTGGTGTTGTAAGAGTGTAAATGCCTTGTAGGAGGGCTCCCTTGGGGCCAGGAGTATAAGGGGTGCTGCCACCCTGGCTGCATAGGGCACATCCCGCGATTTACCTCCGCCAGCATACTGAGAGGCCGATACCTGATAGTCCAGGATTGATCCGGCCAAGCTGGGGAACCTGGATAATCAAAAAAAAAAAATTATCTATACTATCTAAAGAGCAGTGAGGGACCCAAAACTCATGTTTTACTTGATCACAAATTTTAACAAATAATTCACTAATTAGCAAATTCAACTTAAAAATAAAAAATAATTTTTTAAACATATGTTTTGTTTAAACATCTGCTAATTTTTAACTCACAAAAATAACTATTATTAAAAGAATTCAAGTAAGAATTTGAAAAAAAAAAGTTCATTTATGCTTTTAAAAAAAGTTTATTTATCATATCAAAGACAAAAAATAATTTGAACAATCTTTAAAAGCTAGTAGGATTTGAATATTAGAGACAAAAATTAGTTTGAACAATGTTTTGGCGGTTGGGGACTCAAACTCCAATTGCTGGGAGAGAATTCTAAATGCCTAACCATCTAAGCTACCTACAACTTCTGCCAATTGCATGCACAGTTAAATATATAGTGTTATAATTAAAAAATTAATAAAAAATAAATTTTAAAATCCAACGGGTGCCGTCGCACCAACTCGTTACACATGGGTCCGTCCCTAAAGAGTTAACATCACTAAAAAAGGCAAGAAGCCAAAGTAAAAATAAATATACTAATATCTTTGTCCCACTAAAAATTACACTTTTTATTATATTAAAAAGGTTATTTATTTAAAGTTACACTTTTCAAAATAAAATATTTAAAATACTTTTTTAATTAATAAGAATCACTTGCATACTCGCAACAACTATCCACTCTTGTACAAAAAAACAACAACTATCTATTCACTATTTCCTACCCCATTTTCTCTCTCATACTTCACATTTTAGTTTTTATATTTACAACACTTACACAACCTACACATTTTATTAATCGATGTATTCAACTGTCCATAAATAAAAGTGTAACATTTAGTGAGACATAGACAGAAAGTATAAAAAAATCTTCGGGAGATTGTATATTTATGCCCTGAACTATAGGGTTATATGCAAATATGCCTCTAAACGACTTAATTAGGATTTTTTTCCTTTAAACTAACTAACTACTTCAAACCGCATATATACTCTTCTATTAGTTTTCCGTCAAAAGATTAACAAAATTGCTAATTATGTTGATCATTTGAATTTTTTGCATGTACATGTGAAATTAAATGTACATGTGGCATTGTTGATGTAAGATTCTAAGGGGTGTATATGCATAAAACCCATAATTTAGGGACATATCTGCATGAAAAAATTGCTCCTAAACTAGAGTGCGTCTGCTGAGAAACGCGTTTCTCCATAACTATGGAGAAACGTGTTTTTCATAGCCAGAAGTTTTACATTTGATAACCAGTAAAAAAAACTCGAGGCCCGACAAAGCTTCGGATATCCGTAAGCTTTGCATTGATAACGAAGCTTTGCAGTTGATATCCGAAGCTTTGTATTTGATAGCAAGGATGTGAAATGTATATCCGAGAAAGTTAGGTGCATATCCGTAAAACCTGTTAGGTGCGTATCCGTAAATGTGTTAGGGCATATCCGAGAAATTGCTATTGAAGGTTTCTGGATATCCAGAAACCTTCAAATGTATATCCAGAAACATTTTGAAGGTTTCTGGATATTCATTTGAAGGTTTCTGGATATCACTTTCATAGGTTTCTGGCTATCTAGCTCATTGTTGCGCGACATGTCGGGACCCGTTTCTCCATAACTTATGGAGAAACGCGTTTCTCCCTAGATTTTGTGCCTAAACTATGGGTTTCATACATATATACTCGTTGAATCCTACATTAGCAATGTATCATGTGCATTTGCTTTCTCGTGTAAAAGAAAAAACTCCAAATTGATAGTCTAATCAGCAATTTCGTCAATTTTTTGACAAAAAACTAACAAAAAGATATATCTGTGATTTGGAGTAATTAGTTTAGGGGCAAAAGTCCTAATTAATCCGTTTAGTTTAGAGACATATTTGCATATTGTTATATTGTTGTGGGTAAATTCAGGATTGCTACATCTTGAATAGTTGCCAGCATGTCGTCATCTTCAAACCCGTAGACAAGGTAAAATTTACTTAGATAATTAATTCATTATTTAATTATTTCTGTTATATATTTAATTACAAGTATAAAAGAACGTGG
The DNA here is from genome assembly GCA_022495995.1 of Adenophora triphylla var. japonica. Lineage (NCBI taxonomy): Eukaryota > Viridiplantae > Streptophyta > Magnoliopsida > Asterales > Campanulaceae > Adenophora > Adenophora triphylla. The sequence goes on from JAFEMH010001289.1 coordinate 162,091, forward strand.
AAAAAACATATTCCATAGACCTATTTCAACGGTTGAGATACCAATTCAAAATAGAGATAACAAAGCCGAGATTCTAGGAATGTTTGTTAGGGTTTATGTTATCTTAAGTTATTTTCCCTATTTAAAGGCTCATGGCTAGAACACTAAGCACGCATTACTCACACACAGTTCACAAACACATTGTAATCCGCCAAAGCTTCAAACTTTATAACTCATAAAGATCAATACTATTGTTTGGGAAGGTAGGTGCTCATAATCACCTCCCGAGGTATTGTGCCGGCGAGATAGTTATCTCAAGGGTTTTCCTTGTTACATGATCGAGCCATCTTAGTTTCATTGTTACACCGATTATATTCCATTGCACCTTCCTCAATTTTATTTCGAATTTCTTTACTGTTGATTGTTTTTTATCAAAACAGTTTGGCGCCTGCCGAGGGGCCATTGGTTTTTTAATCGGTTTAAAATCCTTAGTTTCTACCATGTCAACCCAACCTATGACTTCCGCCGTCAGCAAAACCATTCCTATCCCTAGCAGTGCGAATCCCCAAACCAGTAGCAGGCCAACAACCGGAGGCCAAGAAACATTGCCTCCTCCTCCGCCTGTGAATTCTGGCAAGAAGCAGATGTCTCCATCTCCTGATCTTGAGATCAAAAGCATGCTCGTTAAGATGAAGAATCAGCTAGATCGCCAACAGAATAGCACCTCCTTGATAGCCAAAAGCTTGGTAAAGGTGCAAAAAGAACAAGAGTTGCTCTCCAAAAAAATGAATGCTGTCTCTCCTTACCGTCCTAGAATCCTTGATTTCAACATTGGGGACAGCTCTCAAACTTTCAATGAATTCCTTCCGATGGCATCATCTGTAAGGATGTCGTCATCACCAGTCCTGACGTTTTCTTCCCCCATAACGACTTTTGTGGCGATGTCGACACCCTTAGCCACCAGTGCCTACATGATGACTTTTCCAGAAGGACCCATCTTCACTAATAGCACCGTTCTGACGTCCTCTGCAGATAATGCTAATCCTTTTGTTAATTTCAATACTAGTTCTGCCTTGGATAATACTGCTCGTGCTACTAACCCTTTTGCAGGTACCTACATTGCAAATCAGCTTCAGGAGTTGAGAGATATGATCATGAATGTGCCAGGTGTCACCCCGTCTATCCAGCAGGTCTCCCCAACGTGTTACAACCAGTCTCACTTTACTCCAGCAATTGCGCATGTCAACATTCCGAAAGGATTTAGCGTTCCTGCCATGAAGTTGTATAATGGAAGTTCTGATCCTGAGAAGCATGTCGCCCACTACCAAGAAAAGATGGAGATCGTTCGCATTCCGCTCCAGTTTCGTGAGGCTTGTTTGTGTCGAGGGTTCGGTTCGACGTTGGTAGGACCAGCATTGAAGTGGCTGATCCGTCAACCTCCTGGTTCTATTGGCTCGTTTTCTCAACTTGTCAACCTGTTCAATAATCAATTCTCTTGCAGCCGACAATTCGAGAAGCTCACCAGTGATCTTTACCGTATCACCCAGCAGCCCGCCGAAGCCTTAAAGGACTATGTTAATAGGTTTAATAAAGAAGTTCTGGAGATCCCTAACCTGGACATGGCGACAGCTACGGAATCTTTCAAAATGGGCTTGAAGAAGGATTCCCCTTACTATGAAGATTTGGTGATGAACCCGTGCAAGAAGATGGAGGATATCCGAAACCGAGCTTTAAGGTTTATCAGGCTGGAAGAGGACAAGGTGCAGCAGTCCAAGAATCCTGACAAGGCTTCATCATATGACCATCCTGACAGGAAGATAGAGTCGTCTCACCAAAGACAGAGCAGATCCAGACCCTACCAGAGAAATGACCATAACAAAGTCAATTGTGTGGAAGATGATGGAGATGATGATGATTTTGAATCTCCTAAAATTTCTGATTATTGTTTCTCTGTTGATGTTTCAGGTATCCTGTGTGCAATGAGCAATCTCGGAGATAAAGCAAGGTGACCTCGAAAGACTGACAAGCCGTCCGGCTGGAGGGATAAATCCAAGTGGTGTGCTTATCATGAGGATTTTGGACATCTTACTGAAGATTGCATCGCCTTGAGGAAGGAGATTAGTTACCTGTTGTCTAAGGGACATCTTAAAGAGCTCCTTGGGAACCGCAAGACCAAGATGGAGAACAAAGAGCCCATTGCAACCAGACCGCCATCTCCTCCACCGGTAACGAAGGTAGTTAATGTTATTAGTGGTGGTTCTGATATTTGTGGTACTTCTTATTCTGAAGCTAAGATATTTGCCAAGCAAGCTGAGGATGAGAACCCCGAGAGATCCTCAAAGATGTCGCAGCTCACATCTCAAGATGTCATCTCCTTCGAAGAAAGTGACAGGGACAATGTTATTGATCCACATCATGACGCCTTGGTCATTGCACTCCTGATCGCCAATTGCAAAGTCAGACATATCCTAGTAGATGGAGGCAGTTCTGTAAACCTCATTATGCAAGACACCTTGAAAGAAATGAAGATCTTTGAAGAAAGCATCGTAAAAAGAACCTCTGTGCTCGTGGGCTTCAGCGGAGAAACCAAAAGCACAGTGGGTGAGATTACACTTCCAGTTTATGTCAAAGGTATCAACTCCATGGAGAGATTCTGCGTGATTCATAGTGCAACATGTTACAATGTGATTTTGGGAAGACCTTGGATCCACGGAATGAAGGCAGTGCCATCCACCTATCACCAATGTGTCAAGATGCCGACACCCTGGGGAGTTGTTAAGGTTTACAGTGATCAGCAGTCAGCTAAAGAATGTTATATGACCTCCATGAAAGCGTCGACATCTCTCAAGATGGCATAGCAATTACAGAGAAAGGCCCGTGAGATTCTGGAGGCGAAGGAGCATAACGTAAAAGAGATACTCTTAGACCCCTCAAACCCAGATCTCAAGGTGCTGATTGGTCAAGATGTTCCAGCAGGAATCGAAGAAGATCTTGTCAATCTCTTGAAAAGCAGGATTAAAAGCTTCGCTTGAAAGCATGAAGATATGACAGGCATCAGCAAAGATGTCATCACCCACAAACTCAACATTGATCCATCCTTCAGACCAATTCACCAAAAGAGACGGAAGTTCGCGCAGGAGAGGAACCTAATCATTCAAGAAGAAGTAGACAGATTGCTCAAAGCTAAGATGATCAGAGAGGTCAAATACCCAAGATGGTTAGCAAATGTGGTGGTGGTAGAGAAGAAGAACGGCAAATGGAGAGTTTGTGTCAATTTCACAGACTTAAACAAAGCTTGTCCCAAAGATCCTTTCCCCTTGCCATACATTGATACTTTGGTAGATGCTACTTCTGGACATGAAGTGTTGACTTTCTTAGATGCATCTTCAGGATTCCAGCAAATCCAGATGGAGCCATCCGACCAAGAGGACACCGCCTTCATCACCCCAACAGGTATTTATTGTTATATTGCAATGCCTTTTGGACTAAGAAATGCATGTGCTACATACCAGAGGCTGGTCAACATGATGTTCAAAGAGCAGATTGGGGACACCATGGAAGTATACATCGACGATATGGTGATAAAGTCGAAGAAAGTTGAAGATCATGTTCGGGATCTTACTCAAGCATTTGACATCCTGGACAAATTCAACATGAAGCTGAACCCAGCAAAGTGCAATTTTGGCATGAAGTCCGGTAAATTCTTGGGCTACATGGTAACGCAAAGAGGGATAGAGGCAAGCCCGGAGCAAATAAGAGCCATCATCAATCTAACGTCACCCAAATACATCAAAGCTGTTCAAAGATTGACGGGGAAAGTGGCAGCATTGAATCGATTCATCTCAAAATCCTCAAACAGATGCAAGCCGTTCTATGACATCTTGAAGAAAAATTCCAGATTCGAGTGGACTGAAAAGCATGAACAAGCCTTTCAAGATTTAAAGTTGTACCTATCAACGCCTCCCTTACTCTCAAAACCTCAAGAAGGTGAGCCATTATGTTTTTACTTAGCTGTCTCTGAAACCGCAGTTAGTGCCATCCTGATCCGTGATCAAGATGGCGTCCAGCAGTCGATATATTATGTAAGAAAAACACCGTTCGATGCGGAAACCAGGTATTCACACCTTGAAAAATTAATATTAGCTTTAATTTCTGCTTCAATTAAGTTAAGGCATTATTTTGAAACCCATATCATTGTCATTCGTACTAACTATCCGATAAAATGTGTAATGAGAAAATCAGAAATGTCAGAAAGGATGGCCAAATGGTCTGTTCAACTAAGCACTTATGACATCAAGTATGAGCCTAGAACAGCATAAAATCCCAAGCACTTGCAGACTTTGTGGCAGACTTTAGTCCAAGCATGCAACCAGAAGTAGAACTTGAAGTCCAACAACTCCAAGATGGGGACATCCTGCAAAAGTGGACTCTATTCACAGATGGTGCTTCTAATATGAGGGGAACAGGGCTAGGTGTTGTCCTAAAGTCGCCACAAGGGGACATCATACCCCAGGCCATTAGTTGTGATTTTAAAGCCACCAATAATGAAGCAGAATACGAAACCTTAATCGTGGGCCTAACCGTGGCTCTAGACATGAACATTAAAGCAATACAGGTATATAGTGATTCATTATTACTTGTCAATCATTTTAATGGTTCCTATGCAGCAAAAAATGCCAAGATGACAGCTTACTTGGGCATTGTGAAAATTCTGGCAAGCAAATTTCAAATCTTCTCTTTTGAACAAATACCCCGAGAGGATAACTCTCAAGCAAAAGCATTGGCCAAACTTGGATCAGCTTTCAAGAGCTTATCTCAGACCAATATACCAATCGTACATGTTGACATCCCTGCAGTGAAAAGGTTAGAACTTTTCTGCACAGATGACGACATCCCAGATGATCAGATAGGGACATCGTGGACGACGCCAATAATTAAATATCTTCAAGATGGCACCATCCCTAGTGAAGAAAAGAATGCAAGAGCATTCAGGGTAAGAATTTCAAGATTCATATTAATAGATAATGTGCTGTTTAAGAAATCATTTGCAGGTCCATATTTGAGATGTCTCGAAGCTGACAAAGCCAATGAAGTTCTAAGAGAATTGCATGAAGGATCATGTGGTAACCATTCTGGGGGCAGAAGCTTATATACGAAGGTTCTAAGAATGGGTTACTACTGGCCAACAATGCGTCAAGATGCTGCCATCTTTGCCAAGAAATGAGATTCCTGCCAGAAGCATAGCGACATCTTGCACCAGCCCGCAGAATTGCTTCATCCAATCATCTCCCCTTGGCCATTCATGAGGTGGAAAATGGATATAGTGGGAAAATTGCCTAAAGATCCTGGAGGAAAAGTCTTTTTGCTTGCAATGACTGTTTATTTCTCTAAATGGGTTGAAGCTGAATCCTACGTGCAAGTTCTTGAAAAAGAAGTCATATCCTTCATTAAGAAAAATATATTTAGCAGATTCAGCATCCCCTCTGAAATAATATGTGACAACGGCTCCCAGTTCATCAGCAAGAAGACGCTGGATTTTCTTACTAGGTGGGGAGTTAAGATGGTGACATCCTCACCAGTGCATCCTCAAGCTAATGGCCAGGCAGAATCAAGCAACAAAATAATCATCAATAACCTAAAGAAGAGGCTAGATCAAAAGAAAGGAAGATGGGCGGAAGAGCTTCCATTTGTCCTTTAGGCAGATAGAACCACACCAAAGAACGCGACAGGCCAGACCCCTTACTCCTTAGTATTTGGAGCAGAAGCAGTCATCCCGGCAGAAGTCATCGTCCCTACTGCCAGATTCAAGATGTTGACACCTGAGCAGAATGATGCCAACCTGAGTCATAATCTAGATACCATTGACGAGCTAAGGGATTTAGCTAAGATCAGAATAGCAGCATATCAACAAAAGATTGTTAGATCCTACAACAAAAATGTTAGATTACGGAAGTTCCAAGTCCGTGATCTAGTCCTAAGAAAGGTGTTTCAGAATACAAGAGAGCCCAATGCTGGAAAGATGGCTCCCAAATGGGAAGGGCCATACTTAGTTGATGCCGAAACAGGTAAAGGCTCCTATTGGCTGTCAACTCTAGAGGGAGCAAGGATTCCCCGAAGCTGGAATGCCATTCACCTCAAGTCCTACTTTATGTAAGTTTCCATAATTACGTTACAATGCAAATAAAACCAAGGTACGATCTTTACTGTTCTATTTTCAATAAAAGTACATGTTTCCGTTTTATTTATTTTTTGAATGATTACTGACTTAAGCATCGGAGGGGCGTTAGCTAAGCTAACGCCCACCCCTAACAGCTAACGCCCACCCCTAACATATTTCTGTTTTGCAAGGAAACAAGAAGCATTTGAATAAACTCCTTGACAAATTTAGATGTTAACATCCTTTCAAGAAGTTAACATCCTAAATCAGGTACGACCACTTTCTTACTTTCTATTTAAAAAATATTTTTATGAATTTCTAGCACTTTTTGTAAGTACTCCAATTTGAGTTGTTAGCATTTTCGTTAGAAAATTAACGGAAGTTTTAACATTCCTAACATTTCTAACATTTCTAACATTTCTAACCAACCAAGGGTAGATTAGGGTTTGCCATTTAAAGATAAACCAAGGAAAGAATCTCAAAAAGCAAAAGAAATTGGAAAAATCCGAATTGGGCAAGTTGAAAAACATAAACTGCTGAATTTTTGAATTTTATTCTTCCTGTCCAAAGCCTGGAGCTGCATTTAATGAACAGTGCACATTTACAATACCCTCCGCGCGGATCCTATTGACATTTCCATAGGCCTATAAATTAAACCCTCCTCTCTCAGTTTACACAACACAATTGGCTCATAGAAGCTGTATTTTGGCGAAAAATAAGGAGAAAACAGTGGGAATTCACTAGAATTGCCACCGTTTTCTCTTCAATCTTTCCCAAACCCCACTCACTCAAAATACTTTCAAAACACTCTCATACATACACCAATCCAAGCTCAAATCACCCCTTAGGAGGAGGATTAGAGAGAAAACATAGAGGACTTAAGTGTTATCTACTTGTTTTCTTTTTGACCAACTCTATCATCAAACCCTAAACACATTCAAGCCTTGAATCCACCCAAACACAAATCCAAACACCAAATCTTGATACTCCTCAAGTCAAACACCAAATCTTGATACTCCTCAAGTCAAATTCCAAGCCTAGGAAGATAGGGTGTCACCATTGGTAAAGCCCTCCTTCTCTAAAGCCTAAAACTCCCTTTTAACTTCTTGTTCAACTTGTTCTTCTTACTTTGATTTACTTTATGTCTAGTTTAACTTAAATCTTGACCTAAGATGGTCATTTTGAAGTTCATCTTCATGAATGACCATCTCAAATGGTCCACATTTTAAATTTCTAGTTGATTTTTCTCTTTAATTTCATCTCTACAAAATTCCCCTTCCCAAGCAAATGAAATGCTTAAGTCCTAATGTACCCCAAGGATGGTTTGATATAGTAGATCACCACTAAAATGTCTAGTGACTACTAATCAAAACCTAGGGAAATGGGGACAAGCATGGATGCAAAACCCCCTTTTAAATCACATTTCCTTCTTGAGAATGTTGCTGTCCAGTAGCATTTCTCTAAGACCTCTGTCCATGGTCTAATTTTTTGGACACAGATAAACTTGGAATTTGGTGTTGACTACAAAATACTTTTTGTAGCCAACATCCAGAGCTTTCCAGACATATTTTTACTTTATTTTTTTCGTGAGTAAAACTCCATTTTTCAAATTTTTTTTAAAGGTCAGTTCATCAGTCTCTGGAAGTCCAGATTTCACATCTGAGATTTCCAGAAGGTTTTGGGTCCTCAAATCATCTCCAAAATGAAAATTTCTTTTACAGAAACCTTATTTAAGGTGTTTTGAACATTTTTCATTCTGGAGTTTTCAAGCCCTAAAGTCCATTTCAAAATTAGGTGTCCACTGCCTATTTCATTCTGGCAGAAATGGTTTCCAACTTCCAAAAATCTTTTGAGTACCAAAATTCAGCCCAAAAATCACACCAAAAATCATGGGATCTGTCTAAAGTCTAATAAAGAATTCCCAATTTTTACTTTCCTCAGTTTCAACTTATTTTGGCCAAAGTAACACACACACACACACAAACAAATGATTTTGAATGTTTGGAAGACTCATTTTACGAGGCATTCCGAGTGCACACTAACGTCCTTCCCGGCGTGTAACGTGACCTCCGAACCCAAATCTCTTATTTCGGGCATTTTTCAAAGTTTTGGCCCTTAAAACAAAAATGGTGTGGCGACTCCGTTTGATTTCAAAAAATCGGGTACATCACAGTGGCGACTCCGCTGGGGAAGAATAAGTTTTTACAAAAAAAAATGATATTAGTTATATTGGTGGAAACCATTAAACTTCCCGTTATCGCCTCCTAACACGAGTCGGGGATAAATTGTGGTTTAACAATCCCACTTACCGGTATCATTGTTTTAAAAAAAAAAGAAAAGCTTTTGAGGGTCAAGCTTCCGTCCCGGCATTTAAAAAATCATTTGTTGTGTGTGTTGATTTTTTGCACATTTTCGTGTTGTTTTGGCCGCTTCGAAAAAAGTCAAAATTTTGACTGTCGGAATCATGTCCCTAACTGTCGGAATTCTTGTGCTTATGTGTTCATTAAATTTCAAAAAAAAAAAAATTCAAAAAAAAAAAAGAGGAGTTTCAAAAAGAAAAAAGAAAATTTTCAAAAAAAAAATCATGCATCATATTTTTAAGACACATGCGAAAATTTCTATTTTAATCAGAAAAAGAAGATAAACTGCTTGCACACTACGCGCACGTGACTGTACACTGCACACTACGTCCCTAGCCCGGGGAAATCCTTGTCGCGGCCCGTTTGGTCTTATTACGCCTCTCGGTGCAAGCACAGGACTACCCAAACATCCCATAGAGCCTCGTGTCGACCATGCACTTGTCCGTGACACACTTTGTCCGAGACCCGGTTGGTTTTTAGTCCGGTACGTGTCATGCCCGTCCACAGTGTATAGACCTTTCCTTTCAAGCCTTTGTCGGCACACCGACTCGATATCTTCGGGGACCCTAATCGGTCGAAGCTCTGCGGTTTTCCGCCGCGAGACTTTGACCAAGATATTGACCGACGCCTTGACTTCGGCTACGGCGCACAAATTATACACTGACTCCCAGCATGACACTGAGTCATCAAGGATTAATGATTATTCCATGCCTAATTACGGCCTAACTGACGACAAGTCAAGATCAATTGTGGACATTCATCAGTCCAAATCATGCCGACTTTTCGTCGAGCCCTCGGACATGATCTTGACTTTGACGTCAGCTTTGTCCGTAATTTACATCGAATGCTCGTTAAGACTCGATTACCCGCCAGACTGTTAGGATCGTTTTTCTTTCGGTCGGTGGGACCCGCTTGCCCTATAGGATCCTCGCCCGGGGCTGTCCCCCCTGGGAGATCGAAATACAGGTGGAATACGAGGGGCTTATAGACGTAGTGACGGGGCCCACTAATCCAGGATCCAGAGTAGTCTGCGAAAAAGAAGAGCAATCTTTTCCAACCGATTAGGTTAATAAAACATGTTTTAAGTAAACGTGAACAAATAACTGCATGTTGCATGAGCCCAAAGCCCAAACACTTACCCTCCTTCAATTCCCAGACATCTGAACCCTCGTACCTTTTCCCCCGCAGCTCCTCACAAAGGTTGGTTCCGGACAGCGGGTCACCATTTGATTAGTTGGGAAGAGTCAAGCGCATCGTCAGCTTCGCCGTTTGTTCCGACTCCGGGATTCAGAATGTCTGCATCAGCCGGTAATGATGGGGATAACGTCACTCCGCCTCCCGGGACCCCTCAGACAGAACAATAGTGGAATCAGTTAGCAGAACAGATGAGGTTACGACAGGAAGCACAGCTGAATAGCCTTATGGAGGCTATTAAGAGCCACGGTTTGGCTGCCAGCCTCAATCCCGATGGAACCTTCACCGTGGAAGAAGACGAGGATGCCAATCCCACTCTCAGTCACCCTGATTACTCCAGGATGCCACCACCCACCTCCTATGGTACCACTACCAGAACCCATGCTCCTCGGTCTTTGGGTCAGCCAGCTCCCCAACCACAGACCACTGGATCCATGCAGCCCGACGACACAAATCAGTTCACAGTTCCTCAGTGGGGACAAAGCCAGTACGGAATGTCTTCTCATGGTTGGGGTTATCTCGGAATGCCACAGCTAATTGGGATCCCGCCACAGTTTGGAACCGATCAATCCGGGCCTTCGCAGCAACAGTTCAAAGGGCCACAACAACAGTTCGGCATGCCTCAACAGCCGTCAGGAGCCCCTCCTCAGAATGATGTTAGCTCAGCTGCTCCTCCCACAGCTTTCACAAACCCATTTCTCGCTCAGGGTTCAATGGGTTGCAAACCTCCATCCCGGTTTCATCGAGAATCACCGGGACCGCAGTACCCCGGGTTATACACCATCGCCTCGGCCCGGCCATGCAATTCAACAGTCAGGGACAGCAGCCCGCACCTAAGCCTACTTATGGGCCCCACTCTGGAAATCCAAGTTATCCGGCTACATCAGGACTGCCTCCACCCACTTTGCCGGTTGAAAATCAACAGCAGGCCGCAAGGTTCTATCCCTTTGCCCAAGCTCCTACTCATGCTCCCCAGGGTAACTCAGCCCAAGGACAGGTTTTCACCTACGTCCCCGGATCGGCCGTTCCCTCCACCAGTCTGCCGCCAGTGGTAGCTCCTCTCTCTAGCTCAGCCACTAGTTTGAACGCAATGACTCCGCCACAAGACCCTCATCTGGCCTGGTTCATGGAACAGCATAAAGAAATGAAAGCGCAGATTGCCGAATTGACTGCCAAGAAGTCAGCTTTTCGGCCTACAGACCCGGACTCCATTGTTCCCCTGCCCCACAAATTTGTTATGCCGAATCTGGATCTCTTTGATGGGACTGCATGCCCAAAAACTCATCTGGACACGTATACCTTGGCAATGAAGGCCAAAGGATGTACCAATCAGCAGTTAGCTGACTATTTCAGTCTTTCTTTGAAGTCCAGTGCCTTAAAGTGGTTCTTCCGTTTGAAACCTGAAGCCAGGGCTACATGGGACCAGATTACCAATGCCTTCACAGAAAAGTATAAGGCCAACCTGGAATGGGAAACAAATAGAGTTGACCTACAAACAACAGTGCAGCGTCCCGATGAGAATGTTGGGGACTTCTACAAGCGGTGGAATCTGAAACTCAGTGAAATGGCCATCCCTCCTTCCGAAGAGGAACAACTGGACATCTTCCAGTCATGCCTGAAACCGCATCTGAGAGCCTCCCTCAGTCACTTCCCGTACTCAGACTTACGGGCCATGGTTAACTCCGCAGCTAAGTTTGAAAAGGCTTACAATCAGCAAGCCATTGCTTGCACACCTTACGAGATATCGGGCTCCTCCTTCCAACACCGCCCCTGCTCCTGCTAAAGGCAAAGAGATAATTAACTACGCGGGACAGGAATGTAATAACACAACTCCTTTTTCTCCCAGAAAACCAGCCGAGCCCAGACCACGGGTCATGAACCTCGAAAATTTTGGAATGCCTCTGAACGACATCTTTAGGGGACTGGTGAAAGAAGGCTTGCTGCGACCTTTGGAGAATTTCCAACCCAGGAATCCAAATGCTCCTGTGGATACCTCAAAATATTGTGCTTTTCATCAAGCTCACGGACATCTGACTGACAATTGCTTCACTCTGAAAAAGGCAATCCAGGGATTGATAGAGCAAGGAAAGTTGGAAGGCCCCGAGGGGCCTAATACAGTCAAAAATCCTCTGCCAAGGAACCATAATCAGGTAAATATGATTGAATGCGGAGAACCCTCGCATGCCCAGGAAGATACCGACGAAGGTCCCCAAATACCCATGACCAACCTTGTCGAGGATCCTGAATTCGGATTCCCCCTCAGCCACGAGGATATTGAACGAATCAACCCATCTTGGTCTCATGTCAGAGATTTCCTGCAAGAATATGAAACTCGCCACTTCTCAGAGGAAGGGATAGCTGATACTGAAGAACTGGGGCTGTTCCGGTCAAAACATGAGAAAACCATTTACACAAGATGGTTAGAACAATCAAGAAGAATCGAGCAAGCAAGCTTTCGGCGGGCGCCTGTACTGGGGCTTATCAGCAAAGAAGCCGAAGAGCATCTGAAGCTAGCACACTTCTGCAAGTTGGCTTTGGGAGAGGCTGAATATGATCCCGAGAACAGCGAAGAATCAGAAGAGGAGGATTCCTTCTATATCCTGCCGGGAGTCAAATACGTGCCACCCCCTCTCACTCTTCCCCCGCAGTTTTTGGGAGGAGAAGCGGAATCACAATTACCACTTCTGAGAATGGGAGCATATGACAATTTCTGCGGCTACACGCACCCATATTCCCCTAACGTGTTTGATCGGCGTTCCCTCTCAGCCGAAATCCCGGTAGTATGGGAAGATGATTCCGATGACAGCGACGACGATGATGATGACGAGAGCGAAGAATCAACTGAGGCCCCAGATCCGGAAACAATCTGGAACAATCATGTCGGAAATGAGCCCATGGGAGCCAGACACAATGGTTGGTTGTCAGCAAGCGACGATGAAGGACCACCGGAAAATGAAAGTCAAATGCCAGTAGGGATGGGCCCCCAGAGCCTGCACCTCGTAAGATGCACCTGTGGTCGCTGTCCGGATACTTCAGAGGATGAGGGACAACAAAGCCCCCGCCCAGATCCGTACATATCCGAAATCCTAGAACACAATGTTCCTTATAAGAACCTGACTGGTGAATGGAAAGGGTTCATTGAAGCACTGGTCGAGAATGGAGGGTTTCAGTGACCAGAAGATGAAGAATTCATAAACGTCATCGGATCTTTTTCTTCTTTCTCGAGAACGGATGGCATAACAACCGTAAGGGTTACAACCGGGCCGCTTGAGCACAGCGAGTGCCTGCAATCACTGAAAAGGGTTATTGATCTGAACGTCTCCCCAGTGGCTTTCATACCTATGGATCCACATGACGCCTTCCTAATTGCTCCAGTGCCCGACAATGGACCCCGGGTGCTCCTTATTTGGACCCAGATCTATCGAGCTGCTACATTGAACTCCGAGGGGGAACGTTACCTATCCTTCACTTGTGGCTGCCCTACTTGCAAGGGTGAAAGAAAGAAGATGTATGATGAAATGGAGGCTGATAGTCATAAGACCGAAGAAACTTCGGAAGACGAATATGAAACCGAGGATATGAAGGCCATGAAGTTTCCTGGGTCTGAGCACGTGGATGTCTTAGAATTCAACACTGCCTACCACGCTTTGGGGAAAGGGTTTTCAGGCGTCCGATCCAGGCTGATAGTCGAAGATCTGATCGAGAGAGGAAAACTAAATCCCATCCGCCCAAATGAGAAAATAACCATGGTCAGATCAAATCCACCCCGGAACAAAGTAACACTCCTTGTCAGGGTTACCCAAGAAGAGGTCACCTTCCCCGAATGTATGTCAGCTCTCAGAGAAGTCCTGGAAACCGGCATGATACCGGATGCACCTCCCACACGAGTGCTATAATCATCTCCGGCTGAGTATTACGTAAAGGAACCGAGAATGGTTGCACTATACGGGGATGAAATCGAAAAGCCGCCGAGCCCCGACAATAGCGACTCTTGTTGTATGATAACTATGAGCAAGGCAGGCTATGGGAACGAATCTGAGGACGCCCTAGCTCGTGGGCCATCCAAGGGCAACAACACAACCCCGGACTCAAAGGCACACGTGACTTGGGAAGCAATTATAAGAGCCGCCCAGAAGGGGCTAGTACGGCTCAAACTCGGCCCCTCACCGTTGCTAAACTCCGCAGAACCGGTGGCCGTAGCCAAAAGGGCTCCCCCATTGACCTTAGCGGCCGAAGAAATCCGGTCAAGAAGCGGCGATGAGGAAGTCAACTGTTAACCCGATCCGGCGAGATCTTCCAAGGGAATCCTAAAGCAGAGATAAGAAGGCCACGAATCAAGCACCGGGAGAACCGCCGCCCCTATGCTAAGACGGCGAAGCTCCCGACCTCGAAAAGGAGGATCCCGTGCTCACCCGGTTGAAGCAAACACACGGGCCAACATCTCTCGTGGTCCCTGCTCACCTCATCCTATCCCCACAAGCTAAAGGCTGGAAGAAAGCTTAGCCGCACCTTGGTCCCTATTGATGCTACTCCCGATGACGTGGTACACTGATTGGAAACATCCACTACGAGAACATAATCACTTTCACGGATCTCGACCTCCCTCAATTTGGGGCGATCATAACGAGCCTCTCTTCATCACAGTCCAATTGGATGAACGACGCCTCCCTCGGGTCCTGGTTGATAATGGGTCCGGAATGAACATTCTCCCGGCAAAGATCATGAGCCAGCTTGACATCAAGTCCACGGACTTAAAACCTTCCTCCCTCACAGTCAAAGCTTACGACTCGACATCCCGAGCAGTCCTTGGAGTTGCTACCTTGGACCTCTGGTTTGGCCAGAAATTGATGCCTGTGGAATTCCAGGTTATTGACATCCCGATCACTTTTAATGCCTTATTGGGAAGACCTTGGCTGCATCAGTCGAGGGTCGCCTCAAGCCTCCACCAAAGGTGTGAAATTTGTCTCGAATGGGGACGACAACCATTTACGGGGATTTAGTCACCTTGGAGGGCACGGATACAGTGGAATACCTATTCTGGAAATCAAACACGATGAGGAAGGTCTCATGCTAACAGGCTTCACGGTCGAGCCTCCCAAAGCCCAAGTGTGCAACATAGATCGACAATCACCGGGATAAAATCCCCGGTCTTGAAAATGATGAGAAAGATGAGCTATCTACCGGCCTCGATGCAGGGAAGCACCAACAAGGAACTCACAAACTCATCGAGGTGAAAGGACAGAAAACTCGCCACGGCCTGGGATATGAGGCCTCCTCGGTGGACACCGCGAAAGGAAAATAAATTGCCCGGAAAAGGGGAGAAACTACCACAGGAAGGGTCCCGGTCAACAGCCCTAAATCTCTCCCTTTCAGTCCGAACTTGGCTGACTACTTCGTAAAGGGTCCCACACAACCGGGTAACATCACAGAGCCCACTCCTACAGAAAGATGGCTAAAGCTACAGGATAGCCTCAACAAGTTCAGGGGAGCCAAAGCTAACCCGGTCCGTAGAATATTTCTGGACCTACCCAAGATCCCCGGGGCTACCACTACCATGAAGAGTGAGTACACTTTCAAAGGCGTGCCAAGCCTAGTGGAACAGTTCGAGAATCTCACAACCACAATTCCTACTGCCCAGGAAGGTCCGAAACCTGAGTTTGAATTGACCGTGCCGAAAGCCAAAGCCACAGAAGTCTTTTCAGATGATTGGGATGGTCCGATTATGCAACAGTTATTCGGGGAAGAGATCCAGTGCCGGACACGATTGATTTCAGCTCAGTCAAAGAAATGGTAGCAATGATCGAGGAAGGAGCACATTACAATTCCCGAGTCATGACGCCCCTGACATCGATGCCGTTAAAGAATCGGGAAACTCTCTCAGGCCCGTCCGCGACCAAAGAACAAATGATCACCAAGCCTGGATTGGTCTCCCATCCCTTTGTGTCAATCTAGGAAGAGTCCTCCGAGTCTTTCATTGTTAAGGTCGAGTCTCTAGAGTCGTCTGACGGCCCTACGCCTGAAGACTACGAGTCTGTAGCAAATGTTGTATTTCCTTTCGTTCCTAATGAAATGACGAACCTTTCTGAGTATCCCTTGATTGCCACTTTAATTAATGATGAATTAATTAATAAAAAAAAATATTTAATAATAATTCATTAGATAAAGAAGCAGACACATTAAATAAAAAAAAAAGAAGAGAACAAAAATCTTTAAGCAGGTTGTTCGGAAAAAGGAAAATCGAGCCCAAGCTGCCGAAGAGATTTTGACGAGTGTGAATCTGGGAACTGCGGAAGAGCCTAAAGAGACGCAGATCGGTAGTTTCTCCGAGGAAACTAGAAAGGATGCCTTACAAAATCCTACAAAATCCTCAACTCAAGGAAAGTAGCCCTCTTCATCAAAGAGAACATCATATACCGATACGGGTTGCCAGCCAAAATCATCTCAGATAATGGATCCCACTTCGAAGGAGAATGTGGAAGGCTGCTGGCAGAATTCAGAATAACCCGTCACAAGTCATCTCCTTACATGCCCCAAACCAACGGAGCCGTCGAGGCAGCAAACAAGACTCTGGAAAACATCATCCAGAAAATGGCTGTCCGAGGCAGAGATTGGCCCGAAAAGTTACACCTGGCACTGCGGGGCTACAGAGACATCCGTCGGGACGGCAGCAGGAGAGACACCATTTGCTCTCACCTACGGGATGGAAGCCGTGCTCCCAATCGAGCTAGAAATCCCCTCACTCCGTGTGCTGTTGGAAAGCCAGATCAACGAGGTCGAATGGCTTCGAAGTCGCCATGATGAATTGGCCCTGCTAGATGAGCGACGATTGAAAGCAATGGAACATATCCGAGCCCACCAAGGGAGAATGGCCAGAGCCTTTGACAAGAAAGTAAAGCATCGAGAGATCCGAGAAGGTGATCTCATTTTGAAAGAAAAGCCCCCGGTCCGTGTCAACCCGCTTGGCAAATGGGAGCCTGTCTGGGTCGGGCCATACGTCGTCCAAAAGATCTTCTCCGGAGGAGCCATGCAACTTGCAGACCTCGACGGAAATCCCTTTGTACACCCAGTGAATGGTGACAAGGCTGCGCGTATACTACGCGTAAAAACACCGAGTCAAAAAAAAAAAGAGAGAAAAAAAGAGTGCTAAAAGAGTAATACCCGACTAGGTTGAAAACCCGAAAAGGGCGGCCTAGGTAAAAAACGGGGTTGCACCAAAAAAAAACAAAAAAAAAAAAAAAAACAACAAAATCAACCAGATCGAACTATGGAGACCTGAGCCCTTTTGTCCGAAGGGAACGTAGGCAGCCGGAAACGGTTCGGTCTAAAGCACAAATAAAAGTCATACTTTGACATCAATACACTGATCAGACCATGAAAGCGTCTCGAAAAACTCTGAAGCAATTCAAATATTCATTACAAGTTAAAAACTTTTTGATGATTCTAAGCCCGGTTCATTCCTACAACTGGCAACCTGCTAAAAGAAAACTAAGATACATAATCAAACTAATGTGTTTGCTACGACAAGAAAGGGATACTCGAAAACCTCAGAGTCACTCCATGCCACTCGTACTGGCCTCTCCCCTCTTCTTCCCCTTTCGAGTCTCCTTCTTCTGAACAGGAAAAATGTCGGTCTTCCTCCTACCAAGCTCTGGTACAGGAACAGGATCTATCAAACCAGCCTCTGTCAGGGCCTTGGTAGCCCTAGCGTCATCTCTCATCTCTTGTAGCCGGGCTGGTAGCATAGGAGTCCTCCTCTCCTGCCTCTTGACATAAGCCTCATAGTCGGTCACAACATCTCCGCTCCTGTCATGAGGGTTGGCCCTCGCCTCGGCCCTCCTCCTCTCCTAAACTGTCAGGTGCTCCACACCCACAATGGCCTCACGCCGCCTCAAAATAGCCACCTGAGTCTCTCCCAGATGCCTCTCGTACCAATCCAGGTACCAAGTGGTCAAGAACACAGGTCTCGAACGCCTGAGGATAACCCGAGAAGGAAAGACGTCATACCTCCATGCTCGGGACAGAAATGGAAATACCGAAGGATCATCCATAGAAGCAGAAGCCACCACCCTGGTGGCTATATCATCAAAATCCTCCAAAGGAACCTGCTCCAAGCCGAACTGTCTCAGAACTAAAGCCGGAATATAGAAGCTGGACTGAGAAAGCCCCGGAAGCATGACCACATGAGACTCGTCCTGAAGTACTCTGCGAGTCTCCACCCGCCAACAAGGCACCGACCATCGATATCTTACGTCCGGTGACCGGCCATCCAACGCTCCTACGAGCCCCGATCATCAAAATCTACGAACCCCTCTCCCCGGCGAATGTCCAAGGCTTGATCATATCGAAGTTTCCCGAAGAATCCCCAAGCGCGCCATCAACCACAAAGTCAAGAGGAATGGGCCGCCCCGCGCATATACCGTTTCCGGTGGCCGGCTGTCGAGAGCATGAAAAGTCTCTCCCAAGATCAAAGGTACAACGTCTACGCCCAAGCGACAATGAACAACGATATCCAAAGCAGAGACCAATGACAAATCCCAAAAGAATAAACCATGAACAAGGTCCCGAACATGCAAAGAGCAAAGGCATCCCAATAGGCATCGTCAAGCAAGCCTAAGCCCCTAAATCTATCGGGAGACCGAAATGTTAAAATGATCGGGACCACGGATCATACCTTGTGCCTCCTCCGGAAAGATGAAGGAGGTTGCACAACCTATCAACGAAAGAGGCCCCTCCGGGCAAAGGAATTGCAATCTCCTCCACCTCAGGACCACCAAGCAAAGCCCGAAATTCTTCGACAGTCGGGACCATCTCATTGTAAGAAAGGCAAAAGACATGCCTTCTAGTGTCCCAAAATGAGGAAGAAGCTCTCAAGAGGTCGTAGTCCGAAACCAATTCTTTGAGGGACCATAAGCACTTCACCTTGTATCTTTCTTCAAAAAATGACCTCCTTTCATCCATAATCTCCCGAGACCACTCTTTAAACTTGGTGAAGAATTTCATTTGAGAATTTTGGGACAATTTGGGTGGATTTCTCATGCTCACAATTCTCTCCATGGTTTTTCTCTCCTTCTCCCCGAAAATGGCTGTTTGAACTGGTGGTTGAAGAAGGTATTTGAATTTGAAATAAAGGGAGACCAGATCTGAAGCAAAATTAAAGGACAATGTCAGATGCAGGTCCTGTCCGCGCGGATATGTTTGCCACCCAGAAAAAAAAATCTTTGCAACAGTCCAAACTGCTGCACCAAAGGAATATTTTGTCCCAGCCAAAGCCTGTCCAAACCAGTCCATGCACCAAACATCTACACCCTTGCCAAAAAACCGAGGCTCAAGCAACATTGCATTCATACAGCATTGCATTCAAAAAAAAAATATAATAAAGTAACAATAATCCTAGAATTAATACATTCTAAAAAAAAATGTGCATAAAAATAAACTGTATCTGTCTAAACAAATACAATCTTAGTCTCAAAAATCAATCTCAAAAAAATCAGTCTCGAAGGATCGTCAGTCAGAGTCCTCGGTGGCTAGGCCTTTCCCCCGGTCCCTCTTGCGGCTCGGGCCCGCCTCCTCGGTAGCCATGAAGATCTCAGGCTCAGAATCATCATCCTCGTCTCCGGAGGAAGGCTCGTCAGGACCAACCGGCACGCTCTGATAGGGCAAGCCAAGATCGGCAAAGAAATCATATCCGAAGGTGAAGGCGTCGGACTCCTGGACGTGCGAAGAAGATCCACCATGCTGCCAGACATGTCCCTGCCCGTAAGGATCTCCGAGAATGACGTGGTCCGAAGGCAGCACCACGTGGGGATCTATGAGAGGAGAAAGAGGAGTCTCGGAAGAACGCTCAGAAGGCTCAGGGGAAGTCTCCCGCCCGATGTGCGCCGGGCCGTGGTCGCCTCGCTCTAGCACTCGAGGGGCTCCACAAGCCACCATCCTCCCGATAAATCTCTTAGCCCCGATCACCCGCTTCGTCGGCTTCTCCACGACCACCTCCGAAACCGCACGAAAGCAAAAGCGTCGAAATTCGAAACGAAAAATGATGACAGAAAGAAAAGAAAAGACGAAGCAAAAAAAGAGGTGGGAAGGAGAAGCCATACCTTCATACCGGACGAGGCCGGAAGCTCGTGGAAGCCGCTCAGGCTGAGGGATCTGCACCCTCAATCGGACCCCATCCTGGATATATGAAAAGTCCGTCCGAGGGTACCGCGGGACCCCTAAACCCTCTCTATCAAGAACCTGGGGCGTCCTCAGCCTCCTCAAGACAAATACTGGATACGGCTCAATCGCCACAAATGCCGAGAAGTGCCGGCCGCCCGTAATCATCCCAGTCACGGATCTCTCACTAGATGCATCATGTCCGCAGGAGGCTCCACCGGTGTCATCAAAGGCGAATTCATGCCATGCTGACGCGTCACCCTTTCCCCCAGATAATAGACGTCGCAAGTCAAGCCCCTCAAAATCCTCCGCTGCACGGTCCATACCTCAGCGCCCCTCAGCTGCGCCACATCGAAACGATCCTAGGGATAAAATATCATCTCCTCATGCGTCTCAGCCGCCGTCAAAGGCGGTGCGAGTCCACGTATCCGAGGGTCGTGCGCCCTCTAGAACCCTTCTTCTCCCGGCAAACTTGGACCAGAACGCATGGCCGGATACGCCCGACGTACTCCGCCGTCTGTCGCCACATCGCGACGTGAAAGAACTCCAATGCCCATACTGCGAAAGGTAAAAATCAAATCAATTAAGTGCGAAAAAGATACGTGCTTAAAGAAAAGAGGGAAAGCGAAAGGAAAGCTTATACCTCCGGAGGGAACTCGAAGCATGTCAAGGAACCGACGGCCTTCCTGGCTATACCGATCTAGAGCGAAATAGAGCTCGCCGGCCCCGCCTCTCCCAAGAGATCTCTCCGCTCTCTCCACGTCCTCCAAGGACCTCGTGAAAGCAAAGACAAACTCGTCCCCTTGGCATGTCCAAAAAGAGTGCTCGAAAAAGCAAACCATAAAAAGGCCCTAGCAATGCGCTCGCCGCCTATCCTCTCATCTCCGGCCTCGTAGCTCCCAATTATCTCCACAATCTTTCCCTCAACCACAGCGTACTCCATACCCATCCCCTTTTTGGGAATAGGGGAAAATCTTAGCAGGTCCTGCAGATCCTGATCGCTGTAGCCGTCTCTCCACTCAATGCTGGGTCCATTAAAGGACAAGCCCGTGATCGCAGCGTAGTCGGAAGGCGTAACCGTCGCCTCGCCCCAGAAGAAGTGGAATGTGTGGGTCACGTCCCACCAGTGCTGTGCCAAAGCGAAGATCAGGCCCTTACTCTTGGGAAACTTAACCAACCCCCTCAAGCACTCAATGAACTCGTACAGCCCGGTCTCAATGACGATCTGTCTAGGACTCATCATCGCTCCTCTGCCCATATCTGGAAGTCGGTCCCATAGACCAATCACAGACTCCACTGATCCTCGAGTCTTCATCTTGTTCAGCTGCTGCGTCACAAAGTGATCTCCACCCTGCAATTGAAAAAAAAAAGAGAGAGTCAACATTGCAACAAAAAAAAGGTCCGTCCCAATCAACATTCATTCATACATGAAAAAAAAAATCATACAAGGAGTCGACGGAAGCAAAAACTCCGTCCCATTTTTCATAAAATAACATACATACATTCATTCAACGGAAGCAAAAACTTCGTCCCATTTTTCATGAAATAGCATACATAAACAATCTTTTAAATCATTCATTCAATCAAAGGGGAACGAAAAATCCGTCTCACTTTTCATAGAAAATCACATTCTCAAAAAAAAATGCATTCATATCATTCATATCATTCATCATCCCATCACAAAAAAAAAAAGAAAATCACGCACACATTCATGTCAACATTGCAACAAAAAAAAGGTCCGTCCCAATTTCGGAAAATTTTCATAGTCTCATATTTAAAAAAAAAAATTTGGCAAAAATGTCCATTCTTTTTTCAAGCAAAATGCATTACCCATATACTCATTACAACATGCAAAGCATCAAAATCAAAATCCAAGGCCAAGAACATCAATTATTCGAAATTCAAAAAAAAAAAAAAAGAGAAAAAAATCAAAAATCACCAAAAAATCAATTTCAAGCAAGAAATCGACAAATGGATCGAAAAGATTCAAAGTATGCCGTTCGGAGACTCGGATCAGTGGCCCAATGTTGCCACGCATCGGGGTAGGGCTCCTCCGCAATCGATTGCGAAAGGGTGAAGTGCCTCCTCATTCGGACAAGCTCCAATCGCCTCTCCGCTACCGGACCACGTCCTTGGCCTTGAATGGCTACTCCCGCGTGTTCCATTGCTCGAAAAATCAAAGAAAACGGAAGATTTTCGAAGCTTTTCTTGGCCAACAATGGCTTCCCCTCGGTTTC
Source organism: Adenophora triphylla var. japonica (assembly GCA_022495995.1). Taxonomy (NCBI): domain Eukaryota; kingdom Viridiplantae; phylum Streptophyta; class Magnoliopsida; order Asterales; family Campanulaceae; genus Adenophora; species Adenophora triphylla. The sequence goes on from JAFEMH010001289.1 coordinate 184,170, forward strand.
TCCCTCTTCTCTCTCGAAAACTGAAAAGAAATTATGAAGAAGAAGAAGGGAGGGTGGCGCCTCATTTAAAACCTGTCCAGATTACAATCCCCTCCGCGCGGATAGGTTTGAAGGGTCAAAATGACCCTTTTTCCCTTTAAAATTTCAGGACTCTGCAGTTTAGTCCTCAACTTAACAAAGTTAACCAAAGTTAACCCCCTTTCAAAGGAACCCCCACGGCAGTAAAACGTAAGACCGATCTCCCCGAGAAAGTTAACGGAATCCCGTTTCTTTCATCAAAATCAATCACGGCAGTAAAACGTAAGTCCGATCTCCCCGAGAAAGATAACGGAATCCCATCTCTTTCATCAAAATCATTCCACGGCAGTAAAACGTAAGTCCGATCTCCCCGAGAAAGATAACGGGATCCCGTATCTTTCATCAATTTCAATCACGGCAGTAAAACATAAGTCTGATCTCTCCGAGAAAGTTAACGGAATCCCGTTTCTTTCATCAAAATCATTCGACGACAGTAAAACGTAAGTCCGATCTCTCCGAGAAAGTTAACGGAATCCCGTTTCTTTCATCAAAATCTTTCGACGGCAGTAAAACGTAAGTCCGATCTCCCCGAGAAAGATAACGGGATCCCGTATCTTTCATCAATTTCAATCACGGCAGTCAAACGTAAGTCCAATTTCTCCGAGAAAGTTAACGGAATCCCGTTTCTTTCATCGAAATCATTCGACGGCAGTAAAATATAAGTCCGATCTCTCCGAGAAAGTTAACGGAATCCCGTTTCTTTCATCAAAGTCATTTCCTAAGCAGAAACGTAAGTCCGATCTCCCGAGAAAGATAACGGGATCCCGTATCTTTCATCAATTTCAATCACTACGAAGAAACGTAAGTCCGATCTCCCCGAGAAAGATAACGGGATCCCGTATCTTTCATCAATTTCAATCACGGCAGTAAAACGTAAGTCCGATCTCTCCGAGAAAGTTAACGGAATCCCGTTTCTTTCATCAAAATTATTCGACGGCAGTAAAACGTAAGTCTGATCTCTCCGAGAAAGTTAACGGAATTACGTTTCTTTCATCAAAATCTTTCGACGGCAGTAAAACGTAAGTCCGATCTCTCCGAGAAAGTTAACGGAATCCCGTTTCTTTCATCAAAATCATTCGACGGCAGTAAAACGTAAGTCCGATCTCTCCGAGAAAGTTAACGGAATTCCGTTTCTTTTATCAAAATCTTTCAACGGCAGTAAAACGTAAGTCCGATCTCCCCGAGAAAGAAACGGGATCCCGTATCTTTCATCAATTTCAATAACGGCAGTAAAACGTAAGTCCGATCTCTCCGAGAAAGTTAACGAAATTCCGTTTCTTTCATCAAAATCTTTCGACGGCAGTAAAATGTAAGTCCGATCTCCCCGAGAAAGAAACGGGATCCCGTATCTTTCATCAATTTCAATCACGGCAGTAAAACGTAAGTCCGATCTCTCCGAGAAAGTTAACGGAATTCCGTTTCTTTCATCAAAATCTTTCGACGGCAGTAAAACGTAAGTTCGATCTCTCCGAGAAAGTTAACGGAATCCCGTTTCTTTCATCAAAATCATTCGACGGCAGTAAAACGTAAGTCCGATCTCTCCGAGAAAGTTAACGGAATCCCATTTCTTTCATCAAAATCTTTCCCCGGCAGTAAAACGTAAGGCCGATTTCTCCGACGAATACGTCTGATTTTTCCCCAACAAAGGCTAACAAAATCCCCAGCAAAGTTAACGGAATCCCAAAAGCCAACGGAATCTCGAGTTGATCTCGAACTACGAAAGGGCTTGATTCCCACTAGGGATACGTAGGTAGCCTATCATTAGGTCCAGCCACTCGACCAAAACGGTCACCCTCTCCTTCGGCAGCAGACAAAGTCCACCGAAAGGCCATTTCAAATCAAGGTTCGAGGCACCTAAAACGCCATCATCAAGGTTCGAGGCACCTAAAACGCCATCATCAAGGTTTGAGGCACCTAAAACGCCATCATCAAGGTTCGAGGCACCTAAAACGCCATCATCAAGGTTCGAGGCACCTAAAATGCCATCATCAAGGTTCGAGGCACCTAAAACGCCATCTTCAAGGTTCGAGGCACCTAAAACGCCATCTTCAAGGTTCGAGGCACCTAAAACGCCATCATCAAGGTTCGAGGCACCTAAAACGCCATCATCTCCAGGGTCAAAGACCCGAACTACGACTGGCTTGATTCCTCTTAAGGATACGTAGGTAGCCTATCATTAGGTTCAGCCATCCGACCGAAAACGGTCATTCCTATCCCCAAACAGAGCGGATAGCCATCGACCTAAAATGGTCATTCCTATCCCCGGAGCGGATAGCCACCAGACCAAAATGGTCATTCCTATCCCCAGAGAGCGGATATACAATTTCACCCATCGACCAAAATGGTCATCTCTTATCCCCAGCAGAGTTTCTTTCCAGCAACCGACTGCAGAACTCGCTCATCAGGTTTGAGGCACCTAAAACGCCATCATCTCCAGGGTAAAAACCCGAACTACGTCTGGCTTGATTCCTCTTAAGGATACGTAGGTAGCCTATCATTAGGTTCAGCCATCCGACCGAAAATGGTCATTCCTATCCCCAGCAGAGCGGATAGCCATCCGACCGAAAATGGTCATTCCTATCTCCAGCAGAGCGGATATACAATTTCAGCCATCCGACCGAAAATGGTCATCTCTTATCCCCAGCAGAGTTTCTTTTCAGCAACCGACTGCAGAACTCGCTCATCAGGTTCGTGGCACCTAAAACGCCATCATCTCCAGGGTCAAAGACCCGAACTACGACTGGCTTGATTCCCCAATTGGGATGCGTAGGTAGCCTATTAAATAGGTTCAGCCACTCGATCACTTGATCATCCTGTCAAATTTGGAGCCTTACTCTTATCGACGACCCCGCTTCCTTCGGCAAGCGCCTGCCGCCGAGGGGCTACTGTAAGTACTCCAATTTGAGTTGTTAGCATTTTCGTTAGAAAATTAACGGAAGTTTTAACATTCCTAACATTTCTAACATTTCTAACATTTTTAACCAACCAAGGGTAGATTAGGGTTTGCCATTTAAAGATAAACCAAGGAAAGAATCTCAAAAAGCAAAAGAAATTGGAAAAATCCGAATTGGGCAAGTTGAAAAACATAAACTGCTGGATTTTTGAATTTTATTCTTCCTGTCCAAAGCCTGGAGCTGCATTTAATGAACAGTGCACGTTTACAATACCCTCCGCGCGGATCCTATTGACATTTCCAGAGGCCTATAAATTAAACCCTCCTCTCTCGCTTACACAACACAATTGGCTCATGTAAGCCGTATTCGGCAAAATAGGAGAAAACAATGGGAATTCACTAGAATTGCCACCATTTTCTCTTCAATCTTTCCCAAACCCCACTCACTCAAAATACTTTCAAAACACTCTCATACATACACCAATCCAAGCTCAAATCACCCCTTAGGAGGAGGATTAGAGAGAAAACATAGAGGACTTAAGTGTTATCTACTTGTTTTCTCTTTGACCAACTTTATCATCAAACCCTAAACACATTCAAGCCTTGAATCCACCCAAACACAAATCCAAACACCAAATCTTGATACTCCTCAAGTCAAACACCAAATCTTGATACTCCTCAAGTCAAATTCCAAGCCTAGGAAGATAGGGTGTCACCATTGGTAAAGCCCTCCTTCTCTAAACCCTAAAACTCCCTTTTAACTTCTTGTTCATCTTGTTCTTCTTACTTTGATTTACTTTATGTCTAGTTTAACTTAAATCTTGACCTAAGATGGTCATCTTAAAGTTCATCTTCATGAATGACCATCTCAAATGGTCCACATTTTAAATCTCTAGTTGATTTTTCTCTTTAATTTCATCTCTACAAAATTCCCCTTCCCAAGCAAATGAAATGCTTAAGTCCTAATGTACCCCAAGGATGGTTTGATATAGTAGATCACCACTAAAATGTCTAGTAACTACTAATCAAAACCTAGGGAAATGGGGACAAGCATGGATGCAAAACCCCCTTTTAAATCACATTTCCTTCTTGAGAATGTTGCTGTCCAGTAGCATTTCTCTAAGACCTCTGTCCATGGTCTAATTTTTTGGACACAGATAAACTTGGAATTTGGTGTTGACTACAAAATACTTTTTGTAGCCAACATCCAGAGCTTTCCAGACATATTTTACTTTATTTTTTGCGTGAGTTAAACTCCATTTTTCAAATTTTATTTTAAAGGTCAGTTCATCAGTCTCTGGAAGTCCAGATTTCACATCTAAGATTTCCAGAAGGTTTTGGGTCCTCAAATCATCTCCAAAATGAAAAGTTCTTTTACAGAAACCTTATTTAAGGTGTTTTTAACATTTTTCATTCTCGGACTTTTCCCATATTCTGGAGTTTTCAAGCCCTAAAGTCCATTTCAAAATTAAGTATCCACTGCCTTTTTCATTCTGGCAGAAATGGTTTCCAACTTTCAAAAATCTTTTGAGTACCAAAATTCAGCCCAAAAATCACACCAAAAATCATGGGATCTGTCTAAAGTCTAATAAAGAATTCCCAATTTTTACTTTCCTCAGTTTCAACTTATTTTGGCCAAAGTAACACACACACACACACAAACAAATGATTTTGAATGTTTGGAAGACTCGTTTTACGAGGCATTCCGGGTGCACACTAACATCCTTCCCGGCGTGTAACGTGACCTCCGAACCCAAATCTCTTATTTCGGGCATTTTTCAAAGTTTTGGCCCTTAAAACAAAAATGGCGTGGCGACTCCGTTTGATTTCAAAAAATCGGGTACATCACACTTTTATACTTTCTTTTATCAAATAAAATATGACATCAGAAAAGATCTCGAAATCTCTCATTATCTTGATATTTTGCAAGAAGTCTTCAATTCATTCCAATCCTCGTGAAAACAACTGTTTTGAGACTGGCCATCTCACCTCCGTTTATGGTACTTAATCCCTTCAAAGGTTTAAAGAAATTACTTTCTTTCATCTCATTAAAGTTTAAACACCTCGCCTGAAGCACACGATGTCAACCTTGATTGAGGTGTGTGGTGGGCCCGTACGTTTAATATGTACGAATTACCCATCTCCACTCGATCAATGAGTTTTGACCCTAAAAATTTATCAATATGGTTGTGGCATATTCATGCCACCTACGAACAAACGGTTATTGACATTCACATGGCAATCAAAGTAATTGTAAAGAATTTCTACATCCACTCGCAAGTTGTCACTGTCTACGAAAAGGTTAGCATGCCAACCTACTAATTTCATTTTTCAAAAGGATGCTTGAGCAAAAATTTTTCATCAAGACCCAAGCAAAAGTTTTACCCTACGAAAAGCATAAAAATGTTGGACCAACCCAACACTTGAAAAGCAAATTGTCTTAGTCCTTATGGATCGATTACAAACCAAAATATTCAAACATTGTCTTTGGGTCGCAGCCCATTTTCAAACCAAAGTTTTTAAACCAAAAGTTTTTTAAAAACCAAAAGAACCATTTTATTTTTTCCTTCACGGGGTGGCTACTGCCGCAGATGTTGTCGCTGCTCCTTCCTTAAGGATATCATCATCCTTAGCAGCTGAAGATCCTTCTCCTGCCTCCTCTCCCTTAGCATCCAAGGTCTTCAAGAATGAACGTTGTTGCTCAACATCCCACTCTGTATGCTTCCCAGCATGAAACTCTTCCATCATTTGAACTTTTATTTCTATCATGCTTCGGGCAGCGGAGGCCATCATGTTCTTCCTCACATCTTCAATCTCCTGCAGCTGGGTGTCTTGGATGGAAGACATGCCTTTCATCAAGCTCTCCACCTCATTCTGTAGATCCTCTATCTTCTTAGCCGATACCTCCTTCTGTTTCTTCGTCTGTATCGCCTCCAGCACCAACTTCCTGTTCCTTTCCTCAAGATTACTCATTCTTATTTTAGCTGCATCAACACCCTGCAAAAGACAAATTTGATCAAAATATGAGATGCGTTATTCAAATAAAAAATTCCTTTGAAACTCTGTTTTTTCAAAAAAAAAAAAATTATCACTGCTGCTCTAGCAAGCGCCTCCTCTACATCAATCAAACCTGTTTCATCAATGTTTATCACTTCCTTAGAACTACCCTTCCTCTTCTTCACCCTTGCTCCTACAGATGGTGCATCCATCTCTTTCTTAGGCACCGATAACTGTTGGCTAGCCTGGGTTTGCCCAACAAAATCCTGAAGGTCCTTTAAAGAAAAAGCAGCTGTAGACTTTGAAACTGGCAAAAACAGAAAACATGCTATTAGAGGAAAGCAAAATCCAGATACAAAAAGGCAAAATTTTTAGGATCTTACCAGTGGACATCTCTGTAGATGGTGGTATCTCCTGTTCTTCAGAAATAGCTATGCTTCAAGTGGCTTGAAGGATCGCTCCTCCTCTGAAAACTCCAACAATATCCTCACTTTCTCAATTGTCTTGACAGATGGTGGGAAGAACTTCGCCCAATCAATGGCTGCAAAAACAAACAAAGAAAATTACAACAAGTAAGTGCGAAAAATAAAGAAAAATTGAAGTTTGAAAGAGGGATACCTTCCATGTTCCATCCACTTGCCAAGAAATCTCCTTCCTCCAAGGAATCCTTCTCAACAAAAAAGTATTTTGATTTTTAACCCCTATCGTTCACTGTTACTTTCAAAAACAGAGATTTCATGCCAGACCTAGTTTTAAGAAGATATCTTGTAGAGCCAAAGGTTTGAAGCTCGTACACGAAGGCTAACTCCCTCAAACCTATGTCTAACCCAAATTCACAGTTCACCCGCAGGACACAAGAGAAAATCCTCCAAATCATGGGCATCGGTTGGACAAAAGCCAAGTTTGTTTTTCTAAAAAACTAAATTATTAATGCAGGGAAAGGATACGAGAAATCTAGAGTGAAGGGATATTCATAGAAACAGACCCATTATGGAGATAAGAAATCAGCCCTAAGAAATACATCAAAAGACCTAAAGATGGTGGAATCCGGGAAGCATCGTCGATCCTTGACAGATTCGATGAGCTCATTGTTAAAAACACAGATTTCTTTGTCTGGTTTTACCAACAAGCCTTCGCAAGAAAAAACCCCATCCTCGTTCAAACTCAGAGGGTTTCTTGCAGCTTTGCCCTTTCTTGGCTTAACCATTTTTTCAAAAAAACAAAAAGGGGGAGGGGAAAGAGAGAGGGAAAGATTTTACCTTGAGAAGAAATCACCGTCGTGATGGATGAAAACGATTGGAAAAGTGGAGAAGAAAGTGAAAGAAACTCGATTAAAAACCCTAGATCCTTGGTAGTTACGCTAATTAAGTTGGATTAAACCTCTCAGCTGCCACGTCTCCCTCCGAATTAATTAACTGCCCAAGCTTCTAGAAGGAAGTAGAAAAACCGTCCTTTTAAATTCATTTAAAGACAGTTTTTGGGGACAATTGTTGTGGGTAAATTCAGGATTGCTACATCTTGAATAGTTACCAGCATGTTGTCATCTTCAAATCCGTGGACAAGGTAAAATTTACTTAGATAATTAATTCATTATTTAATTATTTCTGTTATATATTTAATTACAGGTATAAAAGAACGTGAGAAAAACATATTCCATGGACCCATTTCAACGGTTGAGAGACCAAGTCAAGATAGAGATAACAAAGCCGAGATTCTAGGAATGTTTGTTAGGGTTTATGTTATCTTCAGTTATTTTCTCTATTTAAAGACCCATGGCTGGAACACTAAGCACGCATTACTCACACACAGTTCACAAACACATTGTAATTCGTCATAGCTTCAAACTTTGTAACTCATAAAGATCAATACTCTTGTTTGAGAAGGTAGGTGCTCATAATCACCTCCCGAGATTTTGTGCCGGCGAGATAGTTATCTCAAGGGTTTTCCTAGTTAAATGATCGAGTCATCTTAGTTTCATTGTTATACCGATTATATTCCATTGCACCTTCCTCAACTTAATTTCGAATTTCTTTACTATTGATTTTTTTTTTTACCAAAACAAATATAACTAATTTTAGGGGCATAGATATTCACAGAAATCTTCTATTTAATTCATTCCAAGTAAGAGCAATCAACGGGCAAAGTGATGGGATGTGACCCATAAAATACCAAAATGGAGGTTTGGAATTGTAGGGCCAAATGGTCATCATAGTCACATGCAGTGCCTTAGATAGAAATTGCATCAGCTCATCCTCATCTTCTCTTCACATGTTTCCTGTGACTATGTGTCCACCTCCCTCTCCATTTTGCTCCGTGAGATTTGTGTAAGCTGACTATATACTGACTACTCCCTCCGTCCCGGACCTTGATGTCTAGTTTAATTTTTCACGTAAATTAAGGAGAGAGTATTATATTGAAAATTTTGTGAGTGTGAAAATAAACTAGGAGAGAGAATGAGTGGAGGGAATAGTAAATTATAATAGTGTTGTGAGTATTAAAATAATGTAGGAGAGAGAATGAGTGGAGAGAATAGTAAAAAATTCCTTTCCATTTTAGAAAATGTGCACGTAGATTTGGGACGCCCAAAATAAAAAGTGTGCACGTAGGTATAGGACGGATGGAGTATATAACTGTTATATTAGTATGTTATAATATACTCCCTTCGTCTCGCTAGAAGCTTCACCTTTTACCCAAATGGGTGTCCCGATAGAAGATTCACTTTTTCTAAAATGTTAATAAATGTGGGTCTCATTTGTCAATCACACTCACTTTTTTCTCTCACATACTTAAATTGTGGGGCTCACTTGTCATATCCACTAACTTTTCTCCCTCATATATTTAAATTATGAGTCTCACTTGTCATATCCACTCACTTCTTTTCTCTCACAATCCTTCTTTCACTCATTACTTTTTTTAATTTACGTATTTCACCAAAATGATGAAGAATCGGACGAGACGAGACGAGACGAGACGAGACGAGACGGAGGGAGTATAGTTCATCCAATAAAACTTATAAGTAGTTTAATATAAAATATACTCTCATATTGAGATTATTTTTAAAATAAATAAATCATATTGCTGATATTTGTCCATTAATTTTTACACAAGATTTTGGGGGAAACTAGTTTTTTCTTAGGTTATAGAAAGTCCTGTTTTATAAATCGTTCCTAAATACTCCCTCCGTCCCATAGAACATTACACGTTTACTATTGAGAACGGAAAATAAGGAATAATGTTATTAAAGTAGGTGTTGTGAGTGGGAGGAGAGAGAATGAGTGGAGAGAATAGTAAATTATAATGGTGTTGTGAGTATTAAAATAATGTAGGAGAGAGAATGAGTGGAGAGAATAGTGATTTAAGGTTTCCTTTTTAGGAAAGTGGGACTTTAAAAAGGGACGCCCAAAATAGCAAAAGGGGTAATGTTCTATGGGACGGAGAGAGTATTCACTAACTACTTGTAAATAAAAAAAAAATGAACTTTTTATAATTTATGAAAAAACTAGTTTCTCCCAAAAGTTGCTCCAATTTTTAATCAATAGCGGCTGAGCTCGTTCGAGTACTTATTCCTCCAAATTAAAATTCATTCTGATATCCCTTTCTTCTCCTTATATATCAGTTGGCCATCCACCCCACCTCCCAAACAGTCCCTAACCCAAAGCCTCTCCCTTCTTTCCCATCTTCACAAAAAATCATGTCCTCTTTTCCACCATTATTGTCTTCCCCCAAAACCCTTTTCCTTGTAATTCTTGTTCTATGTCTAGGTAATATTGTACTAGCAAAGTCCAGTTCTGAACCCACCAAGATTGGCAATGGCTACCGTTTGATCTCCATTGAAGAGTCCCCTGATGGAGGCCTTGTGGGCCACCTTCAAGTCAAGAAGAAGAACAAAATCTATGGCCCTGATATCCCTCACTTGCAGCTCTATGTCAAGTATGTTCAACAAACTTTACCCTTTTTTGGGGATTTTATTTCATCTAAAGCACCCTCTATCCTTAATAATGAACCACATTTTTGATATTGATTCTCATACAATGGTTAACAAAATTATATTCATAATATAATACTCTCTCCATCCCACCAAAAAATGCACCGATTTTCATTTTGAGTGTCCCATTTAAAAAGATATACACCAAAAATGGAAACATTTTAAACTTCTTTATCAGAGTACCTAATTGTTATACTCACAATAACTATCCACTTATTATTTTCTGCTCCACTATCTCTCTTCTTTCTTACTTTTTGTACTCATAACACTTACTCTATTATACAATTTTTTTTTAATTCCCCTGTGCTAATATGAAGAGAGTATTTTCTTTCCAAAAGTACCATTTGTTGTGTAGTAAATACATTTTTTTTTCTTTCAAAAATTAGCAAATTTGCTATGAATAATACACATTTTACCATAATGTATTTTTCTTCACTGCTGGATCTTGATACTGATTTTGATTATTTTTTTTAATTATTTTTCAGGCATGAAACAGATGACAGGTTAAGGGTTCATATTACTGATGCTGAGAAGCAAAGATGGGAAGTACCGTACAACCTCTTGCCAAGAGATCAGCCTCCACCATTAAAACAAACAATTGGCAGGTCAAGAAAAACCCCAATTACAGTTCAAGAATTTGCAGGAAGTGAGCTAATATTCAGCTACACTTCAGACCCGTTTGGATTTTCTGTCAAAAGAAAGTCAAATGGTCAAACCCTTTTCAATTCAAGCTCTGATAACTCAACTCCATTTGGTGAATTAGTGTTTAAAGATCAGTACCTTGAGCTTTCAACCAGTTTACCTAAAGATGCTTCATTATATGGCTTAGGAGAAAACACACAGCCCCATGGGATTAAACTTTACCCTAATGATCCTTACACTTTGTACACCACTGATATTTCTGCTATCAATTTGAATGCTGATTTGTATGGGTCCCACCCTGTGTATATGGATTTGAGGAATGAGGGTGGGATGGTAAATGCACATGCAGTGTTGTTGTTGAATAGTAATGGGATGGATGTGTTTTACAGAGGGAATTCTTTGACATATAAGGTGATTGGGGGTATTTTCGACTTTTACTTCTTATCCGGTCCGACTCCGCTTGCTGTTGTGGATCAGTATACTAAGTTCATCGGCCGGCCGGCTCCCATGCCCTACTGGTCATTTGGTATGTGTGACATTGTCTCTTATCTCTCTGTTTTCTCTTGTCTGTATTTACTTTGTTTTTTTATCTGTTTATTTCTTATGGCTCTCCTTCAATTCTAGCATTTTTGGGGTTTATGCAAAAAAAAAAAAGTGTCCCACACCAAGTTGGATACTCATAATTGTAGGTGCACATTTTACATAGTTACCATATAGTAAGTGGATGGTAGCCAGTGGCGAGGAAGAAATTGAATAGAAATGGGTCAAAATTATTGGTCATATTTTTTTCCTAAACTTAATGCAGTCAAAACTACAAAATTTACTATATTTAGCGATAAAAATGTTATTTTTAAAAAGTTAAAAAGGGGGAAAATGACACAGCTCCAAAATCACGGGGTCGAATGACCCTCATTAACCTAGTGTGCCTTTGCCACTGGTGGTAGCTTTTGAACACGACACTCACACGAAATGTTGGATTTTGGACCGGTTGCCGACTAAATATCGGATTTGAGATCGATAGGATCCACCGTCCACTGTTGAATGGACCCTAACGTTCTCACATTTGTTGAATCAATTATCGGTCTAAATAACTACTTTTTCAAATTAATTTAGCATACTGAAGCAAAGTTAGAACGTTATCATTTTTTATTATGATTACATTGTTTGGGAGGAATAGGATAGAGACCAATAATATGCAACTATGCCACATTAATAGCTAAAGTCAAGGTTAAAGAATGCACTATAGGAACATACAAATGCAGTGTTTATATTTATTTATTTTTGGCATACTTGACATGGACTTCATCTTGCTTTTAGTATGAACCATGGGCTCATTTCACACTTCTTATGGTTAAAAATTCCTAATAATAAGGAAGTAATGATATATAATACACCCTTGTTCCGGAAAAATAGTCTCACTTTGATTTTCATGGTCAACTCAAATAAATTTTACCCATAATTTTATGAAAATCTTGACATCCCTGTACAATTCGAAAAATTGTTATTGATTCACCATCAAACATTCTACTAGTAGCGATTTTTAGAATTGAATACGGATAATTAGATTTTCATAATAGGGAAGGTTGTGGGTTGAGGATGTCACATTGTTGATATTAATTATTCTTTTGTGTCTTAATACAGATTGTGACTTGTTCCCTGCCTAATTACTTCCTTTGGTCCATCTTCTAGCTCACATAATTGTCTTTATCTTCTCTATGGAAACAAGTTTTGACAAACATAATTACATTTCTTTGACATGTAGTTGTTCAAAACTCTTATAGGCCCACAAAGAAGCATGCCAAGTAGTGCCATAATGCTTTTGTTTTGTGTAATCAAACTTTTTAACCCCTAAAATTGGCCTTTTGCCAAAGAAAATCTTGACTAATAATATTGTCCAAGAAAACCTTATCTTCCCCCATGATGTGTAAACTTAGCAATCATTGAATTGTAATATTAACTGCATAACATATCTTTACTAAATCCCTTTTGAGCTACTTTTCTTCTTTCCAATACACACACTCACACAACTTTGCCAACTTTTTACCAGAAATATTGAACTTCTTTCCCTGGTTTTACTGGGTCTGGATTTACATAGTTTATACTTCCTCCGTCTCAGCTTAACTTGCATACTTACCCTTTTGAAATGTCATTGATAAGTCTCACTTCTCCAAAAAAAACTTATTATTATTATATTAACCCTATCATACTTACACACTTACATTGTGGGAGCCATTTGTAAATTCCACCAATTTATCATGCTCACAACACATTTCTCACTCACAATATTTTTCAATATATATATATATATATTCACTCCTTAATTATCGTGTGCGGAGGGAGAGATAGTATTTCTTAAAGTAGTTCCGATAAAATCTTTAGCCATACTGAAGTTTGATGGTGCTAGTGTAATGCTGATACAGTCACTATCTAGTATCTACTTTCTTATGTCTTTAAATTAAATCCCACATGGGAATACAACTACTTTTTTCAACAATCGTGAAAGTAGTTGGACTTTGTTGTCAATAGATATTATTGAATAGCATGTATTGGTGAAAGGGTTTATTAAGATCATCAAAGCAATAGTGTACCTCCATCCTCCTATTTAAATGGAAACAATCTTGGTAGGTAAAGAGTAGCTATATAAAAGGGTCCGTTTTTTAAAATAAAATAAAAATTTGGGCATTCATATAGGGACGGAGGGATTAGGAGTTTTCATATTTAGACATAAAGTTGACACAGAATGTGTATTTAGGACAGATCAACATGTAATAAGTCAGTCAGACTATTAAATGATGATAATGGTAGGGTGGAAATAATGCTGGCAGGGTTCTTCATGTAAGTTGTGATTTAGATATACAGTCATCATAGCATGTTTAGCTGATTCAATGACACCATTCATCGAAAAAATCGATGTTTTGTCCGCTTTAATTAAAATCCTAATATTAATGCGATAAATGTTGTTTATAATTGATTTTTAACAGCGATTAATTCTGTTCTGGAACAGGATTTCACCAATGCAGATGGGGTTACCATAATCTATCTGTAGTAGAAGATGTGGTTGAAAGTTACCAGAAAGCAGAAATCCCACTCGATGTGATTTGGAACGATGATGATCATATGGACGGACACAAGGACTTCACACTTAACCCCGTCAACTACCCACATCCAAAGCTATCAGCCTTCTTGGAAAAAATACATGCTCGAGGAATGAAATACATCGTAATTAATGACCCTGGAATTGGTGTCAATACCAGCTATGGCACTTACACAAGAGGTCTTGAAAACGACGTTTTCATCAAATGGGAAGGCAAGCCTTACTTGGCTCAAGTCTGGCCTGGACCGGTCAACTTCCCTGATTTCCTCAACCCCAAAACCGTAACTTGGTGGGGTGAAGAAATCAAGAGGTTTCATGAACTCGTACCCGTTGATGGATTATGGATAGACATGAATGAAGCTTCAAATTTCTGTTCTGGGCTTTGCACGATTCCTGAGGGGAAGAAATGTCCGAGTGTAACGGGCCCCGGTTGGGAATGTTGTTTGGACTGCAAGAATATTACTAACACGAGGTGGGATGATCCTCCGTACAAGATTAATGCTTCTGGAATGAGTACTGTTCCGATAGGGTTCAAAACTATAGCTACAAGTGCAACTCATTATAATGGAGTTCTTGAGTATGATGCACATAGTCTTTATGGTTTTTCTCAATCTATTGCCACTCATAAGGGTCTTCAAGGGCTTCAAGGGAAGCGGCCTTTTGTATTGAGTCGGTCCACTTATGTGGGGTCGGGCAAGTACGCTGCACATTGGACTGGTGATAATAAGGGGACTTGGGAGGATTTGAAGTACTCTATTTCAACGGTTTTGAATTTTGGTATATTTGGGGTACCCATGGTTGGTGCAGATATTTGTGGATTTTATCCTGCGAATCCTGCAGAGTTGGAAGAGCTTTGTAACCGTTGGATTGAAGTGGGCGCTTTTTATCCCTTCTCGAGGGATCATGCAAACTATTATTCCCCAAGACAAGAGCTTTATCAATGGAAATCAGTGGCAAAGTCTGCTAGAAATGCTCTAGGGATGAGATATAAGCTTCTTCCGTATCTCTACACATTGAGCTACGAGGCACACACAACTGGGGCCCCAATCGCTCGACCTTTGTTTTTCTCGTTCCCAAATCTGACAGAAACTTACGGAATTAGCACACAGTTCTTGCTAGGTGCTAGTGTCATGGTGTCTCCTGCTCTTGAGAAGGATCAAACCAAGATCAGTGCCATGTTTCCTCCAGGTACTTGGTACAGTCTTTTTGATATGACACAAGCTATTGTTTCAAAACAAGTGCAGTATTACTCTCTTGATGCACCTTTGCATGTGATCAATGTCCATTTGTATCAAAACACCATTCTCCCAATGCAGCAAGGAGGTATGATTTCTAAAGAAGCCAAAATGACGCCTTTTACCCTTATTGTCACCTTCCCGGCTGGTGCTACTAGCGGAGAAGCTAACGGAAAGCTTTTCCTCGATGATGACGAGCTTCCAGAGATGAAACTTGGAGGTGGGTATTCGACGTATGTTGATTTTAGTGCCAGCGTTGAGGACGGAATGGTCAAAGTTTGGTCAGATGTTCAAGAAAGCAAGTTTGCAGTGGAAAAAGGTTGGACTATTGAGAAAGTAACCGTGTTGGGGTTAAGTGGATATGGCGGGAAAGTTGAAATCGAGGTTGAAGATAACCCGCCTGTGGATGCTTCTAACGTGGAGTTAACGGAGACGGAGCAGATGTTTCCGCAGGATTTAGAAGGAGATAATAGGAAGAAGATTGTCATGGTGGAGATTAAAGGGTTGGAATTGCCTGTTGGGAAGAAGTTTTACATGTCATGGAAGATGGGAATCAAGGGTTGAGAAGGTAATTTTATAATTATGGAATTTAAATATTTATGTTTTCATGAAAGAAGAAAAGGGAAACATAAGTATATTGTTCTAAGTGGTTTGAGCTTTGAGCTTTTGTTGATGGGGAAGAGATGGGCCAAAATTCAGTGCTTCATCCTTTTTCTATATAAATAGGTGAGGAGGGCTATGTTGTTGTTTTAATGAGAGGTTTATTATTGATGTTGTAGTTTAAAATTTGAGTGATGAGGAATTTGGAGGCATGGCATACTAATTTTCTATTTAAATTTAATTTTTTTTTTTTAAATTTCTAAATAAATCAGCGATATTCAGTTACTCCATATTATAATCTGGTTTAAGCTGGATAGAAGAACTACAATATGATAAATATTCAGTAGATATTATATCAGATATTAGTCTGATTTGGAGGCATGACATACAATTTTGTTCTTTTAATTTGAGTACAAATTCTAAATATACATAGTTCAATCGGAACGAATAAAGTAGCTCAAAAATTAATAAATTACGTTTTACATTTTAGTACTCCGTTTCAAAATATGTTCCCATTTTTTATAGCTTATATAAACGAATTTAGAGCAAAACTTTTATATTAATTTAGTTATTTTAATGAAAATCTATAAATATCTGTTGATTTTATTTATAATATTGTATCAATAAAAAGTTTTAGATTTTCATTAGAATATAGTATAAATTAATATAAAATTATTATTCAAAATATGTTCGTAGCAATAACAAAGAAAAAAAATGGGAACGTCATTTTGCTGGGAGTATATTACTCATCCCCGACCTAAATTGTGTCTCTCAATTGTAAATTTCTCATTTAAGTTAAAAGAAAATTAAAAAAATAAAATTGACTACTAAATTACTGTGGTGAATTCATACATACTCCCTCTGTCCCAGTTTAATTGATTCTTATTTCCTTTTTGATTCGTCCCACATCAATTGATACTTATCCAAAATGGAAAGAAATCTTCACTATTTATCCCACTCATTTCTCTCATATTTTACTTTTTCACTAACAACATTCTCTCTCCTAACTATTCCTCCCACTCATTCTCTCTCCTATTTAATTCTTCATACTCACAATATTTAACCATTTTCTCTTTCTTACCTCACTTTTCCTAATTCCCACACCCAAAAAGTTGGTATCTATTGAACTGGAACGGATGGAGTACTTGTTTTTGTATCCTTATAATATTTTTGCGAATGCACAAGGAACATATACTATATACTTAACAAGAATAAATGTTAGGTTAAAAATGTAATAATTTATTATTCCTCTTATCTTTAAATGAAAATTAATTTTAATTTTTAATTTAATACAAAAACTGATACTCCCTCCGTCCCAGACCAAGGGTCCTCGGGGGAGATTTCACGCTTCTTAAGAATTTTTTTTAAAGTGGGTAGAAAATTTTAAGAGAGAGAATGTAAAAGTTAAATGTGTGGTAGGGAATAGGAGAGAGAATGTAAAAGTTAAATGTGTGGTAGGGAATAAGAGAGAGAATGTAAAAGTTAATAATATTTAATAGGAGAGAGAATGAGTGGGAGGAATAATAATGGTTTTTTTGTAAATATATGGAGATGATAAGGGTATAAATATATGGAAAACTTTCCATTTAAGGAAAGGGACTCTTGATCTGGAACGGACCAAAAAGGAAAGTAGGACTCTTGGTCTGGGGCGGAGGGAGTATTTAATTTATACAGATGTAATAAAAAGGCCCAACAACATTCAGAGTTCAGGGGACTGGCTTGCGTTGATTGTGCCTATATGGGCTGTAGGCCTTAGCCTTATACTGAAAGTCCGAAACAATATGCCTGTTAAGCCTTCTTTTCTTCTTTTTCTCAGCTATAATACTCTCGGTTATTGAACTGGCCCAATTTGTATGTATCTTTTGAACTGACCGTAATAATTCGTCCGTTTTATTTGAAATTGTAAAAATTAAAATTTAAAATTTTTCACTTAAATTTTTAAATTTTAAAATTTCAAATGATATTTGTTTTTATACTTTTTAAGTAATTAGCTTCACTGATCATACTCACAACAACTACCTCTTACTATTTTTTACACAATTTTTTCTATCTTGTCTCATTATTAACACTAACAACACCTTAATATTTATAATCTTTCTTAATCCATGTACGGCGGTTTTGTTTGTGTTTTTTTTTTTTTTTTTTTTTTGCAATTTTAATTAAGACGAAGGAATAGATTAAGACACTCATTAATAAAAACTAGTGTAACATGTAACACCCGTGCGCACGACCATAACACTTTGACAAAAACAGAGTCATAAATAAAAGAGTCAATATAAATACAAGAATAAATATTAAATTAACTCTTCAATGATCCCAATATTATCATTTGTAGATTACAAGGCAAGAATCAACTGCATGCAAACTTAAAAGAAATATTGTAATATATAAATTATAATGCTTAAAAACATATGGATTCTATGCCTGAGTAAGCAGGCGTTAAAAGTCTTGGCGCTAACATAGCAATTTCATGACATTTTCAATTTACGTAATCAAGCGAAATTGAAAAAAACATTTTTTTTTATAAATAATATAATTTGGTTACATGATTCCTTTTGAAGGAAAGATAAAAGTAAGATGATCCTTCATATTTCACCACTCATTACATAAAAAGCCAACATAATAAATGAATTACGGTGTCAAAAAGGATCAAAATTTCTGATGGCCAGATTTCATTATCCATGGGTCTGCACAATGAGAGGTGAATCTTACTGCTTCTGTCCCCACCATTTCACGCAGGCACTGGAACATATTCGAGATTTCAATTAAGACAAATGACAAAAACTGGACAAGAAAAGAAGAAAAAAGAAACTGAAGCCGTGGCTGACAAAATATAAACTGCCAATAGCAAAATTACCACATTTCTTGGTAAATATACAAAAGAGAGTTACCGTCATGACTGTTAGATGAATTAACTTTCTTCCTCACTCTATGAAGAACTTCTTTTTTATAGGAGAGAGCAGTTTGTCAGAAGACTGCTTTATTCCACATTCAATCTCAACTTCCATCAACCGATGATTTTCTTTGGAGCGGATCATTGAGAAACTAATAGCAAGATCATCCCCTTCTCTAACAGGAACAGAAGGGGCAAGAGGAACACCTACACATAGGAAAAGTGTATACAGATAAATGTATTTAATCAAGTCACCAGTGGCGTAGGCACAATGATTCAAGTTAGGGCACCCCCCCCTCCACACACACACATCCAGCCCGTGAATTTTACATAAACAGATAAAAGTTTAATTTCATTTCTAACCATTGTACTTTGGATCGACACTTCCACTTTAACCATTATATACTTAATTTTTTGCACAAAAAAACACTATACTATGGGAGATGGTCTCCCAATCCCCAAATGATGAATGGAAAACTATGGAGGGATGGAGGTGTGACTAACTACAAATTTCCATCCATCATAATCTAATGGGGTAAACTTTTGGGGCTGGGCAAACATTTCCCAGAATATAGTGTTTTCGTGAAAGAGTTAAGACCTAAGAAAACTCCAAGATTATCTTCATCAGAAACTAAAAAAAAAACTTGAAAGAAAGCAGGCTCTGAATCCGACATGCTTCTAAATTGGTGCACTGATACAATGTTCAAATTGGTTATAAAGACTCCCAGATTAGCTTCATTGGAAACTAAAATGAACCTTGAAACAGAGCAAGCAATGTGATCAAACACCGAAATTCCAATGACATACTTTTTGCTCTACTAATACAGTAACTGAAAACAGCCTCCCCCCACACATAAGCACACACATTTCAGTCCATCATAACAATGGTATAATGGAATTTTTCTTAATACAATTTGAAAGAAAGCAGGCTCTGAATCCGACATGCTTCTAAATTGGTGCACTGATATAATGGAATTTTTCTTAATAAACTTATTCTTCATGGTACCTTGCATACATTTCAGTCCATCATAACAATGGTATATCTGTAAAGACTGTAAATAACTTTGGTGAAAGTGAGATGCTCACAACGCCATCTCTGTCAATTTGCCATAACTCAGAAAACTCGTGCAGCTCATGGGAGTTAAAAAATAATGATTGTACAGAAACTCAAACAGAAAGTGAAAATAAAAATAAAAAATATAATTACCGTATAGTCAAGATAAAAACATGAATTTTCCACGAGGGGAAGACCTGCTCCTCCTGAATTCAGGCATGGATGAGTTGTTCCCTTCCTTCCCGGTCTTAAGTATGCCGTTTGAGGGCTTCGTTTCTTGTTTCCCAGCAGCAGCCATTAAAGATTGCAATGTCTGCATAGGTGGTTCTTTGCATGTAACATAAATAAATGTCACTATTTTTTGGAAATAAAAACAACTATTATTTGGGTAATTGTATACGAGTCCAAATCTTCTGTAACACTTTGTGTGATATAATGGTTTATATGTTTGGATGTCATCATCATGACGTCAGCCATATTAAATGTGGGCTGTTGGATTACTAATGGTACAGGTCGGGATACACAAAGCGTTATGAAAGATCGGAACTCACTATATATATGTATGAATCAACAAACCCTATTTGGTTATACCTTGATTCAACATTCTGAGAATTTCTTGACGGATTGTGCGGAAGTTTTTTCATCCTCAAGGCACCATGCACTGGTGAGGTAATATGCAAATTTACCATCCGAATATCTGACAATTTTTTTTTGAGAATTTCCTTATGATACCCCCAAGTTCAAAATTCCCAGACCAGAATGTATGAGCAATCTTGCATACGCTTCAACAATTAAGTCATTATGCTTAGCAAGAGTCATGGCCAAGGCCATGTGAGAATTGGTTTGGAAAGGCTTCTCAAGAGCCCCCACAACTCTTTGGCAAACCTCATTGACCATCTCACCTGAAGCAAAACACCAATTATCAGAATCCACAAGAGCTTTCAAGCAAAGTGCAGTTCCAGAAGAAAGGTTTTCTTGGCTAACTAAAAGAGAATCTGAAAGAGGCTTGCAAAGAGAGTGAATGATTCGCCTTTTCTTGTCTTTTGGGGTAGTTGGGTCAATCCCATATCTGGCTATTGCGGGGACCACCTTTGAGCAAGCCTGGTGAAGAGCAAAAGAGCCAGAACTCGAAGTTAAGGTCTTAATGATTCTGGACATGATATTATTGATTTGAGAGACAATTTTCGGGCCATCAACACGAGCAAGTACTTCAAAAAGTGAGATAGTGTATTCCACAGAAGATAAACCAGATTCTTTTGTCTCGAAAAATTGAGCAAGAAAGACAGGAATTGCCTTGGAGTCCAAATCTTTGACATAGGATTTCAGTGCGTTCATTGATGATTTTCTACTATCAGCGTCCTTGTCAAGATTTTCTAATTCTCTCCTTAGAACAGGGCTCATATTTCTTCCCATTTTGGCCTAAAAACAAAACCCACACATAGTGATTATTCAAGCTCTTTAGAACAATTCAAAATTGGGATTCTGATATTGAGCGAATCAGAAAACAAAAAACAATAGTTGTACAAATTCAAATCATGCCACATTTTTTCCAGCTATAAATTAAATAACAGTTAATAATAATAGATCTTACATGATTTTCATAGCGATTTTGAATGGGAAGACAAAGACAGTCATTACGTTAAATGACCAACAAATATATACAATTTAGCTGCTAGATCAAAACATAAGTCATTCTGCACCTTATGTCCCCCCCCCCCCAAAAAAAGAAGAAGTTTCCAGCACCAAAATCCTATGATTTAAATACTAAAGGGACAATGAAATCTTTAGAATTTGATTCAAAAAACAATAGAATTTCAATTCTCCCGGAATTGTGAAGCAATTGGATCACAAAATTACTCTTTTGGGGTACCTAAGATTTGAATCACAGATGAAAAAATTGAATAACTCATTGAATGTGCGCTCGCCCGGAAAAAAATGATTTCCGGTTTAAATGAAAAGAAGGAGTCGCCACGCCGTTTTAAGAGGAAACATTGAAAACCTTTTATTTAGAGAGAAAACATGAGTTCGGAGGTCAGGTTACGTGTTGGGAAGAACCGAGAGTTCACCCAACACGCCTCGTCCATAGACGAGTCTTTCAATCAGAAACATCCAAGTAAATCCAAAGTGTGTGCAAATATTGATAATAAACAAAGTGTGATTAAATGCATCTTATTAATTATGGAACGAGAATTACATATTGTGAGCCCATTATTTAGGGAGGCCACATCCATGATACAAACAATCTAAAACAGATTACAAAGGAAAAAGGTCTCTGCAGATGGGTCATGTATGTCGCATGACACATCGCACCAGTGACCACATGTGTCGCGTGACACAGGATCACTTGGAGACGAAGTTGTCGCGTGACACATATGAGCCATTTTGCAGAAACTTAACAATACGAACACGTAATCAACGTAAAGCTATACGATCTAATCAATTAACTAGATTACGAACAAAATACGTAAACGAAACTAAATCAACCCAGGAGTGTGGATATGGGTAGATCCACACCCCTTGGGGTTCAAACACCAATTCCAATCAAATGATCAACAATATAAGCTCAATTGCACCGATTATTCATTAAACAGAGAGATTGCGATTGGGATTCAAGAATCCGTATAGCTAGGATTTGATTACTGAATCCAAACAAAATTAAATGCTAGAATTAATAGAAATTAAGCAAGAGAGAGAGAGAGAGATTGAGTTTAGGGAATCGTTACCCTTGTTGCTTCCACGAATTCTATATCTAGTTAGATATAGAACCCTTCAATTCGTCACTTCGATCCGGGAAGGATTGATGCAAGGGGCTCAATTGGTGTGGCTTGAGAATTGGGTTTGGAAGGGAGGAATTGGGTAGGTTGAAGGTAAGAGAGAGAGAGAGGTTTGTGTTTGGAGAGGTTCGTTACGCCGCAAATCCCGCAGAGTAACAAGAGGCTAAAAGTTGGGATCCATTTATGAGCAGAGGGGAGGGTCTTATTTATAGGCCGCAGCTTGCCGCCTTAGTGTGTCGCACGACCTTACGCGTCCTCTTTCCATGCCTCTGCCGTCGCGTGACACAAGGTGGCTCAACCGCTTTTGGCGCCAAAAACCAGTTTCTGGAACATTCCGGGAAAATACCCAAAAGGTCCAATAGGTTTTATTCCCAAGAGGTCCTTTGGCATGAATAATGTACCAAAAGGTACTTCCTTCGCGGGAAACTCATGGAACGTTTCCGGAAGTCTCGGGATAGGACGGGAATTTACCAAAACGCCCTTTAATGCAGTTTTATTATATTAAAATGCATCTAAAAGGTTGCGAATTGGATTGGCGTACTTACAGAGCCCCTCGACAACGTCACTTTTGGAAAAAGTGGGGTTGTCGATAAAATAAGACCCAATCTCAATGAGCGACTAGGGTTAAGGTGAAGGGCTAGAAGGGTAAAAAAGGGGAAAGATGGCTGGACCTTTCTGAGAAAGGATTCCTACGTATCCCTTGAACAAGGGAATCAAGCCAAATCGTAGTTCGGAATTACCAAAATTAAATTCATAAGCCAGAAAGGGGTAGAGACGTATCTTCATACCTTTGCTGTGCTTACCTGTGGTTTTCTGAGGGATCGGTATTACTGTGGTCGGATAGTTGCTTCCTTTCACACCAGGTTGTAGCTGCCGGAGGGTCTCATTCTGCAACTGGTACTTTTGCGAGTAGCTGTCGGGGGGTCTCATGCTATCGCTTTGTTGACGAGTTGTAGCTGACGGAGGGTCTCATGCTGCAACGGGTCTTCTGTGGATGCCAGGGGTCTCATACCACTTCTCTCATGCAGGATAGTTGCCGGAGGGTCTCACACTATTGCTGCTTCTTCTCGTGGATGCCGGAGGGACTCATACCACTTCTCTTTCTTGCAGGGTAGTTGCCGGAGGGTCTCACACTACTGCTGCTTCTCTTCGTGGATGCCGGAGGGTCTCATACCACTTCTTCTTCTTCTTTGCTGGGGATGAGTATAGCTGCCGGGGGTCTCACGCTATCTCTTTCTGCTCTGTTGGGGATACATGTGGCTGTCAAGGGTCTCACGCTACTTCTTCTGCTCTGCTCTTTGTCGTTGATAAGTATAGCTGCCAGGGGACTCACGCTATCTCCACTTTCTGTTCTGTTCTGATAAGTATAGCTGCCAGGGGACTCACGCTATCTCCGTTTTTCTGTTCTTTGCTGATCTTTGTGGATGCCAAAGGGACTCATACCACTTCTGCTTCTGCTTTTGTTGTTGATGAATGTAGCTGCCAAGGGGTCTCACGCTAATTCTTTGTTACTGGTTTTTTTTTCTGTTGGACGGTCTTCGCTTGATTGCCGCTTTTCTTTGGTGTCCTTAGCTTTTCTTGGGCAGCTGGGGACTCTGCTTCTTTCTTGTGCCTCGAGGCTATTGGTTTCTGGAAATTTGTTCGTCAACCCGGGAATTCTGTTTTTCGGGGGATTGGCTGCTTTTCTTGAGATTGTGGGGCTGCTGGTATTGCTGAGCTCTTCTTGGGGGCTGTCACGGATACATATGCCTCTTTGCTTTTTCCTTTCTTCTCCAGTTTAGTCGGAGGGCCAGTCTTCGGGACTCAATTGATTATTGTACCTGCGGGGGTAAAACAACATATGCCAGTGCTACGCCTAAACAAGCCTATCTTGTTAGCAAAGATTAATATATGTTAGCTTGGTTTGTGCGAGTCTGTCTGTTCCGGGAAAGCGAACGCAATTATTGGGTTAAAGGTCGGCTTTGTCGGGTTTATATATGGGGTTTTGGGATTGTTTCAGGTAGGTGTGTATAGCAGGGGTCCTCTCCTGTGTATTTTCAGGGGTATGTTACGGCAACGGCGAGTTGGAAAATGCTCTGGGGTAACCACTGCAGGCTTTTCCACACTGTCTGCTCTCAGCCAAAGTATGTCGCCCGACATGTTGTGTCTGTTTGGCTTCTTCTGTCACACGACTGAGGGAGGCTCGCAACAGCTCTTTCAAAGTCGGTCCAGGCTTCATTCTGCAGACACTGTCTTCTTAGTAGAGAAACCCAGCAACCCTTATTTGGCAGATAAGCGATTCCTTTGGTCAGGACTGATACTTTTGGCTGCAATGGAACATCATAGCAAGGAGGTGAAATTACCCGGATCCGAGTAGGCTTCGCAGCCCCGGCATCTGGCATTTCCCCGCTTTGCAGCGTTTTCAAGTTGGAGGTGTCTCGCCGTTTGTTTTCGCATTTGTAGAGTCGCCACGCCGTTTTTATTAAGCCCAAAACATTGAAAAAGGGCATCAGTTTAAAGATAATTTTAAACTGTTTTTGTGTGATGAGATTTTGAGTTCGGAGGTCAGATGACTCCTCGGGAAGAGAATATTAGAATATTAGAGCTCACTCCGAGTAGCCTCGTAAAACGAGTCTTTCTGATACCCCTAATATCCTTTAAATGTTGTGTGTGTGTGTGTGTGCTTTTAAAAATGCATGTCAGACGGATGTCTACATTGTATGCTATGTATGGAAATGTATTGAAATAGTAATGGAAGGAAGCCTTACCAATGTTGGTTCGTGTCTGTCTTCCGCCGGGGAATAGTGTTTGAGGTCGGAGTAGCGTTCCTGCATGGATCGGGATTGCTTCGGGAGATGCCGTTGTCCGCGGACAGCAGTTTCGCGTGAGTCGAGGTTGTAGGCTGCGTCGGGCAGAGGTTCGGCGTGCGTGGGGATCGCCTGGATCACTCTGCGCAGGTTCGGCGTGCGTTGTGGTGGCAGGAGTCACTCGGGCGTAGTTTCGGCGTGGCTGGGATCGCCGGTTTGACTCGGAAAAGAGCCGGACACCGTGGAAAGACTGTGCAAGGCCTCTGAGTACCACGAGGGGCCTCAGTAGTACCTCGAGAGTGCCTCTGGGCAGCGCGGAGCGTCTCTGAGCGCTGGGAGGCTTCTGAGCACCACGAGGGGGCTCTAAGGCCTCAAGGATCCGAAAGGGGCCGGAATGCCTCTAAGGACTTAGAGGGGAAGCCGAAGGCCTAGGGAGGAAGAGAGAAGTGGGAGGTGTGTGAAAATGAGGAGGGGGAGCCCTCTATTTATAGTGCCGTATTAGGTGCAAAGAGGTCCGTACGGACCTCCCCGGTAATCCAAGATTTTGGTTTTCCTCGATTTGAGGGAATCCGATGATGGAGGAATATTTGCAATTATGGTGTCCCCGAGCAATAAGGTCCGTACGGACCATCTTGCATGCAAAGAGGTCCGTACGGACCAACTCGCAGGGGGTAATCATTTCTCCCTGGATTTGAGGGAATATTGTGGACTTTAAGAAGATTCAAGAATTATGACAACAAAGAGGTCCGTACGGACCAATATTGCTTTCCCAATTTCCCGAAAATTCCCAAAAGGTCCTTTTGTCCCTTTATCCTGCAGTAAAGGCTCCTCCCTTGGTTTGGTTGGGGGTTTAGAGAGGGTTTTGAGTGAGAGGGGTCGTCGAGACCGTGTTGATGAGTCTCGCGGTGTTTCCCGTGTGTTTGAAAGGGTGTGATCCAGATTGGGGTACTTACAGAGCCCTCGACGACGTCACTTATGAAAGAAGTGGGGTCGCCGATAAGATAAGTGGTCCTAACTGGATCGCGTGGCCGGGAGATAAAGTGACCGGGAGGTCAGCCGCGAGGACGTGGTGGTGTCCTATCGTGTGACCGCATAGGCCGCAGGGCCGGACCCCGTGATAGGATTCCTACGTATCCCCGGCGGGAATCAAGCCTCGGTCGTAGTTCGGTGTGGGGTGAGTGTTTTGTGAATGCGGGCGTGGTGGTGCCCCGAAGTGTCGTGTGACCGCCGAGGCCGCGGTAAGGACGCGGTGGTGTCCCGGGTGACCGCATAGGTCGATGGCCGGACCCCGTGATAGGATTCCTACGTATCCCCGGCGGGAATCAAGCCCGGTCGTAGTTCGCAGGTCGTGAATTTGTGAGTGCGGCGCGTGGTGGTGCCCCGAAGTGGTGGTGACCGCCGAGGTGACCGCCGAGGTCAATTGTGAGGACGTGGTGGTGTCCCGGGATGGAAATTTTATGATTTTCCTAATCGGGTGGTTTAAGGCCTTCCGGGCCGGAGATAGTTGTGAGGACTTGAATCGTCTTCTGATTGCGGTTGGTGCCACGCTGGAGGACTTTGAATCGTCTTCTGGCGGCGGTTGGTGCCACGCTGGAGGACTTTGAATCGTCTTCTGGCGGCGGTTGATGTTATGCGCGAGGACTTTGAATCGTCTTCTAGCCGCAGTTGATGTAATGCGCGAGGACTTTGAATCGTCTTCTAGCCGCAGGTGATGTAATGCGCGAGGACTTTGAATCGTCTTCTAGCCGCGGTTGATGTAATGCGCGAGGACTTTGAATCGTCTTCTAGCCGCAGTTGATGTAATGCGCGAGGACTTTGAATCGTCTTCTAGCCGCAGGTGATGTAATGCGCGAGGACTTTGAATCGTCTTCTAGCCGCAGGTGATGTAATGCGCGAGGACTTTGAATCGTCTTCTAGCCGCATTTGTGGAGGCATGGCTGCCTTGTGCTTTGATAGCGAGAGGCGTAGATGCCTTTGTGTTTTTGCATGTTGAGTAGAAGGTTGGACTTACGATGACTGCCGGTGCTTGCGTTGCCGTTGAAGTGGGCAAGGATGACGGCCGGTGATTGCTTCACCATTTGGCATTTTGGAGGCGCTTCGTGCCTCGGGGACTTGTACTGAGGTGTTGGCTCCTTCTTGTGCTTGTTTTGCCGTTGAGTGGGCAAGGATGATGGTCGGTGCCGGGATATGCAGCCTTGTATGACTTCCCTTTCGACTTGTTGGGAGGAGCTCTGGCTTACTTTGATGGCCGGTGCTTGCGTTGCCGTTGAAGTGGGCGAAAGTTCGGGCTTACACCGACCGCCGGTGCTTGAATTGTCTGGGATGCATGACCTCGTAGGGCCCTTTTCTGTTGGGAAGATGACTTCGGACCTCCTTTGAGGGCCAAGTGGCCGAGTTGTCGCTGAGCGTTTGGAGGCGTCTTGTGCCTTGATATTCGTGCTGGGAGGTGTTGGCTCCTTCTTGAATTGCCGTTGAGCGGGCGGTGGTTGAATTGCCGTTGAGCGTTTGGAGGCGTCTTGTGCCTTGGGATTCGTGCTGGGAGGTGTTGGCTCCTTCTTGAGTCGCCGTTGAGTGGGCGAGGACCGGTCTTACGTTGACGGCCGGGGATTGAATTGCCGTTGAGTGGGCGAGGACCGGTCTTACGTTGACGGCCGGGGATTGAATTGCCGTTGAAGTGGGCCAGGACCGGTCTTACGTTGACGGCCGGGGATTGAATTGCCGTTGAGTGGGCGAGGTCCGGTCTTACGCTTGACGGCCGGTTCTTGAATTGCCGTTGAGTGGGCGAGGACCGGTCTTACGTTGACGGCCGGGGATTGAATTGCCGTTGGAGTGGGCGAGGACCGGTCTTACGTTGACGGCCGGGGATTGAATTGCCGTTGGAGTGGGCGAGGACCGGTCTTACGTTGATGGCCGGGGATTGAATTGCCGTTGGAGTGGGCGAGGACCGGTCTTACGTTGACGGCCGGGGATTGAATTGAAGGGTTAGGGACCATTCTGCACTTGGATTTGCTGGAAAAGGCCTTAGGACAGCCAGGGGCAAAGATTATAAGGGCAGGAAAGTAATTTGGCCACCCCTTGCAAAGAGGTCCGTACGGACCAACCTGGGTTGCAAAGAGGTCCGTACGGACCAATGTTGACTTTTTACAGTTCCTGTGTTTTGACCAGTTTAAATGCCGAGCCCTTCCCCATTCCTTCTTCTTCCATGCGTGAACCAGTAGAGAGAGAGAGAGAAAATCCTCCATTGTTAACCAAAATCAACAATTTTTTGCTTGAATTGCTTGCCATGGCTGAAGGATCTCGAAGGAGTCGTCGTCAACGCAGTCAAGAGGTGGTCGAGCAACGGATGGAGCTTCAAAGAAATTGGATTTCGTTCGTTCCATCTTCGAAGAACCCGGATGTCTTGTATCCGAATCCGGAGGTGCACAATCGTCGCTCTATGAACGTCGGGGAGGTAAGAAATCTGTTCCGTTTTGATTCCCTGCTCGAATTTTTGAATGCTAGAACTAGGTTTTAGTTTTTCGCATTTTTGAATTTTTTGTTATTATTATTATTTTTATTATTTTTTTATGCCTTTTTGTGAAATTCTTGATGAATTGTTGAAAATGGACATGTAAAAATTGTGGGTATGTGTATTTTGTGCAGAAATGTGTAGATTAGCTCTTATTTGTGAAAATAAAGTGCTTCTCTAATGAAATGCATGCTTTGGTGTTTTGTACCGTATGCTATTTATGTATGTACATTATGAGAAAAATTATCGTGTAGTGATAATTTTTGTGAAAAATGTGACATGTGCCGTGTTTTGTGACGGGTTTTGTCTGAAAGTGTGTGCCGTGTAGGGACGGATTTTTTGAAAAATGTGTTATGCATATGTGTCGTGCCGTGTGTGCCATGTTCTTGGGTGACGGACTTTGTGGGGAAAATATGTGCAATATGTGCCGTGTTTTTGTGACGGGTTATATGTGCCTTTGCCGTGTTGGGACGGACTTTTTTTTTTTGAAAATGTGTCGTGTAGGGCTTAATCCCTTTTTTTTTTCTTTTGAGAGAAATGTGTACAGTGTGTGCCGTGTTTTTGTGACGGACTGCATGGGAAAAATTATATGTATAATGTATGTGAAAATTATGTGCGACATGTGCCGTGTTTTGTGACGGGTTATATGTGAAAAATATGTGCAATGTGTGCCGTGTTTTGTGACGGGTTATTTTCATGGCTTTCCGTGTTGGGACGGACTTTTGTGCCTTTTGTTTTATATTAAGTACTGTGATTGACGTACCTTTGCTGTGTTTACCTGCAGGATGCGGGGCTTATGGCCGGGAAGGCCAAGAGGATGAAGACTCGGGATCGCTCGAGGCCGTTGTTGAGCCGTGGCGCCGGATGCCCGATATTTCCGTGGATGGTAGGCCGAGTCCCAGAGGCCGGTCTACGCTTCGGCCCGGGTGTGTTCGTCGAGAACCCGGCCGGAGTTTCGATACGAGGAAGAACAAGAGCGTCTTCCTTGGCCTTTCTCGAGTACCGGTGGGATACCACCCACACCTTCCATCCGAGCCGGGAGAGGTGACGGTGACGCCGACCGACTTTGCGGCGATTACCGGGCTTTCCTTCAAAGGAGGGCCGGTACGGTGGAGAGATATGATCTCCGATGTGGTGTCGACCGAGCCGGCCGGGCTTTGAGCCTCGTCCTCGCAGGGGCCCGGCATGTTGTATAGTGACGTGGAGCCGAAGATCACGGCCAGCATTGGGGCCTACATCCGGGTACCGGCCAGTGACGGCGGAGCAGCTTGGCGCGCTCCTTTTGTGGTATGCACCGTCCGAGACTTTGTTCTCGAACCACGCGACCGCGGCTCCCTTTGCTCTGTTGGAGAGCTTGATTGACTCGGGATAGGGTCCGTGATATTGCTTGGGGCGAGGCGTGCTTGGCCGAGCTCTACTTCTCCTTGGACCGGTTTAGCCGGGCGCGCGCTCGTTGGCCTGCTTTTGACTTTGCTTTGGAGGTATGAGTTTATTGCCGTTTTTGATTTAGCAACTTGTCGTTTCTCCGTTTTCTTTTGCACCGAGCCCTTCTCGTTTTTGTCACGTGTGGTTCTATGAGGTTTTCCAAAGTGCTTCCCGTGGGATAGAGATCCGGGCCGTTGCCGCGTACCCCGCTATGTCAATGGGCTCGCACGGCGAGGAAGAGGAGGACCAGCAGGGGGAAGCTCACCATCGCCTACGGGGATGTGCAGGAGCGTCTGGAGAGGGGTAGCCCTGAGGGGTTCGTTTTGTTCCCGTGGGCTCGGTGATGAGGGGGATGAGTTTGAGGGGGCTCCCGAGGTGACAAGCCGCAGCGAAGATGCCGCGGGCTTGACTCCGCGATGTTATGTATCCTGGGGGAGCGGGTCTTCTGGCAAAGATGGCCCCGTGTGCTTCCCGTGGCTCCGAGGGACCCTCCCTTTGGGATGCTTGATTCCCGGGACATGGACGTGCTCGATTTTGAGAGGTACCTTGGCGGTGTGGGCGCCGAGGAGTTCATTTTGTATGGAGAGGAGTACGGGGCCTTCGTGAGGAGGAAGCTGAGGACGCCGCAGTACCGGCGAGGAGAGAGAGGCCGGCCCGCAGCTCCCCTGCAGGTTCCGATGCCGGGCCGGATTTCACGTATGTCCGCGGGGACGGATCGAGGAGGAGGGTGTCTCGTACCTGCTCGAGCAGCTCCCGCCGCATACAGAGTGGATCCCGATAGATCGGTGAGTGTGCCGACTCTTTTCCATCTTGGCATCTTTTCGTATTTTTCTCTTTTTGTTGTCGAGTATAACCGTATTGCCGAGCGTTTCCTTGGTCGCTTGTTGGTGCAGTCCCGGGAGAGCTTATGATATGCCGACTCGCCGTTACGTGGCGATGAGGTCGTTTGCGAAGAAGATGGCTTCAAGATATCTTGCCGGTCTCGCGACGCGTGCCGGCGTACGAGCCTATGCCTTCGAGGCATTCTCAGACGTTCCTCCGCCTAGAGCCGAGCCGGAGCCGCAGCAGAGGGACCTTCGAGGGGGCGGCATAGCATGGATGCCGGACGTCTTCGGGAGCCGCAGGCCTTCGAGGGAGCAGCCCTTTTATCGCTCATGCCTCCGCATGGCGCACAGGTGAGGGTTCCTCGAGCCTTCTTTCTTCGATCCTTTCGCCGGATTTGATCCTTCGGATTACTTTTCGTGGGAGCCTCCGGCGGTGCTCGGTGATTCGACGACGAGGATGTGACGGCGAGTTCGCCGGGATGCCCGACTTTTCTTGGAGGACCTCGGCGAGGATGATGATGCCGAGGAGTCTCGATTAGTATTCATTTGCTTTCCTCTTTCATATCCCTCTTTTTTTTTGTTTAGCAAATGTACATTTGATGGGTACCGTAATAAAACACTCGTATTTGCACGGCAAACAAGATTTTATTTTAAGATGTAATGTCATTTTTGTGATTCCCTGGATTTGTCCTAGAAATTGTTGCTATTATTATTATATTTTTGTACATGCCACGTGAGCCGAGAGTGCGTTTGTGGGTAGTGTATGTTTGCCTAGAATGGCTTTGGCCGTTGTTTGGGCGCTTTGGAGCAAGGTCCGGCTAAGGACAATGGTTGTTGTACGGTTTGCTGGGGAAAATGGGTTCTTTTTGCAAGGAGGTCCGTACGGCCATACTTAGCATGCAAAGAGGTCCGTACGGACCAACCTTGCTTTGGGAAGGACATAAATGCTTTCCAAAGTCCGGTTCTTCCCCATTTCCCCATTTGCAGCCATTTTCGAGCTTTCTTCCCCATTTTCTCTAGGAACCTCCATTTTTGCCATGGATTCTTCGTACGTCCCTAGAATTTTGCCGAGGCTTTCGCAGAGAGGCAAGCACACTTCCTTGAGCAGCTGAAAACGTGGATGCGGCGCCGTATGAGGCATCGTAGACGGGCTTTCGAGGTAAGGTTTCGTCTTTGCTCGATTTGGTCTTTTAAGGAGTTGGTTCCCGATTGGGATTTGTTGCGGGCCGCCGCGAAGTTCGGGATGTTAGGAGGCACGTGTACTTGTTTCTCCTACAATGAAATGGTGCCCACTTTTGAGGATTTTCGGGCTTTGATTGGAGGACCGGAGGTGGAGGCCATCTCGCTTCCTTTCGATTGGTGGTGCCGCGCGAGCGTGAAGCTTGCAGTGCTTTCTTCGTACTTCGTTGGAAGAAGTGCAGGCATGATCCTTGATTCGGGTCATATCGACATTTCGAGCCGCCTGAGCGGTTCATGGCCGATGATGAGAGTGACGTCTCTTGGGATGCATTTGCCTTGTGCGTGATGGCGACGCTTTTCATGGTCGCCTCCCTTGGCATTTGTGATGGCGCTTGCTAGATGTGGTAGGGCACCGCAGAGCCGGGAGAGGATATTGTCCCGTTGGTGCCGGGGGAGACTCTTCATGGTATCGACCGTCCGGCGACCGGGGATCGGTTCATGAGAGGGGGAAGCCCCGCTTTGCTCACCTTGTGGCCGCGAGAGAGACTTCAAGCCATGCCCGAGGCTCCGACGTCGTTTAGCCCGTGGTCATTTGCTCGCCGACCTCTTGTGTTGGATATGGATCACCCGCCCGGGAGAGATGGATGGCACAGCCTTGGTACGCATCGATCCGCCGGTGGGTTCCGCACCGGAGGATTGAGACTAGGAGGATCTTGCAGAAGGGTCCTACGTTGTCGTAGTTCCAGGTTTGTCTTGGTCCTCCTTCTATATTCCGTCGCTTGTTTCCCGGCAGCTTGGGATGAAGCAGAGCCTTTGTTGGGCCGGGATGACCTTGCTACCGCGGAGGTAGTTCCTCTTTGTATGGCGCCTTCAGTGCCTTCTTGTATTTTCCGAGGGTATGGAAGTATTCCGCTTCCCTCCCGTGGTACTCCTTAGACGTCGGGAGAGTGTCGTGTTGACGACTCGCACTCGGCCCGGTATGAGCAACAGTGTCAGGGCAGTCCCAAGTGGTCTTGGAGAGCGTGCGTGTAGCGATTCTCGGGACCCGGCTGCCGTAGTAGCTATTGCCTTAGGAGTGCCGAAGCCCGGTCTCGACCCTTTCGATGTGACGGGAGACACTTTGTTTGACTACGAGACTAGAGTTGACCGACCGACAGGAGAGGTCCTCTTTGCGTACTCGCAGGAGGAGATCCGAGCCGAAGCACGGCGAATGAAGCCCCGAGAGCTACCGGATTGTTTGACTCTACGGGGAGGACCCCGATCTCTGACCGAGAGACGCAGAGTTGGTTCACGTGGAGCGAAAGAAGACTCGCCGGACGAGGGAAGAAAGGAAAGAATGGCGAGGGGACAAGCGCAGATGGCGCGGAATGACCTCCTAGGTATCCATTCATTGCATTGCAAACACATTATTAGTTAAATGTATTAAGTCCGTCTTTTAGCATGTTGTGAACTTGAGAGTAGACCGTGCTTGAACTCATCAAGAAATGTTGTAACCGTTAGTGATTTGTGATTTACTTTTAAAGCTTTGTCGAGACGCAAGATCTCTTGTTTGCCTTTGTTTCTTTTGTGCACTTTGCTCGGCGTCCATCTGACTTTTCGTTGCATTTGCGGACCGAAGCGGCCTGGGCCATGACGGCAATCCCCTTTGCCGAGGCTTTGTGCTTGGCCGAGAGGTTGAATGCTCCCTCGACAAGTCGTTTTGACGGTCTTTTTCGTAGCTTCCTTGCCTCTTGTTGGCGTCTGCTCTTGACCTTTTTTCAGCCTTCGCTTGAGCTTCTTTTATTTTTTTTTTTTTTGTGAGCCCTTGCTCGAGCTCTCTTTTTTGTTTTTTTTTGTGAGCCCTTGCTCGAGCTCTCTTTTTTTTTTTTTTTTTTTTGAAGCGCGTGAGGGCGAAGACAAGCCCCGGCTTGGAAGCGCATACGAGTCACCGCTTGATGCCGAGTGACCCTCGGATGTCCTTTGATGTTGCCGCCGTCGTTTGACTTGGTCAAGGTGACCGCTGGGGCGTGTTCTTGAAAAGTGCGTAGCTTGATGGAGGTCTTGATTGACATTCAAACTTTTGACTTTTTGTGTATTTTTAGACCGGACCAATTAAGGTTGCCTACGTTCCCTGACTAGAGGGCTCAGTCTCGCGTAGTTCGACACTACATGGAGTGCCAAGAGATGCACAGCTTGTTCTTCTTCAGGCGAAGTATCTCGCGAAGTTTGCTTCCGTTGACCGGATTCATGAAGGGATTGCCGTCTAGGTCCGTGCCTTCATGGCGCCTCCGGAGAAGATCTTTCAACCACGAAAGGGCCGATCCATGTGGGTTCCCATTTTCCCAAATGGGTTGGTTCGAGTGGGAGGCTTTTCTTTGAGTACAAGGTCACCTTCCCCGATGTCTCGGGATTTGACTTTCTTGTCGAAAGCTCTAGCCATCCCGCTTTGATAGGCTCCTGACGTGTTCCATGGCCTTTAGTCGTCGCTCGTCTAGCGTGAGCCAATTCGTCATGTCGGCTTCGGAGCCATTCGACTTCGTTGATGTCATTTTCCAAAGAAGACTCTGAGTGAGGGAATTTCCACTCGATGGGAAGGACTGCTTCCATCCCGTATGTCGTGGCAAATGGGGTTTCTCCCGTGGTCGTTTCCTGACTGATGTGCGGTAGCCCCAAAGTGCAAGGTGCCTTCTCTGCCAATCTCGTCCTCGGTGGTCATTTTTCTGATGATCCGTTCGAGGGTTTTGTTTGCCGCTTCCACGGCGCCGTTTGTTTGTGGCCGGTAGGGAGAAGATTTGTGGCGTGTGATCTTGAATTCAGCCACAGCCTCGTCGAATTCCCTTCGAAGTGTGAACCATTGTCCGATATGACCTCATTTGGGATGCCGTATCGGCATGATGTTTTCCTTGAGGAAATGCGCGACCTTCTTGGAGGTGAGTACCTTGTAGGACTTGGCTTCGACCCATTTGGTGAAGTAGTCGATGGCTACTAAGATTGAACTCGTGACCGTTGCCGCCCGGCGGAGCGATTTTCCCGATGACGTCAATTCCCAAGTGGCAAAGGGCCAAGGTGTAGTCATGCAAGAGAGATCGTGGGCGGTAGATGATTGAGGTTGGAGAACCGTTGGCACTTGTCGCAGCTCTTCGGACAAAGTGGATGCAATCCGCCTCCATGGAGATCCAAGAGTAGCCCATCCCGAGAATGATTTGCATCGTGGCTCGCGTTCATGTGGGGACCGCAAGCCCCATTGTGGACTTCGTTCATGAACTTGCTTGCTTCTTCTTGGCTGATGCAGCGTAGGAGTGGCCCATGGTAGCGTTTCTTGTATAGCATGTCCCCGAGGATGACGAAGTGAGAGGCAAGGCGTTTTAGGGCCATGATGCTCTTGGTTTTGACCCCTTCTGTGTGTGGGTCTTCCTTGTTCATGAAGGTGGTTTCCCCGTTCTTGAGGTATTGGAAGATCCGGTTTGTGCCGAAATGGCGTCTGACTTGCGTCTCTTTGGCTCTTCAAAGAATCTTGCAAATCGTTGTGATTAAAACCTTCTCGGCAGCTTGGGCCCGGTTTTTCTCTCGTTTGACAACATGCTTAAATGTTTGCTTGATGCATTTATTTAATTAATGTGTTTGCCAGATGAATTGTTATTAACTTGTTTTGATTAGTTAATATCAT
The DNA here is from genome assembly GCA_022495995.1 of Adenophora triphylla var. japonica. Classification (NCBI taxonomy): domain Eukaryota; kingdom Viridiplantae; phylum Streptophyta; class Magnoliopsida; order Asterales; family Campanulaceae; genus Adenophora; species Adenophora triphylla. The sequence continues at coordinate 219,783 of JAFEMH010001289.1, forward strand.
CATTTGTTAAAGATGCAATGAAATGATTTTTTAGGAAGGTCGGACCTTTTATTGAAAGCGTGAAGACTGTACATTGTTGATCAAAGATTCACAATCGTCGGGCGTAAAGCCGTCAAAAGACTCAAAAGATGTGAATACACAGACAACAAGACTCGAAGCTAGACTATAGGCGACGAGGATTGGACCAGCTTCATTACTCTCGGATGGCCGTAGCTCTAGAGGGAGTGGTGCCGGTTCTGGCCAATCTTCCCTTGGCATGAGTCCCGGAAAGTAGCTTGCATGCGGTTCGATTTCAAACCAGATCGCGGAGGTTTTTGGCTGCTCCCCTGATGATGTCCCTCCATTAGTGTTGCCACCAGTCCCTGGGGGTTTTTGATGATAGAAGTCGCTGAGGGCTACTTCTAGGAGGGCGAAGCATTCGCTGATTCGGAGTGGATTCTTGCTGATGTTGATCACTTTCATAGAATCCGCTCTTTATCTCGGGATCTTTGCTTGGACGACGTTTACAATGTCCGATTCGAGCGGACATGCTATATCTCCTTCCCCGATTAAGCCTTGGAGGAGGTTGCGCCACTGTTCGTCTGTGCCTCGGACACCGGAATGTTGAATTGAACTAAGCCGTGATGGCCGTCCCCGTAAGATCCGAGAGTGTCGGCTAGAGGGTTGTCTTGCACGGGGATCGGTGATGAGCCGCTTGCAAGAGGGTTTTCGGCGAAGTAAGGGTCTACTCCTCGATCAATCTCCATTAGGGCATCCATCTCGATCCTCTCTCAAGCATTCTTCACAATGCCGCATATATCGTAGTTGTCATCCCGACCCATGAGTTCTTCGATTTCCACTCGTCGCGCTTAGAGCGTGGATGTAAGGATCCACTTCGTAGCGGGACAGGGTAGGAGAATCATCTCGGAGAAGAGTATTCGGTCATGTCGGGACCTTCTTCTCGGGTCATAGCTTGCCGGCCAAGCACTTGCCATTGCACCGCTTCCGCGGATCACTTCGATCGCTCCATTGGCATTGATGAATTTCACGCATTGGTGAAGAGTAGATGATACCGCTTTCATCCGATGTATCCAAGGTCGTCCCAACAAAGCAGAGAAGGTTGGTTTGATTTCCACGACTTGGAACTCTACCGACTCCAGCTTGTACGTCGAATTGATCCTTAGATTGATGACTCCTACGATCGGTCGTGCAAAGGAATCGTAGGCTCGGATTACCCGAGGTGAAGGCCTTATCGTAGAACGGATCGATGCGGAGTCGTTTCAAAGGTGCTTAAAGCGATGATGTTGATCAAGGAGCCGTTATCAATCAAGACGTTCGGGAGGAAGAACATCTCTATTTTTATGAGGATGAGGAGGGCTTCATTGTGCCGATTCTCACATATTGGCAAGTCATCGTCTCAGGAAGGCTAAACCGCTTCCCGTGCTACCGCTGACTCGCCCCTTCTGGGAACGTTCGATCCATCCATTTGTATGCCTTGGCCGGGGCAAAGATCGTAGGGAGACAGCTTGCCCTTGGGCGTTCTTGTCGGAATTCCCGGTCACGAGATCTCTTGACTCGGTTTCACGCTCCCGCCGTAGCGGACAAAGATGCCGACGGTTTCGAAATTGCAGGGGTCCGCTCTCGCTTGGAGTTTCGTCAAAGGCTATTGAGTTTACCCCGTCATTCCGGGAATGGATTTCCGATGGTATTGGGACCACGAGGGCGTTCCAATTTTCCTCCTCAATGAGCCCCTGACCACCCGCTTGAGTACGAAGCAATTGTCGGTGGTGTGGCCGGTAGTTGTGGAAGGCGCAATGTTTGCTCATATCCATGTTGGGCCTGAGAGTCTTCGGTTGGAAATTCTCGAGTGGTTTGAGAAGATTTCGTTTCACCAAAGCTTCAAATACTTGACTCCAAGGGCATTTCCTGTGTTATCTAAATGCCGGAACCGCGGGAAGCGAGGGGGATTGTTATTCTTTGGGGCCGCTTGATCGCGGTTTACTTGAGCTCCGTTCCGAATGTAGTGCACTGTTCCTGGCCGCTTCCTTTCCTTTGGTCGGGGCAGGAGTTGAAGTTGCTGTGTTTGTTCGATAGCGGTAAGATGAGGCAGGGTTGCCGTTGCCTTTGAAGACTCGTAGTCTTTTCAAACTTTGTCCCGGCTGACCATGGCACGGAGATCCTGGATAGAAATGGTGGCCGATCAAGGTCCTCAAAGATGGCTTCGAGGCAGAATGGAAGATGTCCATCTCGCTCTTCTTTGGAAAGTGGATCCATTATCTCGCTTAGCTTCCAGCCCATCTTTTGTAGAACTCGCCCACCGGTTCGTCATCCTTTTGTTCGGTGGCTTGCAGTGTCATGGCGGTTTGTTTCCCATTCAAGATTGGCGCGGTACTTCTCCAGAAGATTTCACCGATCTCGATCCCACGTGGAGCGGTTTTCTCGCTTCACATTGAGGAACCACCTTAGTGCCGTGGATTTGAGGGAATGCCGAAAATGATCTCGCCATCTCGTTGAGGGGTTGCCCCTTTCGCTCTCATACCCAGGACGTAGGTGTCGATGTGGGTTTTTGGGCATTCTCGTCCCGTCAAACTTTTCCATTTCCGGCATCCCGAACTTTGGAGGGAGAGGGACCACTTTGTTCGGATCGCAGGCAGAGGGAGTCCTTCCGAGAACTAGCTAGCTTGCCTTGCATGTCTTTCATTTGTTCAATCACCCAAGCCATGTGGGGATCACTGCGAGGTGGGTTACCGTTTTCTGTGGACGGAAACCGAAGATGGAGGTGGATTGGCCGATGGGATCGCCATTCGGGAGTCTTGGGGAGGTAGTTGAGTGTATACCAACCCATACCCCGGGTGTTGAAGTTGAGGGCGTGATTGCCAGTCCGCTAAGGGTTGTGTTTGGGAACCGGGAAATGATTCGTTAGCCCCAATCGCGTACTAGCAGTGGCAAGCTTGAGATGTCGGGATATCCGCCTGATGCCTATCCCCGGTAAGCATGGGGACTTTTGATTGTGATTGCGAGGCTCGTATAGAGGCAAAGGATTGAATCCCGGGGATACCGAGATGCATTGGGATCTCGCGGAGCAGCACGTATGTGTGCCGTTGGTACCGAGCTTGATGTGCGTGAGCCGGAAACCGACCGTGGCCGAGGCGGGCATGTCTGAGCCGCTGACCGACGCCCGAGGGGAGCTTTGAGCGAGAGCCGCTTGCGTTGCCGGGATCTCGTAGCTTGGCGGAGGCGGGACTCCGCCGATAGCTTTGAGAAACCGGGAGCCGGTATATCTTCGTCCTCTATGAGAACAAAGGTTCCGTCGGGTTGGGAACCGCAACCTGTTCCTCGAAGACGCAAGGTGTCGACGATCCAGCTTGCTGTTCCTCTTGGCGCTTCTTGATGGTTTCGAAGGCTCGCAGCACCTCCTCCATTGTCCGGAGGTTCCTTAGTGGCGGGGTTCCGTTTCCTCACCGTTATCCGTTGATCCCGTCATGGGGAGTATCGGACGGTGCGGACCGTTGAATCGAAGGGCTATCGGACCTTGTGACCTCGATATCAAAAGGCGGCTTCCTGGTATTCTCAACCACTCTCGGTTCGCCGGAGGGGGTGACGGGCAAGGTTTAGACACAGGAATGGCCTAACGGGATAAAAGGGGAAAGCTCACGTGGCATGCGGTTTCCGTTTCTTTTATTTTTGATTTTTTTTTGTTGTTTTAATTTACTTAAAACATGTTTTCTCGTAATCCTAGGTAGGTTGGAAAAGATTGCTCTTGTTTTTCGCAACTATGCTAGATCCCGGGTCACTGGAGACCATCTCGTGCGGCTATAAGCCCCTCGTTTTGCACCCGTATTTCGACATCCCAGGTGGACAGCCTGTGCGAGGGTCCTATAGTGCAAGCGGTTTCCACCGGCCTAAAAGAAAAATCGAACCTAAGGACCGAGCCTGCCATGTTCGTTTTGATGCGTTAGCCATGTGAATAGTGAACCGAGCCGGCCACTAAGTCAAGATCGTCAAGAGTTCGGCATGACCTTCTCTTGCTTGCTTGCGCAAGGGATCTCGTGACGTTAGGCGTTGGGCCGGGTCATATTGTCATGGCCGACGTATCAAAGGCGTGATGACATGGTGTCATGCGAGCATGGATGTATATCCTGGACGGAACATCGTCTGGGTGTAGCTTCGAAATCAAGATCGTGTCAAGATTTTAGCATGACCTTTCATCGCTTTGCTTGCGCAAGGGATCTTGAGTTCCGAGCCTTGACTCGAAAAATGGCCTAAGGCATGGTATATGTATCCAGCCGTATGACACGGATCGGGTAAAACCAACCGAGTCCGGACAGAGTGTGACTCAAGACTCAAACGTGCAGTGGTTGACGCTGGCTAGGATGGGATGTTTGGAATGATCCCGCGCGCGTCCAAGAGGCCTAGGAAGACCTAACGGACCGCAACCGAGACCACTCCGGCCGAGGGTTGTAGTGTGCGTATCCGAGGCAGCAAGGCGCGTAGCGTGCGGTGTAACCGAGGCAAAGAGCAGGTGAGTAGTGTGCGGTGTAACCGAGGCAAAGAAGGCGCGTAGGTGCGGTCTCTAAAATTCTTTTTCCGAGTAAAACAGTTTTTGAAGAATTTTAAATGTATGCACAGATGTATATTGATGCATGTTTTTTTGTATGTTTATTTTGTTTGTAAAATAAAAAGTAAAGCACGGGCACACACACACAACAGTCAAAGGAAGGGGTAAAATGAAAGTTTGACCCTCATCATCGTTTTAAAAATCTTTTGTTTTGTTTAAAAAGATTTTAAAACAAAATATCCCCAATGAGTCGCCAACCGAAATTACCCGGATCCGAGTAGGCTTCGCGTCGCGCCCGCATCCGGCATTTCCCGCTTTGCGCCGTTTTCAAGTCGTTGGAGGTGTCTCGCCGTTTGTTTTCGCATTTGTAGAGTCGCCACGCCGTTTTTATTAAGCCCAAAACATTGAAAAGGGCATCGCTTAAAGATAATTTTAAACCGTTTTTGTGTGATGAGATTTTGAGTTCGGAGGTCGATGACTCCTGGGAAGAGAATATTAGAATATTAGAGCTCACCCGAGTCGCCTCGTAAAACGAGTCTTTCTGATACCCCTAATATCCTTTAAATGTCATGTGTGTGTGTGTGTGTGCTTTTAAAAATGCATGCCAGATCTGGATGTCTACATTGTATGCTATGTATGGAAATGTATTGAAATAGTAATGGAAGGAAGCCTTACCAATGTTGGTTCGTGTCTCTGTCTTCCGCCGGGGAATAGTGTTTGAGGTCGGAGTAGCGTTCCTGCATGGATCGGGATTGCTTCGGGAGATGCCGGTTGTCTCGCGGACGAGTTTCGCGTGAGCCGAGGTTGCAGTGCCGCGTTCGGGCAGAGGTTCGGCGTGCGTGGGGATCGTCTGGATCACTCGGCAGAGGTTCGGCGTGCGTTGTGGTGGCAGGAGTCACTCGGCGTAGTTTCGGCGTGGTTTGGGATCGCCGGTTTGACTCGGAAAGAGCCGGGACACCGTGGAAAGACTGTGCAAGGCCTCTGAGTACCACGAGGGGCCTCAGAGTACCTCGAGAGTGCCTCGGCAGCGCGGAGCGTCTCGGAGCGCTGGGAGGCTTCGGAGCACCACGAGGGGGCTCGAAAGGCCTCGGAAGGATCCGAAAGGGGCCGGGAATGCCTCGGAAGGACTTAGAGGGGAAGCCAGAAGGCCTAGGGAGGAAGAGAGAAGTGGGAGGTGTGTCAAAATGAGGAGGGGGAGCCCTCTATTTATAGTGCCAGATTAGGTGCAAAGAGGTCCGTACGGACCTCCCCGGTAATCCAAGATTTTGGTTTTCCTCGATTTGAGGGAATCTGTGATGATGGAGGAATATTTGCAATTATGGTGTCCCCTGAGCAATAAGGTCCGTACGGACCATCTTGCATGCAAAGAGGTCCGTACGGACCAACTCTGCAGGGGGGTAATCATTTTCCCCGGGATTTGAGGGAATATTGTGGACTTTAAAAAGATTCAGTAATTATGACAACAAAGAGGTCCGTACTGACCAATATTGCTTTCCCAATTTCCTGAAAATTCCCAAAAGGTCCTTTTGTCCCTTTTTATCCCAGAAAGGCTCCTCCCTTAGTTTGGTTGGGGGTTTAGAGAGGGTTTTGAGTGAGAGGGGTCATCGAGACTGTGTTGATGAGTCTGCGGTGTTTCCCGTGTGTTTGAAAGGGTGTGATCCAGATTGGGGTACTTACAGGAGGTTGCTTCCCGGGAGTGTCAATTTCATCGGGACTTCATCGAAATTTGGGGATTTCATCTGAGGCATCATAGAAATATTATCGATAAGCGGTACAGTATGCCTTGCATTTGGTCCTTGAAAGATTGGAGGGTTGGATCGGGATTTGCTTCTGCCGCATCCTCGCTTCGGGATTCCGAGCGCCATGTATTCTCTTTGTCATACAATTATCTGACCCCAACTATGGAAGACTTTAGGGCGTTGACAGTTGGGTAAGGCGGCAACCGTAGCGTTCCCACGAGACAGTGGTTGGTTGAGGAGCAAACTATCTCGACTTTTTATCTCTCGCCTCGCGGATCGTGTATTGCCTATGATTCTCGGGTGATGGGTCCATAGATTTGACTCGGATGGCTAGGTTGCGTCTATCCCGTCCTGAGCTATTTGACCTTTCTACCTCTCTGGATATGTTTATGCTGTTCACACTGTCGGCTTACTATTTTTGCGAATATGCCGGGCTCTGCTCAAGCACTTTGTTGGAGATTGTTAGGCAAATGAGGGGTGACCGGGTATAGATTCTCGTCAAATCTGTTCGGCCAAGGGGAGATGGATGTTGTACCACCGTTGCCGGGCCGAGACTTATCACGGTATTGACAGCTAGCGGGGATCGACTTCATGGGAGCAGCATCCCCAGCCTTATTATCTCTTTGGTTCTTTGAGAGGTTACGCTTGATCGGAGCATTACTGTAAGGTCGGACGGCAATGCCCCTGGGTGACTCGGCCACGTAGGGCCGGTGAGGGACGAGGTTGCCGATAGTTGGCATATGAGGTTGTCACGGTACGAGACCACCGATCCGAGCTTTTGGATTCTCGCCCGGAATATACGTACCATGAGAGATATTCAGATGGATCAGCAGTAGTCCGGTTGCCTGGTTTGCATGTATCCTCTTTCGTGTCCCATCACCGGTGAGCAGACAAGATAGGTACCCTCAAGCAGATCATCCGAGCTGAGGGAGAGACGGTGACCGATACTGTTCCGATGTCCATGACCGAGCCCTGTGCTATACAAGCTTTTTCAGCAGATCTTTTCTCGGAGGGCTTTCTTCCCACTCGTGTGCTCCTTCGGCGCCTAGAGGATTTACATTTCTGACCACAGAGTATCTGGATTGGTATGAGGAGCATCGTGGTTCTGTGCAGCCTAGCTATAGAGATTCGCCGCCGGGAATACTTGGGAGCAGCACTCTCTCGTCCAGTTGAACTCTCGTAGATATAGAGGCACGAGGAAACCTGCACAATGTCACCGGCAATGCCGCCGACGATTATGAGAGACAAGAGATCCGGAGGGCTGCTTTGAGAAATGATCCAGAGATGAGAGCTCGCAGAGAGACGTTGCGGCAAGAGAGGATTGCTAGGGCTGCCTTGAGGGAGACTGGTCTGATTGAACCGCCGGTGCGAGTTATTCCTGAATTGGGACGGGTTCAAACTGACTTGTTTGATATTCCTAAGCCAAAGACCTCCCGGGGACCGAGAAAGAGGAAGGATAGAGGAGCGAATTCGGGAGCGGGGACGAGCCTCTAGACACACATTTTCCTTTTATTTTGAGAGACTCGAGACTCTTTTGCTTTATGTTTTGAGAGTAGGAATTATCTCGTATGGAAACCGAGTACCCTTTGATTACTTAATGCGCATGTAATAGATGTTATCAATGTTTTCTTTTATTCGTAATGCTTTTTGAGTCAAAAGGTAGGCCGTGCTTGAACTCATCAACAAGAATATTAACTCGAAATGATCCTTTGAAAAGCCTTGGGACTGTAATCAAAACGCATTTTGGTAGAAAGAGAGATTTTTGCAATAGCTTAGACCGAACCACAAGTGGTTGCCTACGTTCCCCTTTTGTAAGAGAACTAAGGGGCTCAGGTCTCCGTAGTTCGACTCAATTGACTTTAGTGTTTAAGAAAGGGGAAGATAGAAGGGGGAAATGGTGCAACCCTGTTTTTTACCTAGACCGCCCTCTTTTGGGTTTTCAGTCTAGTTGGGTATATTCTTTAGCACCGGGCGCGTCCCTTATTTTTGCATGGACTGCCTTTTGAGAGGTTTTCAGTCTCATCTGGGACAATTTTGTTGCGCCTTTATTTATCATCATTTTTTATTTTTTTTATATTATTTTTTTTTATTTTTTTTTAGAGGGGGAAAGACTCGATCATACAAAATACCTCCGCAACTTGTCGCCGTTGACGGGGTGCAGAAATGGGTTGCCATCCAAGTCTGACAGCTGCATAGCTCCTCCGGAGAATACTTTCTTTACTAAAAACGGTCCAACCCAAATGGGTGCCCACTTGCCCAACGCACTGCTCTGATTTGAGGGCTTCATCTTAAGGACCAGATCACCAGCTTTGATATCCCTGGGCCTTACTTTCTTATCAAAAGCACGGGCCATTCTCCTCTGATATGCCCTGTTATGCTCCATGGCTTTTAGTCTTCGTTCATCTAGCAGAGCCAGCTCATTATATCGACTTTGGAGCCATTCGATCTCGTTCACCTCATTCTCGAGTAAAACTCTGAGGGAAGGAATCTCTAACTCAATGGGCATGACGGCCTCCATTCCGTAAGTCAGAGCGTATGGGGTTGCACCGGTGGCAGTTCGGATTGAAGTGCGATATCCCCATAATGCTAAATGCAGCTTTTCCGGCCAATCTCGTCCTCGCTCGGCCATCTTCTTTATAATTCTTTCCAAATTCTTATTAGCAGCTTCAACAGCGCCGTTTGTCTGTGTCCTGTATGGTGAAGATTTGTGGCGCTTGACTCTGTATTCAGTGAGCAACCGATCGCTTTCCCTCAAAATGGGTTCCATTGTCGAAATGATCTCGTTCGGGACTCCATAGCGACGTAAAATCTGCTCCTTTATGAATCGGGCAACTTTCTTGGCGGTGAGCACTTTATAAGACGCAGCTTCTACCCATTTTGTGAAGTAGTCCACGGCTACTAATACAAATGCATGCCCGTTGCTTCCAGGTGGAGTTATCTTCCCAATGACATCAATTCCCCATGTTGCGAAAGGCCACTGAGTTGTCATACAAGATAAGTCGTGAGGAGGGATGTGGTTCAGATTGGAGAATCGCCGGCATTCATCACAAGTCCGCACAAAATGGATGCAATCCGTTTCCATAGTGATCCGTAGTAACCCACTCGATGATGCTATGCATGAGAGATCGAGCGTTCATATGAGGTCCGCAGCACCGTTGTGAACGTCTTCCATTACTCTTTGAGCCTTTTCTTTACCGATACAGTAGTAGGAGCGGACAACCTTCCCTTTTCTTCCATAATTCATTGCCGAGTATGACATATTGTGCCGACAGCCTCTTTAGGGTCCCGCAAGCTCTTGGCATGTACTCTTTTTGAATCTCCTTCTTGGTCCACAGAAAGGATGCTTCCCCATACTTGAGGTATTGAAAGATCCGATTGTACCACGGTTCACCGACAGCCTCGATCTCAATCTCACAACAATATGCAGGATTTTCTCTTCTACCGACCCCGAATGGCTTGATTGATTTACCTTCCGGGATTTCCACCAAAGAGGCTAAGGTAGCCAGAGCATCTCGCGAATCTGTTCTTGTCTCGCGGTAAGAACCGGAATGATACTTCCTTGAATTGGCCGACGAGTTCTCAAGCGATGTAAGCATGGTACTTCGGGAGGCATGGGTCTATAATTTTCCATTTGTTGGCGGCCCGGTTGATTATCAATCGGGAATCACCGAACACTTCCAATTCTTCCACATGTCGCTCAAGGGCGCTCTTCTAGACCGGCTATGCAAGCTTCGTACTCTACCGCATTGTTAGTAACCGAGAAATTCAACTTGATTGCTATGGGAGTATGCATGTCGTTTGGATCTATCAAAACCATCCCAATGCCATTTCGTTTCTTGTTGGCTGCTCCATCAAAGAATAACTGCCACCTGTTTCCGCTTTCTATAGCAAGGATCCCTTCATCTGGAAACTGGAGATCCGGCCCTTGATCTTCTGTATTGGGAATTCACCTAACTCGGGTCCGCTAATGCCTCGTCCTTTTTATTGATTTACGGATCACATATTTGATGTCGAATTCGCCAAGAAGAAAGTCCATTTTGCCAACTCCGGTGGAGATGTTTCCTCCGTCACCTTGGAATAGATATCCGATCGGGTCCATCTTGGAGACTAAGTGTACGGTGTGGGATAGCATATAGTGTTTTAGCTTTCCGACCACCCATACCAAAGCCGCGCAAGTTTTCTCGAGGGCGTAGTAATTCACTTCACTCCCTTGGAATTTACTACCGACGAAATAAATGGCATTCTCAATCTTTGAATCCTTCTTTTCTTGTGCTAGCATAGCCCCAGCCGGGCCGTGTCACTCCGTCGATATAGAAGTAAAGGCTTGTCTCCGTGAGGTGGGCAGAGAATAGGAGGATTGACGAGATAGGCTTTGATTCTCTCAAAAGCTAGCCGGCATTCCTCGTTCCAAACCACTTCCCGGTTCTTCTTTAGCAAACTTGAAGATCGGCTCACATATGGTGGTCAATTGGTTGACGAACTCCGCCGATGTATTACAGCGACCCATGAATCCTTTTACTTCGTAGACGGTTCCGGGTGGCTTCATTTCAATGATTGCCTTAACCTTCCCGGGATCTATTTCAATGCCGCGCCGGTGACCATGTATCCTTAACTTTACCTCGAATAACCCCAAATGTACACTTGGCCGGGTTCGCCTCATGGAGTGCTCTCTGAGTCTCGTTAAAGAATTTCCTCAAATCAATGAAGTGCCGTCCGTCTCGACCCTTTCGAATGAATAATCATGTCATCTACATACACTTCAATCTCTCTGGATCATGTCGTGGAAAAGGGTAGTGATCGCTCTTTGATAAGTAGCCCCGACGTTCTTCAAACCAAATGGCATTACTGTAACAATAAGTACCCCACTGAGTTGTAAATGCCGTCTTGTCTTGATCCTCTTCAGCCATCTTAATCTCGGTTGTAACCCGCAAAACCATCAACGAAAGACTTGACCTCAAAGTTCGCGGTTGCATCCACTAGCATATCAATGTTGGGCAAGGGGAAGTCATCTTTAGGACTAGCCTTATTGAGGTCTCGAAAATCCACGCACTCGAACCTTTCCATTTGCTTTGGTGACTGTTACAATGTTTGCCAACCAAGTTGGATATTCAATTACTTTGATGAAGCCTACCCGTAGGAGCTTTTCAATTTCTTCTTTCACTTGTAAGGACCATTCAGGTTTTATCCGCCTCAATTTCTCGCTGATCGGCTTAATTTCTCGGATCCACAGTATTCGGTGTTCCACAATAGAAGCATCCAAATTTCCGGCATATCTTTGTAGGACCAAGCGAACACATCCATGAATTCTTTGAGCAACTCAATCAAAGCGACCCGCTCATCTCCGGAGAAGAAGCTACCAATCTGCGTTTCTTTGGGTTCTTCAGCTGTTCCCAGGTTCACGGTTGTTAATACCTCATCGGCAGCTTGGGCCCGACTTTCCTTTTGTTCGCAAGCCTATTTTGAATCTTTTTCTAAAAATTGTTCATCGATTAAGTCTGCATTATCTTCAATTGAATTAGGCTTAATCATTTTTAAATCTTGACGATTATTTTTTGTTAAGCATTCAATTGTTAGATTGGCAATCACTGGGTACTCGTAAAGATCAACCACTTTATTCAAAGCAAAGGGGAATACAAAGTGTTTACAACTCGAAGACGGTCTTCTGTCGTGAGGACATTAGACCGGTCGAAGACTCAAATTCTATAACAAGAGACTCGGGAGACCGACTCAAGACACAGGGATGAATTTAGACTTGGAGGGATAAGGACGAGGTTTGAGCCCTAGCTTTTCAATCATAGTCTCCTTGTCGGCGACCGGTCCTCTGAACGAAGTCCACTCCCGCAACGGTCCATCTGCGGCAGCCTCCACTTGACTAGTTCCACAGCCAGATTCTTTCTCGAATTCTAGCATAGCTACCACCTCACTGCCGAGGAAAGTCAATCGATCATTCGGCTCCTTAGCACCATCTCTCATTTCGCCAAAGACGTACCGCCTGTGCTCGATGCCCCTCGCTCTTCAAACAAATCTCGCTAACTCGCCATCAATATCTGCGCAGGTCGCACCGCGAATTTTACATATTGTGGGCTCATCCAGAACAAGCTTTTCAAACTGATTCTCATATTCAGTCCCCGGTGGTAGCCGCTCTCGTAGGTGGCGGTCACACCTTGCCTTTGGGCAAACTATCAAACATTTCTTTCACCGGATTCTTGCTATTGGCGAACCTCCGGATCGTCTTCATTCTTTCTTCCGCCGGAATCGCCCTTGGCTCAGACAAACAAACATATCCCCATCCTCTCTCGACAAAGTGCTTATTCGGGAGACCAACCGTACGGGCGCATTTCGGGCTTCTTGTACTTTCTACCGGCCGTTGAGGTCATCTTTTCTTTGAAAGCCTCGGTTTTGTCATACACCTTATCTTCCTTAGTCACAAAGCATACCCTGCACCTTGCCTATTTCTCTTAGCCGCCGGCAAAGACAAGCCTACACGGTCCCCGTTGGCGTTTTCCCACCCCTGCACTGTGGATATAGCTCATACCTCTTAGCATTTTCAACACAGAGGAATCTTGTCCGAAGATGTCGTCGGATCTATGGTACGTACTTGCCCCTTAGGCTTCTCAATTGTGAATCCGCTGAGCATTGGATTTTCTTGGTCGAGTTTGATCTCCATTATCGGTAAGGTATTTGCGCTGGTTTCTCCGATCGTAACACTATCACCATAGATGGTTGTCGCACCCCTTCCCCGCACAAACTTTAAACATTGGTGAAGCGTGGAAGCTACGGCTCCAATCTCGTGGATCCGTGGTCTACCCAATAATTCTGAGAATGTAACAGGAATGTCTATAACCTGAAACTCTACCATCATCTCTTTACCTCCAAACATCAGATTAAGGGAGACTATCCCCAACACTGCCCGGGATGTCGAATCATAAGTCTTTATGGTCTGGTTAGATGGTTTAAGGTTCTGCGCGTTGATGTCCAACATACTCATCATTTTGGCGGGGAGCACATTCATAGCTGACCCATTATCTATCAACACATGGGGAACCCGCCGTCCCTCCAGAGGCACCGTAATGTGTAAGGATTCGTTATGTTTCGCACCGTAAGCAGGCAAGTCAAGATCTGTGAAAGTAATGATATTCCCATACTGAGCCGTTCCAATCAACTGACATGCTTCGTCTGGGGTAGCATTGACGGATACCTTCGTCTTGGACAAAGCTTCTTCCAACTTTGATTTGTAAGGGTAGGAGGATGTAAGTAGGGACCACAAAGAAATATCGGCTTGCGTTCTTTTCAACTGTGTCAGTATCGGGTCTTCCATGAACTTCTTCGTCTAGCCTGTGAGGATTCTGAGAGGACTGAGGGTTAGAGCCTGCAACTGCTTTCCCTTTCCCGGACGGATCTGGATTATTTACTCCCAACATTCTTCCTGAGCGAGTCAACAGATTAACTTCTTGCTGTTCATCAACCACGAACTCTTTGCTAGCTTCCTTGAGTTCTGCTAACGTGAGCGGGACAGGGTGATTGCGGTATGGCCAAGCTGCTTGTCGTATCTCATTGATGGGCAAGGGTGCTTCCCAACTAGCTGCTATTCTGAGTTCCTCCAAGGAAATTGGGGATTCTCTAGGAGTCATTGAAGATATAGCATTAACGATCAAGCGTTCTTCGTAATCATCAAGTTCAACAATATTATTCACATCATGTAAATCATCGATATACAGAACATAACAGAAGTTATCTTTCATTTCATCAGAACAGGAGATTACATCAGTTTCGACCTCATTACAACCATTGCTATCATTCCCAACTACGGGTTCCCCAAACTCTAATACATTAACAAAATAATCATTCTCAAAGTCAATAAGATTCACATTGTTGCTCGGCAGAGGATTGTTGACAATATTTGGGCAGGGAGGTTTCTCTATCTTCTTATCATCCACTAAGCCTTGAATTATCTTTTTGAGAGTTACGCAGGAGTTCGTAGTGTTCCCCGAAAATTGGTGAAAACGACAATACTTGCTAGCATCCATATGAGGATTAGGGCGAGCAGGACTGTAGTTCTCCAATGGCTTGATCATGCCAGTTCGTAACAAACCGTTGAAAACTTCCTCTGTTGACATACCCAAATCATCAAATTGCGGTTGTGGCCTAGGTGGAAGCCTCATCACATTCTGCACATTGTTACCTCCCTTTTGAAGATTATTGATACTATTGTCTTTGGTCGGCTCTCTTCCTCTTGGCGCCATCGCTGAGACAGGATTGGATGCACGATATCGGTAACCTCCACCACTGCTGTTGTTACTGGTGTTTGCACTTGGAGTTTGGTTGAACAGTCTATTCTCACTCCTTGCTCCCATTCCCACCATCTCTCGCAGATCTGGGTACCATCCTTTCCCAATGGCTTCCCTAAGCGCTGGCTTAACACATGATAGAAAGATGTCCTTTTGGTCTTGGAGGGGGATTGGCTCCGATAACTCGTTGATCTTAGCATTCCAACGTTTGTAGAATTCCGTGATTGACTCATTCGACTTCTGGATAGTCCCTACCAAATCATCCCGGGTAGTGCGCCATTCCAAATTACCCTTGTACTTTTCCAGGAAGGCTTCTGTTATCTGGCTCCAAGTAGTACGGCATTCTTGCTTCAGAGCTAAAAACCATGTAAGTGCCGATCCTTTCAAGGTTAGGTGGAAGTGGGAAGCCATGAATTCGGGAGTGCAGCCCATTGCCCCCATTGTCATCACATAAGTGTCTATATGCGTCTTTGGACAGGCGGTACCATCAAAGTATAGCTTGGGCATCTTAAACTTGTGCGGCAAAGGTGTCACTTGGGCGGGATCCACGACTTTAAGACCACTAGAACCCACGGTTAATCTGTCAATCTGTTGCTACATCTGTTCGGAAAGCGGTCACTTCCAGGTGCCAAACTTGAAGTCCGAGGAATTGCAGTGAGCCACCGTTGACGACGGTATTGGGAAATCAGAATTAGGTCCCACGGGCAAAGCGGTTGGTGGGAGACCAAAAGTACTAGGAATTCCAATATTGCTATCCAACAAGCTAATCGGGCTAGGAATCTTGTTTCCATACATATCATAACCGTTGAATTCCCACCGGGTTCCGGGAGTCCGTATTGTGCCGACCGACCTGTCTCGACCAAGAGAAGATAATCCCGAGCCGACACACGGAGCCGAGTATGGGGTAGAACCATAAATATGCCGAGTAAGGGTGGAACACACCGCCGGTTGAGAAAAGATGTCTTGAGTCCGGAACCGCTGGTACCTTGAAACACCGTCCTGAACTATCTCGATTTCCCGAGAGCCAGACGACCATTCTCACAGACACCATACTGAACACCCTGGTAGCCATCGGGATACACACTGTTCTGAGGCTGGGAAAAACTAGCTCGGAACTGAGACCCATGCTGAAACTGCGGTGCTGGAGCATTAGGAGTTGGAGAAGCAGTGAGATCAAAGAAATTCGCAGCCGACCGTCGTTTCGCCGACACCTTGGCTGGATAACCCGGCTATACCCTCGAGAAGATGGGGGAATGAGTCTTCCTTGGTCACTTGCCACCACCCCTGGAGAAGCTACTTGATCAGATCGCGGAACATAGCTCACTGGGGGAGGCATCGTATTGTAGCTAGGCTGGGTTGGTTGAACAGGTGAAGCGGATCCGATTTCATTATGGCTATCTTCCGTAATCTCTTCATAGGAACCATCCTCTCTACGAAGTACCGCAATCCCGAGCTAGAGCGGCTTCCAGCATCACCCTCAATTCTTCCGTAGTCATCTCATTCAAACCCGTCTGACCCACTGTCACTGAGCCTCCAGCGGACTGAGCAGAAAAAACATCTCCATTGCCGGCCATTTCTGATTCCAAACCAACTGACACTGCTTGCACGCGGACCAAACGACCTCCCGAGATGGATGAGCGGACCCAACTCGCCGTAGCTGCAGGTGCAGAGATGGGTTTATAAGGTGCTGGAAGGGAAATTTTTGAGTAACGGGAGAGGGAAAGAAACGGGACAGACTCGCACAAACACAAATTTATTTATGTTCAAGTATAAATTAGTCTTTTAAATCCTAAATACAGTTGGGAAAGGATAAGCCTTTATTCATGCTAACTATACCTCGGGGAAACCTAATGACGCAACATTCGAATTACACCAAATGCTTTGTTTTAGAAACATATAATAGGTAATGGTACCTAGCCCAAACCCTAACATCTTTATGGAACGAAAAGGTTTGTCCAAATTTCTAAGGAAATTTGGGCAAAGATAACGGGTCTTTTCGAAGAATTTCGAAGAAAAATCCGGCATGACCTCTCGTCGGTACATGTTGGCAATGCGGCATGATCTCTCGTTTAGAACACGCCACGAGAGTGACATGTCCCCACGTGAAATCATGTTGCAGTTGGCAACATGTCCACAAGGTGTGAGGTTTTGGGAGAAGGTATAAGGACCTATGACATTTTTCAAAAACACTTCATTTTGTTGTAATGAAAACATTGTATCAAAAACCAACTGTGGGTAAGGTTTTAGTGTGGTGCCACCTATAACGCACTAGGGGTTTAGGTTTGATTTCAGGCACTCAAGCGTAGGCGAATTTCATGGCCGTCCGCGATGCCGTCAATCGCACCCGAGGGTTCTAAATCTAAGTGATGTAGTGTGCGGATGACTATATTCCTTTATTTACAAAAAAGAGATTTTTTTTTATTTATTTTTTTTTAGAAAGGAAAAAAAAACAACACACACCCTCACACAGGATAAACAGGGAACAATAATCAATTGAGTCACGCTTGATCCAAGGGACTGCCCTCAAACCAGTTTTCTGAAGTTATGTTCAGTGGCCACCCTTTGTCGCGTGACACAGGACAACCAGAGACAAAAGGTGTCGCACGACCTGGATGGTCACTGAACCAGCAGCTCTTCAATCATCAAATCAGCCCCTGTTTTACCATAGCCAGAGCAACACACAAGTACTAATGCACAAGAAAGAATGGCCACAAGCACAAAGGGCTCACAAGTTCCATAATCAACAAGATGTATGAATCACAAATGATTATCAAATAATGCACACAAAATGGATGTATTGGATGTTTTGACTAAACAAAAGCTTGACCCACTCAACACTTGAAAAACAGGTTTTCAAGTGACATCCCCAGCGGAGTCGCCACTGAATGTGCGCTCGCCCGAAAAAATGATTTCCGGTTTAAATGAAAAGAAGGAGTCGCCACGCCGTTTTAAGAGGAAACATTGAAAACCTTTTATTTAGAGAGAAAACATGAGTTCGGAGGTCAGGTTACGTGTTGGGAAGAACCGAGAGTTCACCCAACACGCCTCGTCCATAGACGAGTCTTTCAATCAGAAACATCCAAGTAAATCCAAAGTGTGTGCAAATATTGATAATAAACAAAGTGTGATTAAATGCATCTTATTAATTATGGAACGAGAATTACATATTGTGAGCCCATTATTTAGGGAGGCCACATCCCTGATACAAACAATCTAAAACAGTTACAAGGAAAAGGTCTCGCAGATGGGTCATGTATGTCGCATGACACATCGCACCGCCGACCACATGTGTTGCGTGGACACAGATCACTTGGAGACGAAGTTGTCGCGTGACACATATGAGCCATCTCGAAACTTAACAATACGAACACGTAATCAACGAAAGCTATACGTATCTAATCAATTAACTAGATTACGAACGAAATACGTAAACGAAACTAAATCAACCGTGGAGTGTGGATATGGGTAGATCCACACCCCCTTGGGGTTCAAACACCAAATCCAATCAAATGATCAACAATATAAGCTCAATTGCACTGATTATTCAGATTAAATAGAGAGATTGCGATTGGGATTCAGTAATCCAGATAGCTAGGATTTGATTACTGAATCCAAACAAAATTAAATGCTAGAATTAATAGAAATTAAGCAAAAGAGAGAGAGAGATTGAGTTTAGGGAATCGTTACCCTTGTTGCTTCCACGAATTCTATATCTAGTTAGATATAGAACCCTTCAATTCGTCACTTCTGATCTGGAAGGATTGATGCAAGGGGCTCAATTGGTGTGACTTGAGAATTGGGTTTGGAAGGGAGGAATTGGGTAGGTTGAAGGTAGGAGAGAGAGAGGTTTGTGTTTGGAGAGGTTCGTTACGCTGCAAATCCTGCAGAGTAACAGTAGGCTAAAAGTTGGGATCCATTTATGAGAGGGGGAGGTAATCATTGTTTTCCCCAGCGGAGTCGCCAAACTGTGAATGTGTGCCCAAATTTTCGTTGGATTCACGCGAGTTTGAAGACATCCGAGTTATTTGAAAAACGGAGTCGCCACGCCATTTTGATTACCTCAAAACTTTGAAAAAAAGATTTTTTACTTGGGTTCGGAGGTTAAGTTACCCCTTGGGAAGAACGTTTGGCGTTCACCCAAAGTGCCTTGCCAGAGCAAGTCTCCCAAGATTTCAGTAATCGTGCTTGCTTGCGTTCTTTCTTGTGTGCATGTGTTTGAGAAAAAAGGGGGGAATGTCCCAAGTTGTCTTCCGGACGTACAAACCATTTGGTTGTTGTCGCTCGGGATTCCTTGGAATTTTATGTATTTGGGATTATGATCCCGTCCTCATCTTATGACTTGTGATCATCGCATTTTAACCTCGGGACCCTCGGGACTTGCGTGATCGAGATGATGTCTCTCTTTTTGGTCAAAGATGAGGTTCTTTAGAAAAGGAAGGTCCTTAGCCCATCAATCCTACGCTTTAAGACGGTCGAGCTCGTATAGATGCTTCATACTCTTTCTTAAGCGATAATTGGAGATATAGGGTTCAAGGTTGTCCCTTTCTAAAGAAATATGGAACCTTTAATGGAAGGAACGATGTAAAGATAGGATCTTTTACACCGGTTCGTTCCTAGGTTGCTAATGGGGACATGGGGGGAAATGCATGCAAAAATGACACTTTTAGTGAAAAGATGGCATTTTAGAGTGTAAAGAATGTCTTTTGGTTGCAAGGGATGCCTTTTGTGCAAAGAAAAGATTTTTATGTAAAGAATGCATTTTTATGTTGGAAAATAGTATTTAATGCATAAATGATGCATGAAAATGGCAAAGAATGATTTTTTAATGCAAAGAGTGAATCTTTAATGTGAAAAGGGTTTTTTTAGTGCAAAGGATGCACCATTAAAGCAAAGATGTCATTTTGGTGAAAAAGATATCCTTTTAATGCAAATGATGCTGCTCTGTATGCAAATGTTTTAGTTTAAATGCAGATTGATGCATTAGAAAAGGAAAACATCAGATTGCAGCTGAAAAGATAAGGAATCTGCAAACTGGCTACTTATGCCGCGTGACATAGGCTGCCTATGTCGCGTGACATAACAAGCCATTTTGCAGAAGTCTAAACAACTGAGATTTGCAGAGGTAACAAGGCACCAAAATGGTCAAGTTACTTCACAAACAAATCTCAGAGAGCATGTTTATTGATAATGAACACTTCAAGAGGGTGTGGATATGAGGGATCCACACTCATCTTGAGTGTTCATGCAAAACCAAGTTAAACCGAAGCTTTTATATGAAATGCAATGAAATAAAATGTGGATCTGGGTAATATAACATAAAGTATGCAACTTTAATCAGAATACTACATTATAAATGCATTTAGCATAGAGATTTCACATTTGAATGAAAATAGAGAGTGGAAAAGGGTAGAAACTCGTTACCCTTGAAGATCCACAACTCCTATATCAAGTTAGATATAGGAGCCTTCTAGCGTCCTCCTCCGGAGTTGATGTCCAGCCTTGAAACCGTGAGAATTCCTTGATTCTTGATGTATATATGAAGTGTGTTTGAAAATTGTTTAAGACGGGTTTCAAGCAGGTGGGGTCGTATCCCTTGGGTGCGGACTGAACTGCTGTTATTGCTGAGATGTTGTCAACGTGGACTAGAATTCCTTCTTGGGCTGAGACTGGGTTTAAACCTCGGGTCTTGATTAAGGTCCTTTTCTTAAACTTTGGCGCTTGAAGCTGATGCTGACAGGCAAAGCAGATGTTGAAGTGACCAAACCTCTCTTCTAGGGATGGATGTGACTTATCGGAGCCCCGGTCTGAGGAAAAACTTTCTACAAAGCCCCATGTCTTACTAAAGCAAGGAAAGATCCTTTCATTTGGCAAAGCCCCGGTTGAATGAACTGAGTAGGCGAAGTGACTTGGCGAAGCCCCAGTCTGGTGACCTAGCAAAAATCCCAATCTGATTGGTACTGCGAACGTGATCCTGGGGTTAATCTGACCAAGACTGAATCCATCTAGGGACCTAGTGAAGAACTCGATGCGACCCCAAAAATGGCTAAAGAAGCCCCAGTTTAAAGGAATGGCTTGGCAAAGACCCAACTTTGAAGAGTTCCAAGGCAGCCCTAATGCGAATTGTAGCAGAAGAGGGAAAACCTATCCTTTTTTCTCTTTTTTTTTTTTTTTAATTTTTTATTTAGTCAATCAGTCAACCTTAAGAAGATGTGAAAGAAAAGATTTTATACATGCAGGGGCATATTTTTTTGAAAGGTGGGAATAAATCCCGATTTTGTGTTATTTTGATGGCCTTATTCGATGTAGGCACAAAAGCTCGCTTTGGGTCTGACTCTTTTGAGAGAGTATAAGCGTAGAAAGGTTGGTAAAAGTGTATGGAAGCCCCTGCTGACAGAAAATCAGTGTTTAGCACTATTTTTCCTAAGATGTAGAAAAGGAAGACTTGTCAAGACATCTGAAAACTTGTTTTATTTACAATGATCACAAGATTGCTTAAAAACCCTTTGTTAATGTTCGGGTTATTCAACCACTAATATCGATATGAAAAAACATTCTTATTAATCATGAGGAGAAAGTCAACCAATGTCGTGGATCAAGGTTGGCTGGTGTGAAAGAAAGGTTTGTGTATAGGGAGGTCATTGATGAGACCAGGTTTTCTGGAATCTGACTGTGTCTTATGGGAGAGGTCATTTGATGAGACCGGGTTTTCGGGAATTTGGATGTGTTTATGACCGGGCCATTTCTGGTTGCCTACGTTCCCCTCATTGTGAGGAGCTCAGGTCGCCGTAGTTCGGCCTTGGCCGGACTGCTTCAGGCTTTGGGATTTGTGGTTCCTTTAGTGAAAAGGCTTAGGATGAGATGATAATGAGGCGTGGGCCTCGGGATGATTCCTTGACCAAGTCATTCTTGGACGGCTGCTTCTGATTGCTTCCTCTTTCATTGGGGAAGAAGAATTTACACGTGCCTACAGGCTTATGAAATGTTTCTGGCTTTGCTTCGACCGCCCCATTGTTATCGACAACTTTCATTCTCTGAGCTTTGATTTTTGCTTGTCCGTCGAGCTTTTGATTGGCAGTGTTGGGTCCTTGGCCTCATCATTTTTTTTTATATATATATATATGTGCAACCCTGTTTTTTGCCTAGACTGCCCTTTTTTTGGGATTTTCAAATTTAGCCGGGCATTACTCTTTTTGCACTAAGATTTTTCTTTTTTTATGTGCAACCCCGTTTTTGCCTAGACCGCCCTTTTTTGGGATTTTCATTTAGCCGGGTATTACTCTTTTTGCACCGCATTTTTTTGAAGCACCTGAGGGCCAAGGCGAGCCCCTGCTTTAATTTCTCTTGACATCTTTGAGGTCGAAGACAGGCTCCTAGATTGTTGTCGACACGGGGTCAATCTTTCGAAGCTGAGTGGCCTTTTGCTGTCCCTTGATGATGCCGCCGTCGTTGACTTGGTCAAGGTGATGGGGAGGACATGGTTTGGGAAAGTGTATGGCTTTGATGAAGGCCTTTTGTGGGGTGAGGAAAGTGTATGGCTTGATGGCATTAGTTGACTTTCTCACACCGATTAATCAGAATGTTAATTATTTCAAGAGATTATTTGTTGAGCAATGCAAGTGATCATATAAAATAAAACCATTTCATTAAATGTAATGTAGGTGTGCAAATAATGTCTTAAGTCTAGCAAGAAAAGAAGAAGACTCTTTTATTGAAAATTGAAGATTGATTACAATGTCCGTAGAGGACTTGATTGAAAGAGGAAAGTACTAGAGCCTACGAAGGTTGACTGAGAGACTATTTTTTTTATTTATTTTTTTTTTTTAATCTTGCTTAAGGATAGGTAGACCCTAGTCTAGCTACTCTTCGCTGTCGGACTACATTTCTACCCTTCAGCATTGGAAGTAAATTCTTGATGCTCTTTGATCCGAACCTTGGTCATTGACTTGGTCACCATTCTGAACAGAGTCTGTCGGTTTTGGTCCATTGGGGTGCTCAAGCTTGCCTGCTTCGATTAACCCTTGGACCGCTCTCTTCAAGGCTATACAGTTGTCGGTTGTGTGGCCATAATGACTATGGAAGGTGCAATGCTCATTCATGTCGAGGAGTGTATTTGAGCTCTTTGGATGGTAGTCTCTAAGGGGCTCCAGGAGGCCTAGCTTTACTAAAGCCTTGAAGATTAAGCCCATGGGTATCCCAAAATCATCAAAATGTTCTCGTTGTCTCGGAGGACCACTATTTATTGGTACCTTCTTAATGTCGTCCATTGTACACAATGCCTTCTTTCCTTTACCAGATGTTGCAGCCGTGTTGGAAGGGTAAGGTCTATAGCGGCGAGACATTTTCAAACCAGAAGTGCTTCCCCGTGCACGAACCCTTTTTATGTAATCATCAATGTAAGCGTCAAGATTCGACTCCTTTGTGTCAGATGCGCGAGATTGGTAGGGTGAGATGGCTTGAGTCGAGCGATTGTCGACACTTTCGCTGCTAGGCTTTTCCTGTATTTTCTTAATTGGCTCTACCAATATTCCTTCGAACGAGTCAATAGGAGCATTAGGACCACACGACCCCGCCACAAGATTGGCATCAGCAAATGAAACCACAAGAGGGAAGTACCCCGGTGGGAGAGATGACAAAGCCGAGCATTCAAAGCGTGACCGTGACCGTAACCTTCCTTGTAAGTCAAACTTGAAGCATAGGAATACGAACTAAAGGATCGGAGTGGTGAGACTCATAAGGGGCCTCATAGGGTCCGATACTGCCGAAGACGGGGATATATGGCTCGTAATAGTTGAATACTGTGGAGTACCGAGCGCCGATCCAAATGACCGCCGAAGATATGAGGTTCGAGGCACCATAAAAGTAGGACCGAACGTGTCTTGACCACACCGAGGAACGTGACCGGAAGAGCAATGTGTATACCGTACTTGGTGAAAGCGTGAGCAACTTGCATAACAACCGAGTGCAAAATTGGATGAGGAGCATTTGACCTTGTCTCGACTTCCTAACTCGGAGGAGAGGGGTAGAGCTTGGAGCCCGAGGAGCGAACCGATCCAAATTGGTTTGCGGGGTCATGTCAAACCTGCGGCTTGGGAAGCCGCAAACCGACCCATTCCAAGATGATGACCTAAACCTGACTGGGGCTGTGAAGCGGTAAACTGACTCATTCCAAGATGATGACCTGAACCTGACTGGGGCTGAGAAATTGGGGTAGCTGTAGCATTTGCTCTCTGTTGGTGGTGAACAAAGCTGGGTCTTATCTGAGGAGGTGAGGGGGATGGAGCCCTGATGAGCTGGGATGTTGGAAAGGACTGAGGAGGAGTGGTCCTTGGCAAGGGATCGTATGTGGATGGAGGAAGGTATTGGTTATAGGCAGGGGGGTCTTGGTCATAGGATGAAGGGACTGAAATCACTGTTTCCAAAGTCTCATCTTCGACTACCACCAGAGAACCGTTCGACTCAACTGTGACCTGAACTCCATGACGACGGAGTGCATCAATGAGCATGGCTTGCTGTTCTTGATGAACCTTATGGGCGCTTTCCAAAGCCAGGACTAACTCTTCCTTCCTAACCATCTGATTCCCTGCACCCTTACTGTTTTCTGTCAAATCTGCCATTCGACTCTCGAGCCGATGAACCCGTCCGAACCTAAGGTTTTCTCGAAAAGCCGCCGACCTCGGTATTCTAGCCCACTTCTTTCGCCGCGGGAAAGGGACAAGGTTTAGGCTCGGGGATAGGTAAGGTAGGTAAGATTTAGACTTGGAGGTAAGTGTTTAGGCTAAAGGCTCAAGTAACATGCACTTATCGCTTAAGTTTTTACTCAAAATACATTTTCTCCTAATCCTAATTGATCGGAAAAGATGAGACCTTGAAAGGTCAAGATTGAAATTTGGAGATCGGACCGAGGAGGTCTCGATTAAGGATTTGACCATGAAAGGTCGAGATGGGAAATCGAAAATTGGACCGAGGAGGTCTCAATTAGGAATATGACCATGAAAGGCCGGAATAGAAAATCGGAGATCGGACCGAGAAGGTCTCGATTAGGGTTTGACCATGAAAGGTCGGAATAGAAAATCGAAGATCGGACCGAGGAGGTCTCGATTAGAGATTTGACCGTGAAAGGTCGAGATAGAAAATCGGAAACCGGACCGAGGAGGTCTCGATTAGGGATATCAGAGATAGGAAAATGCAATTATGATTACATTAATTGTTCAAATTTACTTAAAACACTGTCTTTTATTTATTTCTATTTGGTTGGAAAAGGGGGGTTTGCCCTTCTTTTTCGCAACTACTCTAAATCCTGGATCAGTGGGTTCCGTCACTACGTCTATAAGCCCCTCGTATTCCACCTGTATTTCGACCTCCCAGGGTGGACAGCCCCGGGCGAGGGTCCTATAGGGCACGCGGATCCCACCGACCGAGAGTAAAGAACGCTCCTATCGGGTCTAGCGGGTCATAGGACCTTTCAACGCACGAGCAATGCGGATTATAGTCAAGGCAATACCGGGAAAGTCTCGTCTCTCTGCATTGACGAAATTTTGGCAGAGTTTCGTTTGAGCGAATGACGTTTTGACTTTCGGTGATGTCCGAGAAGATAATAGGCATGGGTCAGGCGGCAAAAGCCGGATGACACAGTGTCACATTGAACTTCGTTGCATATGCCGGGCATGAGTTAGAATCGAAGTCAATGCCGGGTCAAGATCTTGCCAATTTTTCCTTGTCGGAATTTTAGCAGAGCTTCGCTTGAGCGAAAGATCTTTTGTTTTGTTGGCAAAGACTCGGTCTTGACTCTTACGCATTTCGTGCAGGTCAAGGTCAATAGTCAATGTCGGAGTTGAGATCTCGCCAATTTTTCCTTGTCGGAATTTTGGCAGAGTTCTTCTTCCGTTATGAACTAAGGCTTGACCTTTACGAGGGTATGCAACTAGGCTATATGACACGGACTAGACCAAAAACCAACCAAAAGTCACGGCTTTTTGAAATGTGTGACACGACTGCATTGGTCGACACCGGCCGCCATGGGAGGTTGGGATGATTCCGTGCGTGCCCGGGAGCATCGTAAGGCCGTCCGTGATGCACTGAACCACCCTCGGGTTTGAAGGACGTGCGTGCAAAGTGTACAGGATATATCAGGTGCGCGTAGTGTGCGGTCTCCTAAAATTGTTCCTTTTTGAGTTAAAACAGAAATTTTCCTAAATGTGTTTTAAAGGAATGATTTTCGGGACGGGGGAAAATGCAACACGTAAGCACGTAAATTTTCTGGGAGCCCCAGTCAGTCATGAAGCTGAGTAGCCCCAAGCTGCTAGGACTGCCAGATTAACCATGATTTTTCCTGGTGGAATTGCCACTGAGGTCGCCCGGTCAGAATCCAAGGAGGATTGAGCCGTACGACTGCATGGATCAATTTTCCAGGTTCCACTCCTTTTGCTATTTTTTGGGTTGTTTCCCGTTTCAAAGTATGCACAGATTCCAAGATGCAAATGATGCAATGCATGGTAAAGAAAGCAAGCACGATTAATGAAATCGGCGATGGGAGTCTAACCCGCTCAAAGGGAAAAGCTTTCTTTTATTTTTTTCAAAATTCTTTTCGAAAAGGGATACTGGTACGTGGATTGTTAAACCACCGGTTATCCCAACTCCCACATCAGGGAGTGTACAGGAAGGGTAAGTGGTTTCCACCTATATACCGAGTATCGATTTTTTGTTTTTGAAAATAAAAGCTTTTCTCCTTTGGGATTTTCCCCAGCGGAGTCGCCAAACTGTGAATGTGTGCCCAAATTTTCGTTGGATTCACGCGAGTTTGAAGACATCCGAGTTATTTGAAAAACGGAGTCGCCACGCCATTTTGATTACCTCAAAACTTTGAAAAAAAGGTTTTTTACTTGGGTTCGGAGGTTAAGTTACCCCTTGGGAAGAACGTTTGGCGTTCACCCAAAGTGCCTTGCCGGAGCAAGTCTCCCATGATTTCATTAATCGTGCTTGCTTGCGTGCTTTCTTGTGTGCATGTGTTTGAAAATAAGGAGGGAATGTCCCAAGTCGTCTTCCGGACGTACAAACCATTTGTTGGTTGTTGCTCGGGATTTCTTGGGTTTTTATGTATTCGGGATTATGATCCCGTCCTCATCTTATGACTTGTGATCATCGCATTTTAACCTCGGGACCCTCGGGACTTGCATGATCGAGAGAATGACTCTCTTTTGGTCAAAGATGAGGTTCTTTAGAAAAGGAGGGTCCTTAGCCCATCAATCCTACGCTTTAAGACGGTCGAGCTCGTATAGATGCTTCATACTCTTTCTTAAGCGATAATCGGAGATATAGGGTTCAAGGTATCCCTTTCTAAAGAGATATGGAACCTTTAATGGAAGGAACGATGTAAAGATAAGACCTTTACACCGGTCCGTTCCAAGGTTGCTAATGGAGGAAAGGGGGAAATGCATGTAAAAATGACACTTTAGTGAAAAGATGACATTTTTGGGTTGCAAATGATGTTTTTTGGTTCCAAGAAGTGATCTTTATGGTTTGAAGAAATGATTTTGTGCAAAGAATGCATTTTTATGTTGGAAAATAGCATTTAATGTACAAGTGATGCATGAAAATGGCAAAGAATGGTTTTTTTAATGCAAAGTATGCATTTTTAAGTATGAAAATGAGTTTTTGGGTGCAAAGAATGCATCTTTAATGTGAAAAGGGATTTTGAATGCAAAGGATGCAATTTCTAGTGCAAAAGGAATGATTTTAATGCATGAAAATGAGCTTTAGGTGCAAAGGATGCACCTTTATGTATGAAAATGGTATTTTAATGAAAAGATGTCATTTTATGTACATAGATACTATCTAAATTGCAGATAGACATAAGATTATAGCATTATGGGGGTTAACATCAGATTACAGCTTGAAAAGATGAGGAATCTACAAACTGGCTACTTATGTCGCGTGACATAGGCTGCCTATGTCGCGTGACATAACAAGCCATTTTGCAGAAGCCTAAACAGCTGAGATTTGCAGAGGTAACAAGGCACCAAAATGATCAAGTTACTTCACAAACAAATCTCAGAGAGCATGTTTATCAATAATGAACACTTCAAGAGGGTGTGGACATGAGGGATCCACACTCATCTTGAGTGTTCATGCAAAATCAAGTCAAACCGGAGCTTTCACATGAAATGTGATGAAATCAAATGTGGATCTATGAAATATGAAGCTAAAGCATGTAACTTTAATCAGAATGTCACATTATCAACGCATGTAGCATGTAAATCTCATGTATAATGAAGATAGGAAGGGGAAAAGGGTATAAAATCGTTACCCTTGAAGACCACGACTCCCTATATCAAGTTAGATATAGGGGCCTTCGAAACAGCAACCTACGGGGACTGAGTTCAATCCTTGGCTCCGTGGGAATCCTTGGTTCTTGGTGTGTGTGAAAAGTGTGTGTGTGGGAAGTGTGTGTGTGGGATTGATTTGGGAGGATTATTATGGTTTGGGAGGTATGTGAGGAGAGAGGAGGCTTCTGGGCGTATTCCCTATAGAGGGGGACTGAGGGGTGGAAGAGGTGTCTGTAAAATGAGAGGTGAAGGCCTCTATTTATAGGCTGCCTGCATGGGCTTGTTATGTCGCACGACATGATAAGCCATAACCGTTTTCCTTCTAGAAACATGCAAGGTGGCATGGTTCTAGAACTCTCTCCGGGCCGGTTATGTCGCACGACATAAGTAGCCACATGTGCCTTCCTTCGAGAAACATGCAAGGTGGCAGGTTTCTAGAAGGTTTCATGGCCTATTATGTCGCACGACATAAGTAGCCACATCTGGATCCTTCTAGAAACATGCAAGGTGGCAGTCTTCTAGAAGGGAATTCCTCATGAAATAAAAACGTGTTTCTTTGGCTCCAAGCAGTCTCTTATCCCCTTAGGTGATTTGAAACAGTTTCGGAATTGTTCCGGAACTCTAGGAAAGTCCGGGGAATTACCGGAAAACTTGCCGGAATTGCCGGGAAACTTAACCGGAAGGCATGAGCCAGATTTGGGTACTTACACCCGGCATCTGGCATTTCCCGCTTTGCAGCGTTTTCGTTGGTGGAGGTGTCTCGCTGTGTTTTGCTTTGTAGAGTCGCCACGCCGTTTTGATTATTAAGCCCAAAACATTGAAAAAGGGCATCAGTTTAAAAATAATAATAAACTGTTTTGTGTGATGAGATTTTGAGCTCGGAGGTCAGGTGACTCCTCGGGAAGAGAATATTAGAATCTTAGAGCTCACCCGAGTCGCCTCGTAAAAACGAGTCTTTCGGTACCCCTTATATTCTTTAACTGTTCTGTGTGTGTGTGTGTGCGCTTTTAAAAATGCATGCTGTATCGGATGTCTACATTGTACACTGCTTTATTGAAATGTATTGAAATAGTGTAGGAAGGAAGCCTTACCAATGTTGGTTCGTGTCTGTCTTCCGCTGGGGAATAGTGCTTGAGGATGGAATAGTGCTCTGGGACGGACCGGGATTGCTTTGGAAGGAGTCGGTTGTCTGCGGACAGAGCTTCGGCGTGCCTCGGGATTGTCAAGTGTGCACTCGGGCAGAGTTTCGGCGTGCGTTGGAATCGTCGGTTGGATTCGGGCAGAGGTTCGGCGTGCGTTGGAATCGTCGGTTGGATTCGGGCAGAGGTTCGGCGTGCGTTGTAATCGTTGGTTGGATTCGGGCAGAGGTTCGGCGTGGGTTGGAATCGTCGGTTTGACTCGAAAAGAGCCGGGACGCCTCGGGAAAGACCAGGAAAGGCCTCGGAGTACCACGAGGGGCCTCAGAGTACCTCGAGAGTGCCTCGGGGCAGCGCGGGAGCGTCGCGGGAGCGCTCGGAAAGGGCTTCGGAGCACCACAAGGGAGCTCGGAAGGCCCCGGAGGGAACCGAAAGGGACCGGGAGTGCCCCGAGGGGTCTTAGAGAGGGAGCCTGAAGGCTTAGGGAGAGAAGAGAAGAGGGAGGTGTGAAAAATAAGGGAGGGGGAGCCCTCTATTTATAGTGTAGGAAAAACTGCAAAGAGGTCCGTACGGACCTCTTAGGTAATCCAAAATTTTAGATTTCCGGGATTTAAGGGAATCCCGTGGACTTTAAGGGGATTTTCGTAATGATTATGTCTGGTGCAAAGAGGTCCGTACGGACCTTTTGGCATGCAAAGAGGTCCGTACGGACTTTCCATGCTCTTGTGAATGTGATGGCAAGCTAGCTCTCATCGAGAGCTTTCCAACCATATATGGCACGTCTCAATCGGAGTTCGTATGAAGGAGTTATGACCTCCGGAAGTTTGCCTCTGGTTTTGTCGTATGTTGGGATAGAAAGCGATCCAGATTGGGGTACTTACAGAAGCCCCTCGGCGACGTCACTTATGAAAGAAGTGGGGTCGTCGATAAGATAAGGGTCCTGATCTGGATCGCGTGCTGAGAGAGGAAGTGACCGTGTAGGTCTGTGCGTGAGGACATGGCGGTGTCCTGCTGTGTGACCGTTTAGGTCAGTTGGTTGGACTCTGTGATAGGATTCCTACGTATCCCTAGCAGGAATCAAGCCTGATCGTAGTTCGTGTGTGGGGTGAGTGTTTGTGGTGCACGAGGATGGAAGAGGTCCTCTGACTGAAACTCTGTGTGTGGACGTGGTAGTGTC
The DNA here is from genome assembly GCA_022495995.1 of Adenophora triphylla var. japonica. Taxonomy (NCBI): domain Eukaryota; kingdom Viridiplantae; phylum Streptophyta; class Magnoliopsida; order Asterales; family Campanulaceae; genus Adenophora; species Adenophora triphylla. The sequence goes on from JAFEMH010001289.1 coordinate 249,982, forward strand.
CTGTGGGTGACCGCATAGGTCGATGGTGAGGACATGATGGCGTCCTGGGTGACCGTATAGGTCGATGGCTGGACCCTGTTAATAGGATTCCTACGTATCCCTGGCGGGAATCAAGCCTGGTCGTAGTTCAGAGGTGGTGAATTTGTGAGTGTACGTGGGCGTGGTGGTGCCCTGAAGTGTCGTGTGACCGCCGAGGTCAGTGATAAGGACGGGGTGGTGTCCTAAGATGTGGTGACCGCCGAGGTCAATAGTGAGGACGTGGTGGTGTCCTAGGATGGAAATTTTACGATTTTCCTAATCGGGTGGTTTAAGGCCTTCCGGGCCGGAGATAGTGATGGGGAGGTTTATACGGTCTTCCGGACCGAGTGATTTAAAGCCTTTCGGGCTGGAGATAGTAGTTTGGCTGATTTATATAGTCTCCCGGACCGAGTGGTTTAAAGCCTTCCGGGCTGGAGATAGTGATGGGGGAGGTTTATACGGTCTTCCGGACCGAGTGGTTTAAAGCCTTCCGGGCTGGAGGTAGTTTGGGAGGTTTATACGGTCTTCCGGACCGAGTGGTTTAAAGCCTTCCGGGCTGGAGATAGTAGTTTGGCTGATTTATACAGTCTCCCGGACTGAGTGGTTTAAAGCCTTCCGGGCTGGAGATAGTAGTTTGGCTGATTTATACAGTCTCCCGGACTGAGTGGTTTAAAGCCTTCCGGGCTGGAGATAGTGATGGGGGAGGTTTATACGGTCTTCCGGACCGAGCGGTTAAAGCCTTCCGGGCTGGAGGTAGTTTGGGAGTATGACCCTAAGTTGTGACCTAGTTCAGGAGTATGACCTAAGTTGGGACCTAGTTCAGGAATATGACCTAAGTTGGGACCTAGTTCAGGAGTATGACCTAAGTTGGGACCTAGTTCAGGAATATGACCTAAGTTGGGACCTAGTTCAGGAGTATGACCTAAGTTGGGGTTTAGTTTCAGGAGTATGAACCTAAATTGGGACCTAGTTCAGGAATATGACCTAAGTTGGGGTTTAGTTTCAGGAGTATGAACCTAAATTGGGACCTAGTTCAGGAGTATGACCTAAGGGAGACTTAGTTCAGGAGTATGACCCTAAGTTGAGACTATTCTAAGGCGTCTGGACCTAAGTTGAGTTTGATGGGCATTTCGTGGATCCTGTATGGAACTTTGTTTGTGGGAATTTTTGGAAAGGCATCATGCCGTGCTGGGATTCTTCTTTTATGTAGCATTTATTACAGTTATGTCTTGCGTTTGAAGTTTATTGACATACCTTTGCTGTGTTTACCTGCAGGAGGAGGCGCCTTTGTGAGGAGGAAGTTGAATTGTTGAGGACGTGGGGCGCCTCTGACCGAGATGAAGAGGATGTGGTGGCGTCTCTGGCTGAATTGCTTAAGTGTTAGAGGGCATGGGGCGCCTCTGATCGAGTTGTTGAAATGTTGAGGACGTGTGGCGCCCCTGACCGAAGTTGCTGAAATGTTGCGGATGCGCTGACATTTTTGACCGAAGTCGCTGAAAGGATGAGGACGCGATGGCGCCTTTGTCCGAACTTGCTGTGAGGGCGAGGTGGCGCCTCTGTCTGAACTTGCAGTGAGGGCGAGGGCGCCGCCGTCCGAAACTTGCGGTGAGGCGAGGTTACGCCTTTATGCGGACTTGCGGTGAGGGCGAGGTTACGCCTTTGTCTGGACTTGTGGTGAGGGCGAGGTTACGCCTCTATCTGAGATGATGAGGTGGCTGGCGGAGGCGCCGAGATGCCGGATTTCTCGCTTGTGGAGGATGATGATGACGAGTCGGATTAGGGCTCTTTTGCTTTCCCTCTTTCCGTTGTTTTTTTTTTTTTTTTAGAGCAACAGACATTTTGTACCTGTAATAAAACACTTGTATTTGCACAGCAAAGTATTTTATTTTAAGATGTAATGACGTATTTGTGATTCCAGGGATTGACCTAGGAATTGTTGCTAGCTTATTATTATTTTTGTGCATGTCGCATGAGCTGGGAATGCATTTGTGGTTAGTGGAGGCTGAGGCAGCTTTAGCAGGTTTTCTGAGCAGTTGGGGGCTAAAGTAGCTTTGACAGTTTCGTGAGCGGCGGCGGGAGTGATGTCTCCTGGGACGCGTTTGCTTTGTGCTTGATAGCCACTCTTTTCGGGTTTAGCTACCTCAGGGTATGTGACGGTGCTCTGTTGGATGTGGCAGGCCATTGTCGGGCAGACGAGGATATCGTTCCTTTGGTTCCGGGGGAAACCTTCCACGGTGTAGATCGTCTGGTGATGAGGGACCAATTCATGGGGGGAAGCCCCTGCTTTGCTTGCATTATGGTTGCGAGAGAGGCTTGAAGCCATGCCTGAGTCTCCGGCGTCTCTTTGTCCGTGGACATTTGCTCATTGACCTCTTGTCTTGGACATGGATCAGTCTGCTTGGGAGAGATGGATGGCATATCTTGGTACGCATCAGATCCGTTGGTGGGTTTCCCTTTAGGGGATTGAAACTAGGAGGGCCTGTCAGGAAGGTTCCTATGTTGTCAGAGTTCCGTGTTTGCCTTGGTCCTCTTTCTATGTTCCGTTGCTTGTTTCCCGGCAGTTCGGGATGAGGCAGGAGCCTTTGCTGGGCTGGGATGGCATTGCCAATGTGGAGTAGCTTCTTTCTGCATGACAGATCCTGATGTCTTTCTGTATTTTTTGAGGGTATGGAAGTATTCCGCTTTCCCTCCTGTGGTGCTCCTTAGAGGCCGGGAGAATGTTGTCTTGACCACTGAGTACCTGGATTGGTATGAGTAGCATATCGGGCAGACCCAAGTGGTTTTGGGGAGCAGGCGTGAAGCAATTCTGGGGCAAGATTGTCGCCTCAGCTATAGCCTTAGGAGTGCAGAAGTCTGGTCTAACCCTCAGGATGTCATGGGAGACGCTTTGTTTGACTATGGGACTCGAGTTGGCAGACTGGCGGGGAGAGGTCCCCTTTTGCAGACTCGTAGGGAGGAGATCCGAGCCGAGGCACGGGTGAATGATGCTCTGAGAGCGACTGGTTCGTTTGACACGACAAGGAGGACTCCTGATCTCGGAATGAGGGAGACAGAACTCGCTCATGGGGAATGAAAGAAGACTCGTTGGGGATGAGGGAAGAAAGGAAAGAATGATGAAGGGCCAAATGCGAGTAGCATGGAATGACCTTCTGAAACACTGAGTATCCATTCATCGTCATTGCAGACACATTGATTGTTAAATGTTTTAAGTTGTCTTTTAGCATGTTGTGAATCGAGAGTAGACCGTGCTTGAACTCATCAAAAAGTGTTTTAACTGTGATGATTTGTGATTTACTATTAAAGCTTTGTCTAGACGCAAAATCTCTTGTTTGCTTCTTGTCTGAGCCTTGGTGGCGTCAATTTTTTGGAATTTTGTGTATTCCTTAGACCGAACCAATGAAGGCTGCCTACGTTCCCCTCGGACTGAGAGGCTCAGGTCTGCGTAGTTCGACCCTCTTTTGTGGGAAAATGACTTGTAATGTACACTCGCAAGGGCGTATATATTATTTGAAAAGGTGGAAAGGGGTCCCTTTTTGTGTGAATGCCTTATTTGATATAGGCACAAAAAACATGCTTTTGGGTTTTACTCCTTTGAGAGAGTATGAGCATTGAAAAGCTTGTAAAAGTGTATGGAAGCCCTTGCTGACAGAAAATCAGTGTTTAGCTCTATTTTCCTATTTTGTAGAAAAAGAAGACTTGTCGAGACATCTGAAAACTTGATTTGTTCACAATGATTACTTGTTTGCTTAAAACCCTTTGTTGATGTTCGGGTTATTCAACAATTAAACCTGATATGCTTTGATTAATCACGAGGAGAAAGTCAACCGGTATCAAGGATCGAGTTGGTCTGGTGTGAAAGAAGGTTTGTGTATAGGAGAGGTCATTGATGAGACCGGGTTTGTGGATTTGTATGTGTTTATGACCGGACCATTTCTGGTTGCCTACGTTCCCCTTGAGGCAAGGAGCTCAGGTCGACGTAGTTCGGGGTTGAACTGTGTTTGGCTTTGGGGCCAGGGCATGAAAATTCGTGCGGCCTTTGACGAAAAGGCTTGGAAGGTTGAATGATGAGGCACGGGCCTTGAGGTGATTCCTTGACAAGTCGTATTTGACGGCAGTTTCAATAAATCCATTGCTTCTTGATCGTTGGCTCTGGGTCCTTGACCTCATTTATTTTTGTGAAGCTTCTGCTTGAGCTCTTTTTTTTTAGCTTCTGCTTGAGCTTTTTTTTTGTAGCTTCTGCTTGAGCTTTTTTTTTGTAGCTTCTGCTTGAGCTTTTTTTTTTTTTTTTTGAAGCATTTGAGGGCGAAGGCAAGCCCCTGCTTGAACTTTCTTGATGCACACGAGGGCGAAGGCAAGCCCCTAGATTGTTGTCAACATGGGGTCAATCTTTTGATGCTAAGTGACCTTTTGTTGTCTTTTGATGTTCCTGCCGTCGTTGACTTGGTCAAGGTGGTGGTGGGGACATGTTTTGGAAAGTGTATGGCTTGATGGAGGCCTTTGTGTGGGGTATGGTAAGGTGTATGGGGAGCTATCGATTGACTTTCTCACACCAATTAATCAAAGCATTAATCATTTGTGGAATTACTTGTTGAGCAATGCAAGTGATCACATAGAACAAAACCATTTCATTAAATGTAATGTGGGGTGCAAAATAATGTCTCAAGTCTAGCAAGAAAAGAAAGAAGACTTATGTATGGAAAATTGAAGACTTAATTACAATGTCCGAGGAGGACTTGATTGAATGAAAACAGTACTAGAACCTACGAGGTTTGACTGTGTGATTCTTTGATTTGCGTCTCTTTGGGCTCTTGGCGGTTCCCAAATTCATTTTGGTTAGAACCTTCTCGGCAGCTTGGGCCTGATTTTCCTCTCGTTTGACAACATGCTTAAAGATTTGTTTTAATGCATTGTTCATTAATGTGTCTGCGTCTTTACCAAGTGAATCATTATTAACTGTTTTTGATTAGTTAATTTATCATTTGTTAAAGTGGCAATGAGGGGATACTCAGAAAGGTCGATCATTTATTCAAAGCATAAGGAAGCGCGGTTTATGTTACAAACGCATAATCTTTAGGCGTAAGGCCATCAGACGACTCGAGAGACTCGAACATAAATACGACAGACTCGGGGTCTTTTATTTTTGAAGATAGACTCTAGGAGACGGGGGGTTAGTCCAAGCTTCTCGTCCTGTCTCTTCTTGCTGGCTGTGGGTCCGCGTTTGTGAAAGTCACGCCGTTTTTGATGCTGCCACTTGCTCGACCTGTCTCGAACTGCCTTATCTCTGGGGAAGGCTCGATCCATCCCTTGGTGTGCCCCGATTCTGGAAAGGATTGTTGGGGAATAACCGTTCTTGGATTCTTTCTCTCGAATTCTTCATTGCGGAAGCCCCAGGTTCCGTCTTCACGTCCCCATTCATCACGGGAATTTGCAGAGGACTTCTCCACCCTGATTACCCCGTCATTTCTAGGGAAAGGTTTTCTGACTGTGATGGGACCGCAGGGGTGTTCCAACTTTCCCTCTTCGATTAGCCCTTGGACCACTTGTTTTAGCACGAAGCAATTGTCGGTGGTGTGACCGGGGTAGTTGTGGAAGGCGCAGTGCTTGCTCATATCCATGTTGGGCTTGCGAGTCTTTGGTTGGAAATTCTCAAGGAGTTTGAGAATGTTCCTCTTTACTAGTATCTCGAGGACTTGGCTCAAGGGCATCCCGAGGTTATCAAAATGCTGGAACTGTGGTATGCGAGGGGGATTGTCGTTCCTCGGGGGTGCTTGATCGCGGTTTACTTGAGCTCCGTTCTGGATGTAGTGGACTGCTCTGGTAACCTCTTTCTTCTTGTTTGGAGGTGTTTGGTAACCTTTTTCCTTTTGCTTAAGGAAACTCTTCCGTTGTATCTCCTTTGCATGTTCTGCCAACCAAGCCATATGGGGTCGGTGGCGAGTCGAGGCTGCCGTTTTGCAGGATGGAGACCGAAGATGGAGGTGGATTGGCGATGGGATCGCCATTCGGGAGTCTTGGGGAGGCGGTTGAGTGTATACCAACCCATATCCTGGATTGTTGAAATTGGGGCGTAATTACGGACCACTAAGGGTTGTGTTTAGGAATTGGGGAAATGCTTCATTAGCCCCAGTGGCGATCCAGCGGGTGGAAGGTTTGAAATGTCGGGATATCCGCACTGGGATGTCCGTCCCCAGTAAACATTGGGATTTCAAGTTGTGGCTGCGGGACTCATACAGAGGCACGGGATTGAATTCCAGGGATATTGAGAGGTGTTAGGATTTGAGGAGCGGGCCCATAGGTGTCTTTGAGGTTGGAAAATCAGAGTGTTTGGCTGAGGCTCGAATGGAGCTTTGAGCGGGAGTTGCCTTGCATTGCTAGGTTTCCGTGGATTTGTGAAGGAGGGACCTGATGATAGCTTTGAGAGACCGGGGGAGCCGATATTTCTCCGTCTTCTATGAGAACGACGGTCCCATCAGGTTGGGGAACCACGACGGTTCTGCGATGGCGCATGGCTTATTCAATCCAAGCCTGCTGCTCTTCTTGGCGTTTCTCGAGAGCCTTAAAAGCTTGCCAAACTTCTTCCATTGTTTGGAAGTTTCCCGGGGGCGGGGTTCCGTTTCCCTCACTGTTATCTGCCGACTTGGCCATGAGGAGTCGATGGAGTGCCTTGGTGGCTGTACTAGGAAGGCTGTTGGACCTTGCGGCTTTAACACTGGAAGGGCAGCTCCCGAGTACTCTCAACCACTCTCGATTTGCTAGAGGGGGTGACGGGTAAGGTTTAGACATGGGCAAACCTTTTGGATAAAAAAGGGGGAAAGCTCATGTGACATGCTGTTTCCGCTTTTTATTTATGATTTTTTTTATTGTTGTTTTAATTTACTTAAAACCTGTTTTCTCAGAGTCCTAGGTAGGTTGGAAAAGATTGCTCTTCTTTTTCGCAACTATGCTAGATCCTGGGTCAGTGGAGACCGTCTGTGCGGTTATAAGCCCCTCATTTTTCACCTGTATTTTGACATCCCAGGGTGGACAGCCCCGGGCGAGGGTCCTATAGGGCAAGCGGTTTCCACCGGCTTAAAAGAAAAAAACCGAACCTAAGGACCGAGCCTGTCATGTCCGTTTTAATGCGTTAGCCATGTGAATAGTGAGCCGAGCCGGCACCTGAGTCAAGATCGGGTCAAGAGTTTGGCATGACCTCTCTTTACCTTGCTTGCGCAAGGGATCTGTGACGTTAGGCGTTGGCTGGGTCATATCGTCATGGCTGACGTATTAAAGGCTTGATGACATGGTGTCATGTGAGCATGGATGTATATCCGGGACGGAACATCGTCTGGGTGTAGCTTCGGAAAATCAAGATCAGGTCAAGATTTTAGCATGACCTTTCATCGCTTTGCTTGCGCGAGGATCTTGAGTTCCGAGCTTCGACTCGAAAATGGCGGCATGGGATATGTATCCAGCCGTATGACACCTGGGACCGGGTAAAACCAACCGAGTCTGGACAGAGTGTGACTCAAGACTCAAACGTGCAGGGTTGACGCTTGGCTAGGATGGGATGTTTGGAATGATCCCGTGCGCGTCCAAGAGGCCTAGGAAGACCAAACGGACTGCAACTGAGACCACCCCGGGTTGAGGGTTGTAGTGTGCAGTGTATCCGAGGAAGCAGTGCGCGTAGCGTGCGGTGTAACCGAGGCAGCAGTGTGAGTAGTGTGCGGTGTAACCGAGGCAGCAGTGCGAGTAGTGTGCGGTCTCTAAAATTCTTTTTCTGAGTAAAACAGAAGTTTTTGAAGAATTTTAAATGTATGCACAGATGTATATTGATGCATTTTTTTTTGTATTTTTATTTTTTTTTTGTAAAATAAAAAAAAGTAAAGCACATGCACACACACACAACAGTTAAAGAAAGGGGTAAAATGAAAGTTTGACCCTCATCATCGTTTTAAAAATCTTTTGTTTTGTTTAAAAGTTTTTTTAAAACAAAATGTCCCCAGCGGAGTCGCCAACTGAAATTACCCGGATCCGAGAGGCAGCGCAATCGCGCCCCGGCATCTGGCATTTCCCGCTTTGCAGCGTTTTCGTTGGTGGAGGTGTCTCGCTGTGTTTTGCTTTGTAGAGTCGCCACGCCGTTTTGATTACTAAGCCCAAAACATTGAAAAAGGGCATCAGTTTAAAAATAATAATAAACTGTTTTGTGTGATGAGATTTTGAGTTCGGAGGTCAGGTGACTCCTCGGGAAGAGAATATTAGAATCTTAGAGCTCACCCGAGTCGCCTCGTAAAAACGAGTCTTTCGGTACCCCTTATATTCTTTAACTGTTCTGTGTGTGTGTCTGTGCGCTTTTAAAAATGCATGCTGTATCGGATGTCTACATTGTACACTGCTTTATTGAAATGTATTGAAATAGTGTAGGAAGGAAGCCTTACCAATGTTGGTTCGTGTCTGTCTTCCGCTGGGGAATAGTGCTTGAGGATGGAATAGTGCTCCGGGACGGACCGGGATTGCTTTGGAAGGAGTCGGTTGTCTGCGGACAGAGCTTCGGCGTGCCTCGGGATTGTCAAGTGTGCACTCGGGCAGAGTTTCGGCGTGCGTTGGAATCGTCGGTTGGATTCGGGCAGAGGTTCGGCGTGCGTTGGAATCGTCGGTTGGATTCGGGCAGAGGTTCGGCGTGCGTTGTAATCGTTGGTTGGATTCGGGCAGAGGTTCGGCGTGGGTTGGAATCGTCGGTTTGACTCGAAAAGAGCCGGGACGCCTCGGAAAAGACCAGGCAAGGCCTCGGAGTATCACGAGGGGCCTCAGAGTACCTCGAGAGTGCCTCGGGGCAGCGCGGGAGCGTCGCGGGAGCGCTCGAAAAGGGCTTCGGAGCACCACAAGGGAGCTCGGAAGGCCCCGGAGGGAACCGAAAGGGACCGGGAGTGCCCCGAGGGGTCTTAGAGAGGGAGCCTGAAGGCTTAGGGAGAGAAGAGAAGAGGGAGGTGTGAAAAATAAGGGAGGGGGAGCCCTCTATTTATAGTGTAGGAAAACCTGCAAAGAGGTCCGTACGGACCTCTTAGGTAATCCAAAATTTTAGATTTCCGGGATTTGAGGGAATCCCGTGGACTTTAAGGGGATTTTCGTAATGATTATGTCTGGTGCAAAGAGGTCCGTACGGACCTTTTGGCATGCAAAGAGGTCCGTACGGACTTTCCATGCTCTTGTGAATGTGATGTCAAGCTAGCTCTCATCGAGAGCTTTCCAACCATATATGGCACGTCTCAATCGGAGTTCGTATGAAGGAGTTATGACCTCCGGAAGTTTGCCTCTGGTTTTGTCGTATGCTGGGATAGAAAGTGATCCAGATTGGGGTACTTACACTTACGCGTCCTCTTTCCATGCCTCAAGCTGTCGCGTGACACAAGGTGGCTCAACCGCTTTTGGCGCCAAAAACCAGTTTCTGGAACATTCCGGGAAAATACCCAAAAGGTCCAACAGGTTTTATTCCCAAGAGGTCCTTTGGCATGAATAATGTACCAAAAGGTACTTCCTTCGCGGGAAACTCATGGAACGTTTCCGGAAGTCTCGGGATAGGCCGGGAATTTACCAAAACGCCCTTTAATGCAGTTTTATTATATTAAAATGCATCTAAAAGGTTGCGAATTGGATTGGCGTACTTACACTCATAAAAGTTGATTTTTTTGTTCTGAACTTGGACTTCTACTATGAACACGAGGCACTCAAGAATTCAAGATCAAAGAGAAAACCCAAGAGACTCATACAAACAAATGCACAATAAATTGACCAAATTACAGTACAAGAATTCAAATTAAGCAATTAGTGTATCAAACATTTGACATATATACAGGAAATCAAGCTTGAAACAAAGATGGGTATCAAAGATTTGACATATACTCACAAAAATCAAACCTTAAACATTAAAAAGATAGAAAATTTAGTACAAGAAAACAAAATCGATGTCTTTGTGTTAGTTTTCGTGAAATTCAAAGTTGAAATTAGGGTTTAAGGGCGACATGGTGAGGGTGGAGATGAATTACAGATTCATCACGATCGATTTCCAAGGTAATGATCTGTTGGACGGCGGTCACTATAGTTATCTCAACGACAATAATCCCAGATTCAATCGATTAGACCTGTCACAAAAACAAAAACAAACAAAATCAAAACATGACTCATATTAAAACACGAAAGAGATGAATAAATTACCAGATACAAAACGCTAATGAGCAGAATAGCGCCATTGTCAATGAAGAAATATGTGTGTGTGAGAGAGAGAAAGAGGAGAGAGGAGAGAGGAGAGAGGAGGAGGCGCTGTGGAAGATGGAGCGACGCCCGGAGCCCTAGAGAGAGATCGAAAATTCCATGGCAGTGTAATTACAAATATGACCGGACTTGAAATTACTTGTCTACCCTTATTTTGAGCGGGAAAATGGTGCTCTTACTTGCCTCATTATATACTTATAGATTTAAAAATGATTCTATACCATTTTGTATAAGAGTTTGAATAAATAACTTCTTCTATTGATTTTATAAGATGATTACAACCTATATTTATAGTATAAATTACAAGAAGGCAATGCCTTAACTCTAGCATAAGAATACTCTAAATTTCTTAATTCTAGCCTAAGAATAATCTAAAATAACAAACTAAATCTTTGACTTGTAGACTAGGAATATTCTAGAATTAAACTATATACAAAAGGATGGAAATAAATAAATAAATACAATATTATTTATTCTTATCACGCCCCCGCAAGTTGGACGATCCTTGGATAAGTCCAATCTTGGAGACGAGAGAGAGGAAACGAGGACGATGTAATGGTTTGGTAAGAGCATCGGCAAGTTGATCGTTGCCGGAGATGTGTTGCACGCGTAAAGTGCCAAGTTGTACCTGCTCACGAACAAAGTGGAAGGCAAGAGCAAGATGCTTCATTCTGGAGTGAAAAACAGGATTTACAGCATAGTGGGTGGCACCAAGGTTGTCAGAGTATATAACTGGTGTAGTGGTTGGTGTGAGTACACCGGGTATAACACCAGTAATTTCTGTGAGAAGGCTACGAACCCAAAGAATTTCAGCCGTGGTATCAGCAATTGCTCGAAACTCAGCTTCAGTGGAGGAGCGGAAAAGTGCTCGTTGTTTTCTAGACGCCCAGGAAATCAGGTTGCGCCCAAGATAGACTAAATATCCGGAAGTTGAAACATAATTGTCTTTATCACTAGCCCAATCTGCGTCACAAAAGGCATGAAGGGAACATGGGGTGTCACGGTATAGTTGCAACCCTAGATGAAGAGTGTCGTGAAGGTATCTAAGAAGACGTTTTAAGGCGGACCAATGAGTGTCACGTGGATTTTGTAAAAATTGTGCAAGTTTGTTGACCGGGAAAGCAATGTCCGGACGGGTGATTGAGAGATATTGGAGAGAACCGACTATGGCCCTATAATCAGATGGGTTTGAGATAGAAGAGCAGGAGGTGTTGGTGAGAGGTGGGTAAGGAACCATTGGGGTGGGTTGGGGTTTAGAATCAATCATATTATGGTGGGTGAGTAGATTATGGATGTATTTGGTTTGAGAGAATAAGGCCTTGAGCGTTAGGGGTGACTTCAATGCCCAAGAAATAAGAAAGAGGTCCAAGATCTTTTAGAGAGAAACGATTGAAAAGGTTAGTGATGAAAGATTGGAGAAGGGATTGTGATGGACCAGTGATGATAATGTCATCAACATAGACAAGGAGATAAAGGGTGTGGTGGTTTTGATTGTAGATAAATAGAGAGGGGTCAGCAATGGAAGGTTGAAAGCCGGAAGAAATAAGGTGGGATTTGAGCTCGGTGTACCAAGCACGAGGAGCTTGTTTGAGGCCGTAGATGGCCTTGGTTAATCGACACACATGAGTGGGGTTGGCTTCATCGACGAAGCCGGGGGGTTGAGACATAAAAACTGTTTCATGAAGGGTGCCTTGAAGGAAGGCGTTGTTGATGTCTAACTGACGAAGAGACCAACCTTGGCTGAGGGCAAGAGAAAGAAGAAGGCGGACGGTCACGGGTTTTATAATGGGACTAAAGGTTTCAGAATAGTCCACACCGGGACGTTGGTGAAAGCCTTTGGCTACAAGGCGGGCTTTGTATTTTTGGATAGAGTTATCAGGGTTGTATTTGATACGGTAGACCCATTTGTAACCAACAATGTTTTGGGCTTGGTGAGGAGGTACTAGGGTCCATGTGTTATTTTTGGTGAGAGCTTGATATTCATCTAACATGGCTGTGCGCCAAAGGGGAGAGGAGAGAGCTTGTTTGGTTGTGGTTGGAAGGCTAGTAGGAGAAGGAAGAGTTGCTAGGTTGGCATATTTTGGGTTTGGTTTCACAATATTTTTTTGAGAGCGGGTGGTTATGCACTACTAGAAAAACAAAAATTAGAGACCATGAATTTGGTTTCTAAATGACAAAAATGGTCTCCAATTTACAATTTGGAGACCATTATGATGGTGGCGAATATCTGGTAGCTAAAGGCGACCACGTAGGGTGGTCTCCAATTTGCTACCATTAAGTCGTCTCCAAACAAAAATGTGGTCTCCAAAATTTGTGGTCTCCACGTATCTGCGTGGTCGCGAATTTAAATGGAGACCAACGCTGACGTGGTCTCAAATAATGGAGACCAAGGACATGGTCACCAAATTTGAAAGTTAGCAACCACCTGGTGGTCTCCAAATTTCTATTTTTTTTAAAAAAATATTCAAAATAAATTAAAATATATTATTTTAAAACATTTTCAAATCATTCATTGATAGTTCGTAGAATATTTTAATAATTAATTATATAAATATAATGAAATTAAATTAAAAATAATTTTAAATTGAAAAATGACAAAATACATCAATTAAAAATAACAAAATACATCAATTCCTAATAAATTTTTAAAATACATCCAAAAAAATTAAATTACATTTCATTTTTAATATATTTATTACACATTAAAAAAAAAAAAACCCAAAAATTTACATTTCAAATCTTCAGATTTCACCACTTACATCTTTCAAAAAAAAAAATCTTCACCACTTAAATTCAACATTCATTTCTTACATTACAAATAAAAAATAATTTACAATTACATCCGTTCAAAAAAAAAAAAAACAGATTTTCTCGCCGGAGCTTCGCCGGCAACGATATAACCTCCGCCGCCGTCGTCTTTCTTCCCTCCCAATCGCTATCTCTCCTCTACCCAATAACTTTCTCTCTCTAAAATCATACACCAAATCTGAAAAAAAAAAAAAACAGAACTGAAAAAAAAAAAAAGGCTGACTATTCCAGATCTGAAAAAAAAAAAAGACTCACTATTAGGCCGGATTGTGGGAGATGACGGAGGACGAACGGATTGTGGGAGATGACGGAGGAGGAACGGCCGGATTGTGGGAGATGGTGGGGAGGAGCGGCGGTAGGGGTGGCGGAGGAGGGACGAGTGGCTGGCCGCGGGGTGTGGGAGAAGACGGAGGAGGCAGGGAGGAGATGATGGAGGAGGCTGGTATGGGAATGGAGAGAAGTTCTAGAGAGAAGGAGAGAGGGATTGAGAATGAAGAAGAGAGAGGTAGAGAGGAAGAGTGTAAATGGGTTGGGAAATATTTGTTTGGTCTGGTAATTGTGCAGTCTGGTAATTGTGCACCTTTGATGTTTATGAAATGAATGGTTAAGATTGAGTAACATAAATATTATAGTTGATCCTTGTGCATCTTTAATAACCAATGAAAAAATTACACCTTATAAACTTTGAGCAAGGCTAGCGTGAGACCGTCTCTTGTGTGAGACTCGCGTGCACTCACGCGCCCGGTTTTTTTTTTTTGGTTTTTTTTTTTTTTTTTTAATTTTTTAAAAAAATATTACTTTTAAGACAATGAAGTAGTACTTTTCTTCATAAAAAGTATTACTTTTATTCATATAAAGTGTTACTTTTCTTCATAAAAAATACTCCCTCCGTCCCACCTTATTACAAACCATTTTTCCGGACACGGTAATTAAGAAATACTCCCTCCGTCCCATGTTAGTTGAGACTAACTTTTTGGGCACACCAATTAAGGAAAAGTAAGTGAAAGAAAAAGTGAAAGAAAATGTTGTGAGTATGAAGAATTAAATAGGAGAGAGAATGAGTGGGAGGAATAGTGGGGAGAGAGAATGTTATGAGTGTAAAAGTGAAATAGGAGAGAGAATGAGTGTGGTAAATAGTGAAGATTCCTTTGCCATTTTGGGCAGTCTCAACTAACGTGGGACGGCCCAAAAAGGAAAGAAGTCTCAACTAACGTGGGACGGAGGGAGTATTATTAAGATAATGAAAATGTGTGGTAGGAAATGAAGAGAGAGAATGAGTGGAGTTGGTTGAATAAATTGTGTGGTAGGAAATGAAGAGAGAGAATGAGTGGGTGGGGTAGGGTGAATATAAAATAATAAATTTATTTCCATTTTGGACAGTTTGTATTCACGTGGGACGGACCAAAAAGGAAATAAGTTTGTATTCACGGGGGACGGAGGGAGTATTACTTTTAATTCAATGAAGTAATACTTTTCTTCATAAAAAGTGTTACTTTTAATTCAACGAAGTATTACTTTAAGGTGTTTTTCATTAGTATGACTTTAAAGTATAATAAAGAAATCAGAGACGGATAAAATTCTTTTTTTTTTTTTTTAAATGTATAGTTTTTTTTAAAAAATATTTTATGAATAAAAATAAATATTTTGGACATTTTTAGTATTGAAGTTTTTTTCAAAAATATATATAAAAAATGCTTGTACTCTATATACTATTCCCTATACCCTATACCTCGTACTCTATATATTATGCCCTCTATACAATACCATATACTTTATATACTATACTCTATACCCTATATCTTATACTCTATATATTATACCTTATACCTTGTACTCTATATACTATACCATATACTCGGTACCCTATATACTATACCATATACTCGGTACCGTCCTTTTTTTCTTTTATATACTTTCATTTATTTTAAAAAAAATAAGTTTCATTTAAAAAAAAACTTTTTTTTTATATAAAGAAAGTTACATAAAAAAGTTATAAATTTTTAAAGAAAAAAAAAATAGAATGAACGAAAGATTAGGAAAAATAATTAGGGATGTGGGCAATATATATATTTCTCATTGGAGACGGCTTTGGTGGTCTCGAAATATTGGAGACCATCTCATGGTGGTCTCGAAATATTGGAGACCATCTTTTAGTGGTCTCGAAATATTGGAGACCATCTTGTGGTCTCGAAAAAACTTGGAGACCACTTATGGTCGCGACATTATTTTCAGCTTCCCGCAAATTATTTTCATTTTATCGCTTTTGGCGTGGGGACCACTTGCTGGTCTCGAATTTAAATTGGAGACGACTTGTGGTCTCCAATTTTTAAGGCCCTTAATGCTTATTTAACAACCATTTTTTGGTTGCCATTTTTCTTTAAAATGGTCTCCATTTCGAGTCCAACGTGATGGTCTCTAATATTGGTTTCCAAAATCTTTTATTCTAGTAGTGATGGTTCGAATGGGGTTGGGCGGTTGGGGTAGTTGTTCTGGAGTAGGTATGGGTGGGATTATATTAGGTGTGGCGACAGTAGGTGCGTTAGGCGAAGGATGTGAAGCTGGGGTAGGTACATATGTGAGTATATCGGGGTTAACATCAGCAGGTGGGGCAATGGATTGGTCGATATAGTGTGGGCGAGTTAAGGGCTGTATGTTTATAATAGGTGTGGGTGGTGGTGGGTTTGAATCAGAAGTGGTAGTTGTAGGTTGGTCAATTTGGTTGGTAGGTGTGATGGTTGGTGTAGGTGCAGATGTGAGTACATCTGGGTTAACATCAGCAGGTTGAAGTATTGGAATGGTGATGGAACACCACTGGAAAGGAGTAATATTTGTAGTTTCTGGAGGGTTTTTAGAGAGGGATGGATAGGGGAATTCACTTTCAATAAACTTCACGTGTCTGGAAACATAAACACGGTTGGTGGAGGGTTCTAAACAGTAGTATGCACTTTGGGTATTTGAATAGCCAATAAAGATACATGGGCTGGATTTCGGATCAAGTTTGTGTGTGGTGTAGGGTCTAAGCCACGGGTAGCAAAGACAGCCGAAGCTGCGAAGCTTGGTGTAATTTCTGTTGGTGTAATGCCCTAGGCTTTAGTTATGTTTAACTGAAAACCGTTATGTATCATCTTTATCGTTTATGTTTATTATTTGATTATTATATAGTTTGCATATTTATTGTAATAATCTCCGTCCCTAATTATTAAGAGAATAATTAGTATAATTGTCAATGAATAATCATATGGTGATTATATGCATAGAGATGCACATTGAAATTATGGGTACTTGTTAGAGAACAAGTGACTGGACTTGACCCGTATGAGATTTATGTCATGGTCAAATGTCATAATTAAATCTCATATGGCCACTTCATTTAGTCCCTAGACCTGAGATTATCATGACCTTACATATGATGAAAGATTATGTTTGATTTTAGTCAAACGGTATCTTAACACGATATCTATAAAGGCTATCTTTGGCATGATCGGATTCATGATGGGAAGGATGATAAGTCAAGATGGAATTTGTCCTCTAAGAGAGATGTTTTGCTTGGGCCCCTCGATGAGTGATAATGATGAAAGCGTGTGGCCACACCCCATTATGATTGGACTATCATTATACTCAAGATCGAGAAAGCATTGAACAAATACAAGTTGACGTGGACCATGACTTGTGTTCAATATAACATCGTGAGATAAAGGGAGAAATGGAAGTGTACCATTGGAAAGGTGAACTCTTACGTTGTGTTATTTGGGTAGACATAATGGCTTGCTAGAGTCCGCTTATGTCTTATGAGGGTCGATATGATCGGACTCATTGCCAACATAATACAATCCTATTGGGTCACACACAAATAGAATGAATTGGTTGAACAAAAGGAAGAATGATTGAAAGTTTCAGAACCGGCTAAGTATGTCACGCGACATAACTAGCCACCGGCTAAATATGTCACGCGACATAACTAGCCACCGCACGCGGATTGACACTGGTCTCCTAATTCGATTAGGAAACATATTAATGCTAATGTAGTATAAATATGAGAGGTCTGTCAACCCTAATGGTCTAGCCGAATTTTTCAATAGAAATTCACAATCAAAAGTCCTCTCAATATTCTTCCATATGTTTTAGGAATCTAGCAATTCCCAACCCGAGAATCGTTCTCGACATTCATATTTGTGTGGATTACCAAAAGAGGGTCTTAATTTTGTTCAAACAAATCAAAGACCTAGATTTCAAATCTGAAGATCCAAAGGAGTTGAAGATTCGAAGATTTGAAGATCAAAAGTTTGTGATTACGAATCACATAATTATCCGTTCGATAGCTCAAGACCGGAAAGCAATTAAGGTTGGTAAATTCTATCTCATAGGAATTCAATTTAATCGCATAGAACGGATCTTAGGGCTTGGGTTTTGTGTTAATTTGATGCTTAATTCCGCTGCGCATAAATCCATAAAACCCAACAGTGGTATCAGAGCCCCGTTCGTATGGTTAAGTTTGAATTAACATGCTAGATTTAAGATATAAATTATTTATATGCTTATTGCATGTTTTTGTATGCGATAGAATTTTGATTGTTTATGTGAAACAATGTGAAAATCGTTTTCGAATTATGATGAATTAAATCTGTAAAAGGGTTGTTTTATATGATTTAATTGTCATGTGATCTGAATTACATGAATCTGGAAATCCTGCGAACTGGCTGCTTAGGTCGCGCGACATTGTAGGCCACATGTGGAAATCTGGCTAGTTATGTCACGCGACATACTTAGC
Organism: Adenophora triphylla var. japonica; assembly: GCA_022495995.1. Classification (NCBI taxonomy): domain Eukaryota; kingdom Viridiplantae; phylum Streptophyta; class Magnoliopsida; order Asterales; family Campanulaceae; genus Adenophora; species Adenophora triphylla. The sequence goes on from JAFEMH010001289.1 coordinate 267,821, forward strand.
CACTGGCTAGTTATGTCACGCGACATAATAAACCAAATCTGGGCAGAATCAGTTTGTTTAATTTTTCTGCTAATCTGTGATTGTGTTTGCAATCTGAGATGTTTTATGTCTTAATCTGGATGCTATAAATTTTTGGAAATAAAATTTATAGGGCTATGCTAGATTAATTCATTGTTTATGATGCATGCTTAATTAATTCAAATATGTTTTTATTAATTATTGTGATGCATGAATTAATTGTTCTTAAGTGTTAAGAATTTTATTAGATGTTTAGTTGAAACATTGATTCATAGTTTCCTAATATGTTTAGATTTAGACATTGTAAATTTTGGATTTTATGATTGTTTATGGAAACAAGTCATAATTACGCGAAATTTAAAAAGGAAACTGATTGTTTATAAAAGGTAGTGATTATGTTGCCAAATCAGAGCTGATTTCTAATTGTGCATGACTAGGAGAGTTATGTCTAAGGAAGAGTTGGTACTTAAGTAGTCCTTATGGCTCACCTATCTTCCTGGGAACTTACCTGGTGCATGATTATGACTATCTTTGCTGATATGCTTATAATCTACCTTAAAGAACCTTCATTTAACTTTTAAGTTCTTTATGCCAATCCATGATTAAAACACTTGAAACCACTCGGATAGTTTTGGGTGGGCTTGCCATAGCAAGGTGCTTTGACTCTATTTTGTTTGCGAGCAAGATGAGGAAATGGTGGTTCCTATACGTTTAAAGTGGATGAACTTAATTGGGTTATCAAAATGGTTTTGGACCCAAGGCATAAGATGAGATTAAAATATGCTTAGACATATGATGTCTTAAATAAATCTCATAAAAGATCCTAATTAGTTTAATCTTGAGCGGTGCACCATAGCGTACTTGAGATTAAATTAAAGTTGGATCTTAGCCCTAAGAGTCATATACGATATGATTGATGTTTTCTACCTAATTAGTTTAATCTTGAGTGGTGCGCCATAGCGTACTTGAGATTAAATTAAAGTTGGATCTTATCCCATTAAATGCATATTATGCTTATTTGCATTGGAAGGTGTATGATTTAGTGGGAGTATTTGTAAAATACATTATTTGCTCTTAAATGATAAATGTGTTGATATTGATATGTGTTCATATAATTTGTATATTTTGTTGTAGAAATAGCATTACATAATGATAATTGCGATTCGTCCTTATGAAGGACAAAGTTCGAAAGGAACAATACATAATGTGTACGTTCTTGACGAATCCGTTCCTACTGAACCCATTGCAAATGTTGCAAAAAAGGGCAAATAAGGAAGCAACATTAGAAACATATTGATGATTCTGACAATATTGCTTGCCTAGTATTTGCCACCATATTTAAAGGCTCTTATGAAGAACCTTGAGCATATGATAACTATACTTTTGTTCTAGCACACTGCACAAAGGAAATGTTCCAAGTGCAAGCTAGGCAAAAGATATATGTTGTGGTGAAGGCTCTTAATTCATATGATGAAAGAAGGAGCAATCCGCAAATTGTGTTAATGGTTGACACAATAAAAGGGTTCATAAAGGAAGGAAAAGAAGGTAAAGCAAAAGTTGCTAAACCTAGGACAAATGTTGTCATAGCCGAAGAGGCTAAACCCAAAGTGTCTCAAAAAGGATGCATTTTGCTATCATTGCAATAAGATTGTCATTGAAAGCAAAGTTGCAAGGCTTATTAGGAAGGCCTAAAAGGTGAAGAAGGGCAATATGATTGCAACTACTTCAAGTATCTATATGATAGATATTTTCTTTTCGACTTCTTGTTCTTAGGTATATGATACCGGACATGGATCCCACATTTGTTTAAATGTGCAAGGAACAAAGAATAGAAAGCTACTTAAAGAAGGTAAATTAAACCTATGCGTGAGAATGAAGCAAATGTTGCTACATTAGCCATAGGGACTTATGAAGTCACTTTGCCTTGTGAAGAAGTACTTGTTTTGAACAAGTATGACTACGTTCCGAATTTGAGGAGGAGTATTATTTCCGTTTCTTAAATGGATGATGAAGGATATAATTTTCTTATTTTCAATAAGAAGTTTTATATTTATTTAATGATATGCCTTATTATATTGCATATGTCATTGAATGGTCTTCATATCCTTGAAGATGAGAAACAAAATAATGTTGAAGATATCTATAATATAAATGGAAATCTAAACCGAACAATATGAACAACGCGTTCATATGGCATTGCCGGCTTGGTCAAATAAATAAGAAACATATATCTAAACTCCATTAACATGGACTTTTAGACTCATATGACCATGAATCATTTGAGAAATGTGGATCTTATTTATTGAGATTATTGACCAAACCATCCTACACTAAAGTAGTGGGTGGGCTAGTGACTTATTGGTCATTATACATGAGATGTATGTGGACTATTAAGCAGCATTGCTAGGGGAGGATTTCGGTATTTCATCATATTTCACTAAAGACTTATCTAGATATGATTATGTCTATCTGATGAAGTCCAAAGGTGAATCGTTTGAGATGTTTCGAACATTTCAAAGATGAAGTACAAAACAACTTGGTAAAACTGTTAAGTACTTCGATTAGATTGAGGTAATGAATATTTGAGCCAAGAGTTTGACAATCATTTCAAAACTATGAAATCGTTTCAAAGTTGACTCCACCCGGAACACCACATTGTATGGTGTGTCTGAAAGGAGGAATTGAACCTTGTAGGACATGGTTCGTTCGATGATTTGTCAATCAGACTTTCCTATTTCCTATTTCCTTTTGAGGATATACATTAGAAATGATGCGATTACACTGAATCGAGTCCCTACTAAATCGGTTCCTAAGGCCCCACATGAGATGTGGCATGGAAGAAAACTTAGTTTGTCTTTCATGACAATTTGGGGTTGCGAGTCTTATGTAAAGAGACTTGTCTCTTATAAGTTAGCACCAAATTTGACAAAGGTTATTTTCGGAAATTAATCTTACAACCGCAAAGAGAACAAAATGTTTGTTGCTCTATACGATTCGTTTCTTGAGAAATAGTTTTTCAATAAAGAATCTAGTGGGAGTAAAATTAATCTTGAAGAGAGTTCAAGAACCCGAAAATAATATGGAACCAAGAGTAGAGACTGAACCAAGTTCACAAAGAGTTGTGGAAACGGTTCAAGATGCACAAGTCCATCGTAGAATGGATAGGTTACGATTCGAACTCAAGAAATATTGATTTCTCGTTTCGGAAAGTAATAAAGTGGAAGTCATTGAGAATGACAATCCTACTTTCTATCTTGAGGCGATGTCCACTCCTAATTTGGATAAATGGTTAGGAACCATGGAATCCAAATTACAATCCATGTTTGATGATCAAGTTTGGAACTTGATTGGGCTACCTGAAGGTTTAAAAACTAATGGGATGCAAGTAGGTCTTCAAAGACCGACATGGATGTGAAGGTGTATACTTTCATGACTAAGGATTGTAGCAAAGGGATTTAGGTTAATTCATAGTATTGACTATGACCCTTTTCGCCAGTTACAATGCCAAAGTCTGTTAGATTTTCAATTGCCATTATCACATATTGTGACTATATGATATGGCAAATGGATGTCAAACGACTTTCTTTAAATGGAAAGATTATTAAGGATGTGTAGAGTACACAACCCGAATAGTTTGTCGATCCAAGAAACTCTAATAAAGTATGCATGTTGCAAAGATCCATGAGATGGGTTGAAGCAAGCTTCAAGGAATTGGAATCTTTGTATTGATGAATTGGTCAAAGAGTTTGACTTCATCAAAGAACAAAGATGAATTTTGTGTATGCATGAAATTCAGTGGGAGTGTAGTATTATTTCTATTGTTTTATTACAATGATATCTTACTCATTGGAAAAACAAGTTTCGATACTTAAGACTGTTAAGTCTTGGTCAAGGAAAGGTTCTCAATGAAAGATATGGGTGAAGCCGCTTACATCCTTAGCATCAAGATCTATAGAGATAGATCTAGAAGGATAAATTGGTTTGAGTCAAAGTGTTCACATTGACAAGATTCTTAGAAGGGTCTAAGAAGAATAGCTTGTCAATGGGTCATGGTATTTCTCTTAGCAATATTCATTGTCTTATGACAACTGATGAGCAAAAGGGAAATGAATGAAGTTCCATATGCTTCGGCATTTGGATCTGTCATGTACGCCATGATTTATACTAGACTCGGCATCTCATATGCTCTAAGCATGATGAGTCGATACCAATCTGATCCCGATGTAAACCATTGGATGGCAGTCAAGATGATCCTTAAGTACTTAAGAAGAACTAAGGATATGTTCTTGAAATTTGAAAGATTGGAAGTTAATCTTGTTGTAAGGGTTACATAGATGCTAGCTTCCAAACTGACAAAGTTATTTTAAAATCGCAATTAGGATTTGTGTTTGTGCTTATTAGAGGTGCAATTTTGATTGGAAGAGTTCCAAGCAGAAATTGTAGCCGATTCTACTACTAAGGCCATATTTTAGCAACATATGATGAAGCTGAAAGAGGCAGTTTGGATCAAAAGTTCATTTAGTGTTTTGGAAACACTCCAAGTGTTTTTCCAAGTATCACTAATCCGTGAAACTTTGTTGTGATAATTATGGTGTCATTTGTGCTAACAATGGAACCAAAATCACAACGGTGATCCAAACACTCACTTAGACGTTCTTCGAGGAATTCATAAAGAATGAGAAGACGTTAAGATATACAAAATATCAACCGATGATGACATAAGGGATTCACTTACAAAGACCCTCGCATAGGCAGAAGCATGGTGGGCATGTTAGATCCATGAGTATTCGATACATAAATGGAGCCTAGTGCAAGTGGGAGACTGTTGGTGTAATGCCCTAGGCTTTAGTTATGTTTAACTGAAAACCGTTATTTATCATCTTTATCGTTTATGTTTATTATTTGATTATTATATAGTTTGCATATTTATTGTAATAATCTCCGTCCCTAATTATTAAGAGAATAATTAGTATAATTGTCAATGAATAATCGTATGATGATTATATGCATAGAGATGCACATTGAAATTATGGGTACTTGTTAGAGAACAAGTGACTGGACTTGACCCGTATGAGATTTATGTCATGGTCAAATGTCATAATTAAATCTCATATGGTCACTTCATTTAGTCCCTAGACCTGAGATTATCATGACCTTACATATGATGAAAGATTATGTTTGATTTTAGTCAAACGGTATCTTAACACGATATCTATAAAGGCTATCTTTGGCATGATCAGATTCATGATGGGAAGGATGATAAGTCAAGATGGAATTTGTCCCTCGGAAGAGAGATGTTTTGCTTGGGCCCCTCGATGAGTGATAATGATGAAAGTGTGTGGCCACACCCCAATATGATTGGACTATCATTATACTCAAGATCGAGAAAGCATTGAACAAATACAAGTTGACGTGGACCATGACTTGTGTTCAATATAACATCGTGAGACAAAGGGAGAAATGGAAGTGTACCATTGGAAACGTGAACTCTTATGTTGTGTTATTTGGGTAGACATAATGGCTTGCTAGAGTCCGCTTATGTCTTATGAGGGTCGATATGATCGGACTCATTGCCAACATAATACAATCCTATTGGGTCACACACAAATAGAATGAATTGGTTGAACAAAAGGAAGAATGATTGAAAGTTTCTGTAAACTGGCTAAGTATGTCACGCGACATAACTAGCCACTGGCTAAATATGTCACGCGACATAACTAGCCACCAGACGCGGATTGACAGCCTGGTCTCCTAATTCGATTAGGAAACATATTAATGCTAATGTAGTATAAATATGAGAGGTCTATCAACCCTAATGGTCTAGCCGAATTTTTCAATAGAAATTCACAATCAAAAGTCCTCTCAATATTCTTCCATAAGTTTTAGGAATCTAGCAATTCCCAACCCGAGAATCGTTCTCGACATTCATATTTGTGTGGATTACCAAAAGAGGGTCTTAATTTTGTTCAAACAAATCAAAGACCTAGAGTTCAAATCTGAAGATCCAAAGGAGTTGAAGATTCGAAAATTTGAAGATCAAAAGTTTGTGATTACGAATCACATAATTATCCGTTCGATAGCTCAAGACCGAAAAGCAATTAAGGTTGGTAAATTCTATCTCATAGGAATTCAATTTAATCGCATAGAACGGATCTTAGGGCTTGGGTTTTGTGTTAATTTGATGCTTAATTCCGCTGCGCATAAACCCATAAAACCCAACAATTTGGTGGTGTTTTAAAAAGACGAAGATAGGGAGAGTCATTATTAAGGGTGGAAGAGGGCATATGTCCAGAATAGGGAGAGTCATTATTAAGAGTCATTGATAAGATAAGTGGCTGTAAGAAAAGCATATGTCCAGAATTTTACTGGGAGATTGGCGTGAGAGAGGAGAGCCAATCCAGTTTCAACAATGTGTCGGTGGCGACGTTCGGCATAACCGTTGTGTTCAGGGGTATGAGGTGGGGAGATGAGATGAGTGATGCCATCTTGAAGAAGAGATGAAGTGAGTTTTAGGTATTCTCCTCCATTATCGGAGAAGACTTGGATTATGGGACATTGAAAATATTTTTCGACTAGGGTTTTGAAGCGGTTAAAGGTGGAAAAAGTATCTGATTTATGTTTGAGAGGGTAAAGCCAAGTGTATTTGGTGTAATGGTCTACAAATATAGCGTTGTATTTGTAGTTGTCATAGGATAAAATTGGGGAGGTCCAAACATCGAAAAAGATAATATCAAGAGGAGAGGTGGAATTTAGAGAGGAGGTAGAAAATGGGAGTTTGTGGCTTTTATTGATGTCACATGCATTACAATTGGAGTAAGGTTTTCAGGGAATAGGAGAGAAAATTATTTTTGAAGGGAGGAAATTATAGGAAGGGCGGGATGACCGAGTCTGTGATGCCACGAAAGAAGTGGGATGGCTGTGCTAGTGTGTGTTTGGATTGAAGATGGGTACCATATGTAGACACCCTGGTCAAGGGTTCCATGGATGAGGGTGTGATGATTGGAAAGTGTTTTGATAATGAAAGAAGAGGGTGTGAACATGACATAGGCGTAATTGTCCTTACAAAATTGTGAGACGAAAAGAACGTTTATTGAGATGAGTGGGACATGAAGAACATTATTGAAGAGAAGGGAGGTGTGAGGGGTGGGAAGAGAAAAATTACCTATGTTTGAGATTGGGAGAGAAGAGTCATCTCCTATAGTAACTGTGTCGACCCCATTGTAATGGCTATGATATGAGAGGGTGGATAAATCACATGTCATGTGATGTGTAGCCCCACTGTCAATAAGCCAGGATGTGGGGAGTGTGGTGGAAAGCGCTGATGCGGTGTAGATATGAGGGTGGATATTAGATGTGAGTGCTGATGTGGTCACATCTTGGGTTACATTTGACGGCTGAAATTTCGTCAAGGGTGGGATGTTTCTAGGGTTTTACTTGGGTTTTTGTTGTGTGGTCGCAGGAAGTAGAGGGAGCTTTGGGTTGGAATGTATAGATGGTGGGGTGAAGGGAAAAACAGCGGTTGGGTAATCCCTCTTGAATCTATGGCATTGAGAGGTAACATGCCCTTTGCGATTGCAATATTGGCATTTGCCATTGAAGGTGGGTTGATTAGAAAGGGATGGGAGGTTCATTAGAGCTGAGGAGTGATGATAAGGCGTGGAAGGGTTTTGCCTAGAGTTTTGCTGTGGGTAGGGAGTGTTTGTCGAGGGTGGTTGTACGGCAGAATGGGTGGTGCCGTGGGCGTTGATGGAAGGTGTTTGGGTGGCGGCGGAAGACTTGGAGAGGGTGATGGATCGTGGGGCTTGATACCATATAAGAGTTTGAATAATAACTTCTTCTATTGATTTTATAAGATGATTACAACCTATATTTATAGTATAAATTACAAGAAGGCAATGCCTTAACTCTAGTGTAAGAATACTCTAAATATCTTAATTCTAGCCTAAGAATAATCTAAAATAACAAACTAAATCTTTGACTTGTAAACTAGGAATATTCTAGAATTAAACTATACTCCCTCCGTCCCATGTGATTACAAACCAATTCCTTGGGCACAATAATTAAGAAGTATTATTAAGATAATGAAAATGTGTGGTAGGAAATGAAGAGAGAGAATGAGTGGAGTTGGTTGAATAAATTGTGTGGTAGAAAATGAAGAGAGAGAATGAGTGGGTGGGGTAGGGTGAATATAAAATAATAAATTTATTTCCATTTTGGGCAGTTTGTATTCACGTGGGACGGACCAAAAAGGAAATAAGTTTGTATTCACGTGGGACGGAGGGAGTATACAAAAGGATGAAAATAAATAAATAAATACAATATTATTTATTCTTATCATTTAGTTTTCATATTTCATCCTATCATTGCAAAGCTAAAAATTAAAAAATGTATATTTATACATTTTCATAATTAAATTGTTTCTAAAGAATAATGTCCACTAAAGTAAAAAAGAAATATTCATTTTTTAAAGAGGGATGGAGTGTTTCCTTTTTGGATGTCATAGAAAATAGTTTATTTTCCTTTGACTTGCATGGGTAGAAAACAAATCAAAATCGTTTTTCGAAATTTTTAGGACCAAGATAGGACTGGAAGTGACGAACTGTTGGTTCAGTCCACTTGTTTTGATTTTAGCATCTCCTAAACATGAATTTGGTAAATAAACAACAATTTTAATGTAATACTTTCTTCCAACCATAACAACATTTTTAGCAAGAGAACTCGTTTTAATGCAATTTTACCATTTTACAAATAATATGCAAACAAATAAAACACATTTTTAAAAATTAAGTACCATATTCCAAAAAAAAAAAAAGATTGAACGAGGTAAAATTTCTTGAGTACCATAACTATGGCATTGAAATTTTATGTTGTACTTCATCTAACTCAAAATCAATGTCTAAATTAAAAAAAAAAAAAATTGTCTAGAATGGATGTCATTTTAAAAATATTATACAAAATTGTGTCCCTAAACGTTTTTTTATCGAAAAAAAATCTTTATATTTTTTAGTATCATAAACTAAATGTTTATAAAGTGAATGATAAAAATATTTATAAATTTTTGTGTATAGAAATACACATTATACTTTAAAATGAAATTTAAATATTTAATTAGAGATGGAAAGTGTAGTAGTAATATTTTTCTTTCAAAGGTCTATCCATCAGGTAGATAAGAAAACCAACTGAGGACTTTTTGTAAGGAGGAAGTGCAAATTAAATTTATCAGATTTAAGGATTAGTTGATTTTAAATAAAAATTAATTAAAATGATAAGCGAATACTCCCTCTCTCTCGTATTATATGTAAAAAAGACCTCTTTTAATAGTTTCAAAGTAATTAGTAAAGTTTTAAAAATGAAATGAAATTCACTTACCAATTACATACTTTCATTTCTCTTTTATTCGCTATTTAACTCATAACACATCACTTTTTATATTTTTCTCCTCAACTAAATATGTGCATTTTTTTTAATTTTTTTTTTACGGAGAGAGTATAAGTTTTTTTTTTTTCACTACTCACACACACACACATACATGCACGCACAGAAACGTCTAGGAGATAAATCATAGGGAGAGAAAGTCTTCCCTCTAACTTCTGGAATGAACTTCAAATTAAAAGCCATGAGCTCTAATCAGCAGGCCAAATTTTCGTGAGAAAAGAGTATAAGTTGGTTAGTGTATATCGGGGGAGAATCCGAATCCTACAATTTAGCTCATTCCAAATGATACTTTACCAGAACTGCTTCAGTTGACTGCTGAGCTGTCAAATTTACCGTACACGTCATCAGATCTCACTTTCGGTGAAAAAACACTGCAAAACAAAATCATAGTACAATTGCTGTCACTGTAAATTTTCCATTCTCCCTTTTAACTATCACCAGTCAATTCTTATGAGTAATGAGTAAAAAACAATTATTTCCCGTCAACCAATGACGTAGACAACTCCGTCATCAACCGTATCCCAAGGGATAGACGACACATATGCAAATGTCACACCACGTGTCGTACAACGCCACGGTCGCTCCCCTAGAAATTGGCGCGAAAAAGGCGACAGCGTGGGATCCACGTCGGCGTATTGGCGGGAAAGCGAAGCAATCCCCTCGGTCGTCAGACATAGACCACCACTCAACTCACTACTCCATCCGTCTCATATTAGTGCGGGTTAAAATTTTTGACATACAAATTAAAAAAAAGTAAGAGAGATAAATAGTAGAAGGAGGTGTATGTGAGTATACAAAATTAAATATGAGAAAAAATGAGTGGGAGAAATAGTAAGTTGATTGGTGATGTGAGTGTAAAAGTAAAATATGAGAAAGAATGAGTGGGTCGAATAATAAAATTTTTTTGCCATTTTTAACAGTCCACACTAATCTGGAACGAACAAAAAAAAAAATCCACACTAATCTGAGTCGGAGGGAGTATTTTTTTTCCTCTTCAATCCGTCGCACAACATTGGTCAACATGCATATACTGCATGCATGTATTTATTTATTATTAGACATACATGATGAGTTTGTGGCCATAATTAATGAAAGGTATGTAAGGCGGGGTTTATGATAATTTCTCTCTCTCAATTTAAAGTTTTTTATTTTTCTTTTTAATATGTTCTTATATAAAATTTATATTTGTTTTTTTAAATAAATAATAAAATTAATTGCTACACTCAAAATAATAATTCAATTACAATTTATCATCAACCTTCTCTCTTTTACTTAATTTTTATATAATAATTTTCTTTTTTAATTTTCGTACAAATTATACTAGCAACATCTATAAATATTATATAGAACAGTTTTTTCTCATTCTCAGGTTAAGCCACGTGGCTTTATGACATGAAAATTCATGTCACAATTTCACAGTTTCATTGGTTGCTGCTTTTCAAAGGTGGCTGCTGATTTTTCAAGGGAATGGCAACAAATAATATTAATACGTTTCTGTTCTTTTGAGATAAGCACGGTCCTTCAAATTTCTTTAGATAAACACTGAATTCAAATTTCAAAATCATATCCGCAGCAGATGTATATCCAAAATATAAATTCTCTTCTGATCTACTCTTTCTCTCAAGTCTATCAGTTCCGCCTGCAAATTCCGATCTCCTCTCTCAAGCAAGTCGATCAGCATTTTCAGGTTCAACCTCAAAATTCAGTCTTTTTTTTTCTGTTTTCTATAATCGTTATTTCATTCTTTGGTTTTGAATTTCTATTTGGGGGGGGGGGGGCTGTTTGGGGGGGGGGGGCAACTATTTTGTGTTATTGTTGGGTAGATGTAAGAATTGTGTTTTTGGTTGGATTGATACATACGTGTATTTGTAAGTAGCCTAGCACACTCGCCGACGTTCACATGTAGTATTTGTAAGTAGCCTACTAGCACACTCGCCTGTCTCTAAATCAATATCCCCTCTTAGTTTTTCATGGAAACAAAAATATTTGATTTTTGAAGAGTTTTAGTAGCAGTATTCAAAATTACTCTTGATTTTGCTCTATATAATTGCAAGTGTCATAAGGTATAAATGATCTCTCAAAGGTGAATAATTCAGTTCATCGAAATGACATCCATTTTAATCTCTGTCTTTTATTATTAAAGAAATCACTCATTTTAGGATGGAGAGAGTAATATCTATATTTTATCCTCTGTAAATAAGTTATTAAGTTGATCTTTAAAGTCAAAAGAACATGCTTTGTAAATTAGAGGAGGGGGTACAGATCTGGCTCCTCTCCATTATACTTCCCACTTAATTAATTTCGGTGTAAATCAAATGAAAAAGTCTCTATTTAAAGAGAAAAAAAATATGAATTTCGGTGTAAAAAATATATTTTAGAAAAGAGGATTTTTTTTATTATCATTTATAATTAAAAGAATTACTTCACACTTAATTAATTTTAACTAAAAAGAAATTAAAAAATTAGTAAAGGATAATTAACACCATCCCAACTAATTGTCCTATACCCCACCACTTTTACTTTATTTTAGATTCTTTATTTTTATGATTAGTAAAATTATTATTATTATTATTATTATTATTATTATTATTATTATTGAACATACTAAAAGTATCGAGTTGGGCCGGACGAGTAAAGCCCAGTCACAGACACCCTTGGCCACCGCATTCTCAATGAGGCTGACCCAATCAGAACAAGGCCCAAAGCCCATCTCTTGTATCAGTCGACTAAGCCCATGGTCCGACTTACCAGGTCCCGACCTAACTTAGTCCGACCTCATGATCCAAATCACAATTCGGGTACGAACCGTACTCTGCCGACGGTCGGGTCGACCATTCCACGAGTGGCGACCTCGACCTAAATCAACAAGTGACGACCTGACACTTGCCGGCGTATTTGGTTGAACAATTCTCATAACTGCATCCCTACAAATCAGGGACCGTTATAGACACGTGCCCATGACCAAGTAACCGCCGCTATACTCTCGGAGGACATGTCGCCTCCCCAAAAATACATCACTCTTGCCTATAAATACTTCATCACTACCAAACGGTGAAAGGTAACTGCCATTTTGTTATCAGAATTCATTATTCTATACATCTTGAGCTATATACAACCGTGATCTTACTCACGCCCGAGCGTCTTCGCCGAGACACATCCGGCTAGTCGTGGTTCTGCTGTGTCAAGGAGCCGGTGATCACTCCCGCCACGTGGAGGAAGATTGATAAGCACAATTCTTGCAAAGATCGGTTTGGTTCCATTGCCGGAATCGTGCTTCAACTTGACCTCGAAATTTTTAACAACCCGCAACAATGGTAACTTCGGACGGACACGTATCGAGGCCTCACTGGGCATGAAGAAGTGAACAACAACAACACTAATGCAAATGCAAATGCTGAAAACTTGAATTTGCCTCCTCCCACCAAATCGCCCTCATGGTAGAGCCACACGCTCTACCAAGTATCGTTGATGGCGGGGTTTGCTCGACACAAGGAGAGGCAAAAGGCACGTGGATGGACAAGGAGCTCCGCCCCCCTCCTAAACGTCCAACCGCTCGGGTGAACGTTGGATACGAGGCAGTCCCTCCACCAACCCTATGAGCAAGAAAGAGATGATGTTAGAGAGGGCCCGCATTTTGGCCGACCTAATAGCTATGGAAGAGGCAGAGCGGCCGACGTGCGCTGCGAAAGAGTGGATCGTACTCGTGTCTCTAATGGACAACAAGGCTAGGAGTATGAGGCCAAATGAAGGTGTGGGACGAATGGTGACAACGGGATAGTTCGCCGAGCTCCTACCATCGTGCATGTGCCGAGTAACGACCCGAGAGCTAGCCTCAATGTAAAACGGAGAACAGGAGGCTCAATCCCGATTTGAGAACTCGGCCAATGTACCAATAGAAATGCATATATTTCCCAAACGTAACACAGAGATCGGGGTCTCAAAGAGACGAAATGGGAATAGGTCGCCCGCTGAGGGGAAAGGCGCAGTCGCCACATGGAGATCACGGGCGCGAGTCGCCGTCTGGCCGCCGAGAGGCGCAGTCGCCTCAAAGAAGTAATGCATAGATCTCCAATAAGATCGAAAGGACCAATTCTCACAGGGACGGGAAGGAGTAGGCAGTGACTCCCCCGAAGTGAAGGCCGAGGTCCAATCTTGCTCCCCCTCCGAGGAGATGAGAGACCCGATGCCAGAGAATGGTTGATGATGAAAAAGAAATTTGAGCAATGGGCGGAGGAAAAGAAAAAAGAGACGGGAAAGGTTGAACGAATTGACTTTGCTCTTCGACCTTTTTCCAAAGAAATTAGAGATAGTCGACCTCCTCCTACTTTCAGGTTGCCTCTTCTGGAGAAATACTGGGTCAACAAATGCCAGAGCCACATATCACATCCGGAGGCCACTATGTGTTTTGTCGCCAATGAGGACGACAACATGTGCAAAGCTCTCCTAAGCACACTTACCTGGGGCAGCCTTAACTTGGTTCAATGGTTTGGCCGGGCCGGTAGTATCACCACGTGGGCATCCTTCGTAACAAAATTCTTAGATCGCTTCTCATTGCGGGAGCTCGAAAGATAACCGTCACCGATCCGAATAACTTGGTGCAGGTAAGAATGAAAGCTCGATGAGCTATTTCACCAAGTTCAAAGAGATGGTTGATAAAATAGAGGAAGACCTCACGAGACAGGAAGTAATCAATTGCTTCCGAAGTGGTATTTCCTCGTAAGACATGGACTACGAGCTCACAAGTCCGAACGGTCACAACTCGACAGAGTTGTTTGAGAAGGTATACAACGTCGCTCCGGGTCGAGGAAAGGAAAGAAAAGAAGAATGGTAAGAGCCCCAAGGTTGAAGTCGCCGACGATAAAAAGGACTCCAACAAGAATGGGGGAACAATAAAAATGGAAAGAATGTAACTAGGGCGACGTAGAAGGTGCCGAAGCTTTCACTCCTCACGGTGAGTCGAACCGAGATTTTAAATGCTTTGTCGAGCCGGCTCCTCCATCCCAATGAATCCAGCAACAAGTTTAGGCGGGACAACAAAGCAAGTACCGCGACTACCACAAAGACACCGGTCATCTCACGAGGATTGCTTGGGATTAAAGCGTATCATCCAGAGAATGGTCGACCGGGGAGACTCGAAGCTTACGTGAAGAGACCTCAAGCCGGGGAGGTGAGCAAACAAGGCGAGGTGGACAACAAGGACCTAGGCGACTTAGATCGAACTCCGGGGTCATCACCGAACAAGCAAGCAACACGGCCATCAAGCACAAGATATTCCAGCTCAATAAGGCCCCACGTGCCTCCAAGGAGAGAAGTAAGAGATGAAGCAATCGCCTTCTACCCCCATGAATTGGCAACCAATATGGCGGCTAGGGAGCAAGTTCTCGTCATCCCGGGTCTCATTGATGGATGTACGACGAGCGCACTCTTAGTCGACACTTCTGGGCCTCTAAGGATATTTTGTTTTATAAAACTTTCAAGGAGATGGGTCTTAATGATGAGCAGTGGAGAGATATGACGGCAAGGTTGGAGGGCTTCACCAACCACCGAGTTGATGCTAAAGGCCGAGATAGTGCTCGACGTCGACCTAGGCCAAGACCCCTCAGATTGTCTCGAAGGTACAATTTATCGTAATTGATGTAAATAGTGACTATGCCGCCATACTTGGAATTCCCGGACGAAGTCGCTCTTGGAATGGTAGCATCAATTCCTCACCGGCGAGTAAAGTTCCCCACACTGGAGTGGGTTGCGTACAAGGCACGGCTCGTGCATATCCGGATCATGTTACGAGAGAAAGAAAGAAAAGGGAGCCGGAGATTGAGGCTAGCGATGGTTACTTGAAGGCCGTCTCGCCGGGTCACCAAAACTACCCGACCGTCAACAATTGCGACGTGGTAGAGTCGACCTATCGCTCAAATGACGAGGTCATGCTTGAGTCGACACGTCACTCTAACACCACCGAAGTCGATTCGTATGTAGTTATGGTCGATCAAGTCGTCATAGGTGACCTATGTCTCCAGATAGACAATAACTCGGGGGCCCCTACCAACAAGGTTGTAGACAAGCTTGATGATATGATAGGCGAGGAGGCTCCACACTTGGGAGCCGAGGAAAGACAAAAGGTCGTGGAAATCATAGTGGAGACTCTACAATTCGTAGATGGACCGAGCTAGAAGCCGTGGATGAGCTAGAGTCGATCACCAACCCTTCTTACCCCGATCAAAAAATTCAATTGGGAAGCAGGCTATCGGTTGAGGAGCGAGCAAAAATCATCGAGCTACTCAAAGAAAGTAATGATGTCTTTGCATGGAAGGTAGAAGACATGAGGGGAATCAAGGAGGAGGTCGCCGTTCACGTACCGGAAGTCAACCCGACCATAAAGCCGAGACCCCAAAAGCTGAGAAGTTTTGCTCGCGACAAGGAAGAGGCTATCAAAGCGAGGTACAAAAACTTTTGAGTGCAGGTATAATCAAAGAGGCCACTCATACAACGTGGTTGGCCAACGTGGTCATGGCGAAGAAATCAAATGGCAAGTGGCGGATGTGTGTCGACTTCACTACTCTCAATCTAGCTTGCCCCAAAGGATAGCTATCCTCTTCCTAGAATTGACAAGCTTGTTGATTCCATTGCTGGTCATTCCACTCTCGGTTTCCTGGATGCTTACTCGGGATACCACCGGATAAAGATGCACGAGGATGACATAGTGAAGACGGATTTCGGGCGGTTTGGAGGCATCTACCGCTATAATATGATGCCTTTTGGATTGAAGAATGCAGAGCTACATATCGCAGGATGGTGAACAAGGTCTTTGCCTCACGAGATTGGTCGAAATATGGAGGCCTACGTTGACGACATGGTCATTAAAACTAAGGCCTAGGAGTCACGTGGTCGACTTAAAGGAGACATTCGCCAATCTACGAGCAAACGACATGAAACTCAACCCCAAGAATGTGTGTTTGGAGTGGCAAATGGCAAGTTCTTGGGATTCATGGTATCTCGTAGGGGCATAGAAGCTAATCCAGAGAAGATAAAGGCTTTAGTCGACATGAAGGCTCCCACCACTATCAAGGAGATGCGGCGACTTAATGGAAGGGTAGCACTCTTGGTCGCTTCATATCAAAGTCGCGAAAGGTCTCTCCCTTCTTCAAAGCATTGAGGGGACGAAAAGTTTTGAATGGACGACCGAATGTCATTCGTCGTTCCAACAATTGAAGGATTATCTTGCTACTCCACCTCTACTCGCAGCCCGATGACCGGTGAGACTTTATTTGTGTATCTATCTCGTAGGAGACAAGTCGGGCTTGTCAAAGCATTGATTAGAGAGGATGAAGGGCTTCGTAAGCTCGTGTACTATATCGCAAAGCATTATCGTATGTGGAAAGGTGTATTACAACGCCGAGAAAGTTGCTTATGCCCTAGTCGTAGCTTCAAGAAAGTTACGAGCTTATTTTCTAGCTCATCCGATCGTGGTTCTTACCAATGCTCCCTTAAGAAAAATACCGCACAAGCTGGAGAGTTCGTGTCGACTACTCAATTGGTCAATTGCCCTCACCGAATTTGACATTGAGTATCGACCTCGAAAGGCGTTGAAAGCTCAAGCTCGCCGACTTCTTGGTCGAGCTTACGTTCACCAAGGAAGATGACGAGCAAAATGAGCTCCAAAAGAAAAGGAAAAGGGAAAGAGCCGAGTCACAAGTCGCCATCACTCTACCCGTCGATTGTTGGAAGGTCTATTCGGACGGTCGGCAACCAAAATGTCACTGAGCCGGAATTGTCTTGGTCGAGCGTAGTCCTGGGACTGTTTACGAGGAATCGCTAAGGTTCAAATTTGACGCTTCCAACAACCAAGCTGAATATGAGGCCTTGATCGCAGCTATTGAGTACGCCAAATGCTTCGGAGCAACTAAGATCATGGCCTACTGTGACTCACAATTGATAGTCAACCAGGTCAAAGGCGAGTACGAAGTGCTTAGTTCTACTCTCATCAAATACTGCGACCTGGTGAAAGAGCTGATAAAGGACTTAGAATTCTGGGAGATTCAAAGGATTGGAAGAGAAGATAACGAGCTGGCCGACCTCCTCTCGAAACTTGCTACTTCAGACGAGCCACATGACGAGCCCATCTCCTTCCTCGAAAATCCAGCTTATGAGAGGGTAAAAATTCAGTGCATAGATGATCCCTCAAGAAATTGGACTCAGGAGAAATGTTGGATTGAGGAAATGAAAGCATACTTAGAAAGTGGCGAGCTGCCAGAAGACGAGAAGAAGGCTCGAGCTATCAAAAAGAAAGCTCCGAGATATGTCATTCAAGGGGGCGACCTGTTCAGGAGATCTTATACTCGGCCATTACTAAAGTGCATCCACCCTCAAGAGGTTGCCCTATTGATACATGAAGTACACAAAGTGGGATCTCGTGGTGGACACCCGGGGCCAGGACTCTTGCGAGACAAGTTAATCACTTTGGGATACTATCGCCACATATGAGAGCCGACACTCACAACTTTGTTCAAGAATGTGATCAATGCCAAAGGTTTGCCAACTTACCTCACATGCCTACAACCGAGCAGACTCCAGTAATTGCAGCCTGGCCATTCGACATGTGGGGTGTCGACTTGATTGGACCCTTCCCTCCCGCCCGAGGAAATTGCAAGTATGTGATCGTTGCTATAGATTACTTCACTAAATGGGTTGAGGCTAAACCATTAGCTCGCATCACGGAGGAGAATGCTATAAACTTCATTCATGATTTCATCTGGTGCCGATTTGGTTTTCCAAGAGCCATAGTATCCGACAACGGACTACGCTTCAAGAGCCTTCGAAGCGTAGATGAATCGGGTAGGAATCAAGCATTGGCAATCTTCTCGTCGCATATCCTCAAGGAAATGGGCAAGCCGAGGCAAAGCAAATAAGCTTGTTCTATCTTCGCTCAAGACAGACTCGTAGGTCGACGTAACAATTGGTTGGACGAACTCCCCTTGCTCTTTGGGCGGCTCGTACAACCACTCGGGGCCTACTGGGAAACCCCTTTCGCTCTCACATACGTGGTCGAGGCCACGGCACCCGCCGAACTCGCATTCCCTACTTGCCCGAGTGACTTTCTTCAATCAAGAGCAAAATGATACCAACAGATTGATCGACTGGATCTAATCGACGAGAAACGAGAAACAACTTACCTCCGAATGGTCAACTACAAACAATAACTAAGAGTTACCACGACAAGAAGGTCAAGGCAAGGTCATTCCAGGTTGGAGATTACGTGTTGAGAAAGATTGAAGCAACGGGTAGAAGGACCCAGCAGAACAAGCTATCTCCTAACTGGGAAGGTCCCTATGTAGTCACTCGAGTCGTCAAGGAAGGAACTTACATGATAGCCCACCCGGAGGTGACGAGTTGAAACATCCTTGGCATGCTACTCACCTGATCAAATATTATTTCTAGCTTTCAGTTTTCAAGTTCAAGTTTGTGTTAGTTCCAGTTTCAAGATGATGTAAGCATGTTTCCCAATTCAATAAAAAGTGCAGTTTATTCGATCAAACATAGTGTTGCACCAATCCCAACGAGCTCGACTCTTAGTCAGCCTCGTCCTAATAAGCTCGATTCTTAATCAGCTTTATTCATTTAACAAGTCCGACTCTTAGTCGACTTCGTTCTAACAAACTCGACTCTTAGTCAGTTCGATCTGCTCAGCTCGATTCTTAATCAGCTTTGCTTATTTAACAAGTCCGACTCTTAGTCGACTTCGTTCTAACAAGCTCGACCCTTAGTCAGTTCGATCTGCTCAGCTCGATTCTTAATCAGCTTTGCTTATTTAACAAGTCCGACTCTTAGTCGACTTCGTTCTAACAAGCTCGACCCTTATTCAGCTTCGTTTTAACAAGCTCGATTCTCAATCAGCTTTGTTTATTTAACAAGTCCGACTCTTGGTCGACTTCGTTCTAATAACTCGACTCTTAGTCGATCTGCTTCAATTAGCTCGACCCCAGGTCGCCTTCAACAATGTAAAGGTGTTTTACTCATAGTCAATCTTGTTCAAACAATGAAGTTGACACATTTATCCTATCTACATCTAGCTCGACACTCGCATCAAAGGCATACAACATGCAATAAAAGAAGTCAGCTAAGATAGAAATAAGTCTCCCAAAGTGGGCCGAGACTTAGACAAATAAATATTACAAAAAGTATCATGCCTCCCATGAAATAGGGCCAAGGCATTCAAGTATCAAGAACAAAAAAGTAAAAGTGTTTGAAGCTTGTTTCATTACAATAACCATCAAAAACCAAAATCTATTCATGGGGAGTGCCTTCCACCTGGCCGGTGTGAGTGCGGGATCGAGTCTCGCTTGACCTCCCACGGTAGATGACTCACCAAGAACATCTTCGATCAGTAAACCACCTTCCGTGAATCACCGAATGTGTACTTTGGGGTCTCTTCATTAAAAAGCCGGGTCCTCGTAATCATCAAGTTCGGCCCGGGATAGTGTCAAAGTTAACCTTTGCTACCTCGGGGAGGGTTCCGTGGCGCCTTGACCTCTTCATCATCTTTAGTGATAAGCTCCATGTCATTATCAGTGTAAGGCACCAAGGAGTGGCCTTGACGAGCTGCGGTATTGTAGGGATCTTCAGAAGCCCATTGAGCTAGCTTCTCGATTGATATGTCAGCGAAGGATCCACAACAATACGTGCGGCCATATGGCTCATCCACTACTTTGAAGAATACCTGGGCCTCCTTAGTGACATGATCATGGAGCTCATCACTATCTTTGTAAACATGGATAGCGTCCTCTTTAGCTTTCCTTATGGCATCGACAAGCTCACCTTCCCACTTGAGTCGAGCGGCCTCTAGCTCTTCTGTTTCTTGGCCAAGGTAATTGGCACTTCCTCCGATTGTTGAGTCGCCGGTTCGAGATCGCGAGATATTGTCTTCTTCTCCTCCCTAAGGACAGCAAGCTCTTTATTAGCTTCTCCCAGCTGAGCCCAGGCCTCCTCTTTGGCCTTGATTTCATTATCTTTGACAAGCTTCAGAGTTTCATAGGCGCTGTCCAGGTCAGAGCGCTCTTCTTTTGTCTTCTCGAGCTCGGCTTTGAAGTTTCTTTTTATCCTCCTTCGACTCCTCCACCTTGGCTGCCTCCTCCTCAAGTTTCAATAGCTCCTCATTCTTTTTAGCCGGCATGAGCTTGGCTAGCTTCTCCTGCTCCTCGGCGGCCTTCCAATAAGTGGTGGCCGGGTCGATCATGGCAAGAGGCTGTAAGGACGAATAAAGAAAAATGTCAAATCAAGCTTAAGTAAGAGGCTGGTAAAGGAAAGACATGAGGGATAAGCACAATCTGTCCAAAGGTTAGAAGAATTACCTCGGAGGAAGCTAGCCCGACCCTAGCTCGGCAAGCTTACGGAGTCGAAGGTTTTTGGTAAATCTACGGATCAAGTCTGATCGGCCGCCACTCACGACAACTACTTGGCCATACTCCAAGTCGGGATATTCCCTAGCCAAGCGGTTGATCTTGAGTCGGAGGGCGACCTCGCTCGGCTCGTCAACTCGAGCACTGGACCATCTCGGCATAAGACACTCCTAACGGGGAAGGTTGGGGGCCCAAACTCTCGGTCCCCACGGAGTTCGCGGCATTGACTTGATCGGAGGTGAGCTCGCTATTGAAGGGCCGATCTTAATCACCTTCTTGATAGGGGCACCATCATCTTCATCTTCGTCTTCATCCAAGGAAATGACATGGGACTTCCTCTTGGAACCAGCCTTGGTTTTGGTTTTAGCCTTGCTTTTGGACTTAGCTTGGGCTCGAGTTCTGGCACGTCCGCCCTCCTCCTCAGGTTCCACATTCAGCTCGGCTTCATCCACGCCAGCAGCTTGACCTTCTTCAGGATCTTGGACATTGACATCCTCGGCATTCTCTCCTCTTGGGCCTTCAAAACGGCTCTTCAAGGCTCTCCTCCACTGGAATAGATTTAGCGGGGTCCACATCAACGGTCTGCGAGAATCTCGTGACGCAGACACCTTCTCTCTCTCGTGTTCCACCGGCATTGGCTGCACCACAGCTCCTCTTGCTTTTCCTAATATCGATAGCTCGGCCCATGTTTACTTCTTGCTCCGGAGATAGAACTACACCAAAAAAGAAGCAATAAAAGATCAGATCGACGCAAGTAATCTCTACATACGAGCACATAGTTCTATGTACGAATTAAACCTACACGAGCTAGTTATTCTACATACGAGCAAAAAGTTCTATGTATAAATCCGACTTGCGAGTAAACAAACAGCGAGTTAAGACATATATCAATTAATGAGTTCAACACACGAGCAGTTATTCTAAGTAGGAAGTAGAGCATCTACTTATCAACAAATGCGGGAAGAATCAAGGGACAGTGAATGGTCGAGTTCTTACCCCCAAAATGTTCTATCTTTTCCTTACAATGATTAACTCCCTTCTTACAGTAATGGCACTCTTTCTTGAATCCGAATCGAGCCCCTTCATGGGTGACCCAATCTGGATATCTCTGACACCTAACTACTGGAACCATGGGTACCACGTCCTCACCACCGACCATCAATCCAGCACGGATGAAGTTGTTCTTATTGGTTCCCAGGGCATGCCAACTGATAGCCCCATTTTTGGTGAACTCCACCAGCTTCTTACGCAAATCGTTGTGCCAATATGGTGCCCAGTAGTCCTCTTCCCTCACACCTTTCGTGTCAGCACTGGGCAAGGGAAATTCCCATCCCCTTCGACTTTCAACCAGCACCACGTAGGAGTTCCATCCGCTGGCCTTACCAGGAAGATTGGCAAATAGCTTGGGAATCTTTGGCTTGGAGGGAGTACTTATCCCCTTATGGTACATCAAACTTAATATTGAAAAACTCCTTGAACGCCTTCATACAAGGCTCGTATCCTAAAAATCTACAAACCATGGTGAAACACACCAGTACCCTGCAGGTGTTGGCTCCTAGTTGAAGTGGCAAGGCATTTGTGCATTCTAAAAACTCATTTATAAAGGGGTCTAGGGGTAACCTTAAACCAGCCTCAAATTGGCCATAATAGAAAGCCACCCTTGTGGGATCCTCCTCGTCAGTATCCTCAAGGCGATTGGAAGTACTCATCTACGCTATACAAGGTGACATCGAATTCTTTCCTATCAACCTCGCAAAATTCGTGTATCATACTCAAGCGAGATGGAACATTACGCTTTCCTCTAAGCACCTTTGGAGGAACATAACCTGTTCATTCTGCCCGGTACCACATTAGCCTCAAAAGCATCAACGATACGTGGGGTGGATGAGGTCGATGCATGGGCTTCACCTTGAGTCTCCATACGTACAAGAAGGGGAAACAGGGGAATCAGTTCTACAAGAAGTCTTGGGAGTCCTATCAGATACACTAAGGGGCGACCTAGATTCCCCCGGAAACCCTATCCTATTCCTAATGAAGGAGGGTTTATTGGGACCTTGAATGTAAAATGTGGTAATATGATCAAGAAGTTCATGAAAGAGGTGAAACGACTCGACTCTTAGGTCATTTGTTCCAAGGGTACCTAAGCTATCCCCTACGAGTGCAAGACCAATTCGGTAAAAGTGCAAACCCCGTTGGGTTAAAATTGAAGTACACTCCTCCATGGTCATCTCCCTCCACTCACCGTTCAAATGTTTATACACCCTACGATTGATTTTACAATACCCATACCAAGCTCAGGGTTACGTACTAAAGGTCTTAGCCGTGGCGAGAATTGAAGAAATTACGGAAATAAAGCTCTAATTACGAAAGGCGAAGAGAAATACCTTAAGTTAGTTCGAACGAGGGGGGGCTTTACGAGATGAAGATGGGAGATTTGATTTATCCGATTGCCTTCGTCGATATCTTCGCCGGACTTCAAGGAATCGAAGACGGCGAAAACTTGTAAATGGGGAAGGACTCTCGAATTTATATCCTCTGAATTGGAAAGGGCAAAAGAAATTCGAAATTAATTTTCCTAATTAATGGTGGAATCGGTTTCCTAGATGGATTACCAAACGTCAAAATTGCAATCATTATGGAAAAAACGGCGCTCCTTCATCTATGGACCGTTCATCATCAACGTCTGGATTATGCCACGTCATCTTGGTCGACTAAACCTCGAACGAGTAACGACTGCGAGTAACAACAAATTTTCAACAAGATTTCATTAACTTCCTAGTCGACGAAGTCAACTCGAAAGTTGGGGGCCACTGAACATACTAAAAGTATCGAGTTGGGCCGGACGAGTAAAGCCCAGTCACAGACACCCTTGGCCACCGCATTCTCAATGAGGCTGACCCAATCAGAACAAGGCCCAAAGCCCATCTCTTGTATCAGTCGACTAAGCCCATGGTCCGACTTACCAGGTCCCGACCTAACTTAGTCCGACCTCATGATCCAAATCACAATTCGGGTACGAACCATGCTCTACCCGACAGTCAGGTCGACCATTCCACGAGTGGCGACCTCGACCTAAATCAACAAGTGACGACCTGACACTTGCCGGCGTATTTGGTTGAACAATTCTCATAACTGCATCCCTACAAATCAGGGACCGTTATAGACACGTGCCCATGACCAAGTAACCGCCGCTATAATCTCGGAGGACATGTCGCCTCCCCAAAAATACATCACTCTTGCCTATAAATACTTCATCACTACCAAACGGTGAAAGGTAACTGCCATTTTGTTATCAGAATTCATTATTCTATACATCTTGAGCTATATACAACTGTGATCTTACTCTCACGCCCGAGCGTCTTCGCCGGAGACACATCCGGCTAGTCGTGGGTTCTGTTTTCAGGTCAAGGAGCCAGGTGATCAGTCCTGCCACGTGGAGGAAGATTGATAAGCACAATTCTTGCAGCATCAATTATTATTATTATTATTATTATTATTTTCATTTATAAGTAAAAATAAATAATTCACACTTAATAAAAATAAATTTATATTTAAAAAAGAGGATTTTTTTTCATTGTCCAAATCAAATGAAAAAGTCTCTATTTAAAGAGAAAAAAAATTATGAATTTCGGTGTAAAAAAAATATTTTAAAAAAGAGGATTTTTTTATTATCATTTATAATTAAAAAAATAACTTCACACTTAATTAATTTTAACTAAAAAGAAATTAAAAAATTAGTAAAGAATAATTAACAAATTTATATTTAAAAAAGAGGATTTTATTTCTTTGTCCAAATCAAATTAAAGAAGTCTCTATTTAAAGAGAATTTTTTTTATGAATTTTGGTGTTAAAAAAAATAAAAAAATTAATTTAATATATAATAATTGAGGTAAAAGAAATGGGATAATTTTTTTTTCGAAATCCGTCCATCCAATCAGGTGATGACATTTGTCAAAACCAAAAAAAAAAAAAAAAAAGAGTTTGAGTATACGCCCCATTGTCTGCGCGTGTTGACACGCGCCAGGTAAATGACTGAAATGCCCCTCCCCAGGTAGGCGACACGTGTTTTACCTGAATAAAAAAAAATTTTTTTTTGGCCAATAACACGCTGCCACGTTGCATTTTGGCCTTGTTAATTGCATTCTTGCCCCCGCGTGAAAAGACGAAAATACCCCTCAATGGCAAAAAAATTACCACTATCTTGTTATTATATAATATATATATAGATATAGATATTGATGTATGTGTTACTTAATTGTTATAATTTTGTTTTAGGCGCAGGTGGAAGTCAATTAACAACACCACCACTTCCTATGAGTTGCATTACAAATAGTAAGAATACTAATAATATTTAATTCTTTTTTTTTTGGAAAAAATGAGATTTCTATAAATTATTTTTATGCTAAGCGGTATCATTTTATTTGTTTTAACCTAAATTAAACATTTATGTATGTTGAAATTCGATACTAATAAGCTAATGATTAACATAGTGTTTTGGACCCCAAAGAGAAAAATGAATCAGCTCTCAACTTAATATTAAGTAATTGGCTAAATTTCAATGACAAACACCTTTTAATAAGATCTGTTGAACATGCACTATTTCTGTTGGCCCGACTATCTGTTTAGCAGTGCATATCAACATATACACAGGCAAACAGAGAAAAGCTTATGTTTTGCAGGCTATATACTAAACCTGTTTTAACATATACAGAACACCGAGATACTTGCCATCCGTGGGCGTAGAGTTCAGATTTTAACAACTGGCTGTAGAAAACTTTTACAATATTTGGCATGGTTTAAAATTAAATATGTGCAATTGCTTTAACAACTTTGCTGATTAAATTTTCATCAGTATATAGCTGCCCTGGAACATATAGTAAAATTTTTTGTATTAATAATCGATAGTTTCTTGTGTGAAACATATTCACCAACCCTACAACTATGGTGCAACTCTGTCTGGATCGTAGTTGGGGGTGGGTGAGTGTCTTGCTGACCATCAACCACTTGGTTCTTTGATGGCTAAGTCCCAACCAAGTAAGAATTTGAGGAGCTGACCCTTCTTCTAGGCTAGCCTAACCTATTTGCTTCCAGTCATCTAACTCTTCTGTTTTCAGGGTATCCCATATTACAACCTCATTGCTAGGTTTGTTGATGCATATACAAATTCTTTAGTATCATTAAATGCAGCCTACATTTCATAACTTAACAAAAAATCGTTGTGGGACCATATTATGTATGTTGAAATCCGTAATAATAAGCTAATTATTAACATAGTGTTTTGCAAAGTTGTACTTACTTATTACATTTTTTTTTCTCAGGTGTTACTCCAACTCCAACTCCCGATAGTCATTTAACTCAACAAATATTTTCGTCAAGCAATCTTACAAACGGTAAGAATTTCAACGATGCATCTTCAAACAATTTAATCCATACAAATTATTGTAGTAGCACAGATCATCATTACTACTTTGTTTTGTTTGCAGATATCATGCCAACTGGTACTGTTGTTTTTATTAACTATATATTTATGTTTGAAAAATTGTTAGAATATATATATATATATATATATATATATATCAATTTATATTCCTATAATTGTAATATTAACTAAGCTTGGTGTTATTAGGAAAATAAAACATTTCTCCCCTTGATGACGTAACAAGCTTGGAAGTTAGAAGACGTGGTAGACCAATTGGTCAAAGTTCGGGGGGTTTACAAACTCTCAAAAGAAGATTGGATATTCATTATGTTAATTCTGGGATTGAACATCAAGCTAATGAAAACAGTTTGTCATTTGATAACTTGAATTTGATTCATGAATTAGCCTCAACAAATCTGAAATTCAGAAGACGTGGACGACCAATTAGCCAAAGTAAAGAGGTTTTGCAATCGATCCAACGAAACTTAAATGTTGATCACTTCAATTCTGGTATTTAAGATCAAGTAAAGGAGATCAATGAATCACGTACTCGCATTAACACAGGTACTAAGTCAATAGGAAAAAAACAATTTTTTACTATTTGTTATGATTTACTTATTTGTTCTAAATTAACATTCGTCATATAATGTAATAGCATTCTCTTTTTATCCAGAGCATGAGTCCGTACAAAATTCAGATTTTGTGCCAGTACAAAGTTTTGCGAGGATTGAATCACATATTGATTTGACAATGAATGAAAATGATAAGGCGAGAACATTACGATGTAAAAGGAAAAGAAAAATGAAAGGAATTGCAGAACAGAGCACATGTATGGCTTCAACCCATTAAGTTTAAATATAACCACTTCCAATTTAGCCCAAAATTATTTCTTAAATCTAACACTTTTTTTATACACTTGCTACAACGTTAAAAAAACAAGAAGATACTCATCAATATACATTACTTTGCAAAATCAAATAATTATGTTTTTATTTTGCTTATGAAGGGTATTGGGATATTGGAGATCCAGAGTATGAATGTGATCATTGTCATGCTCTATTTTGGTATGACGAGAGGACACCAAAGAATAAGCCAATGTTGAAGCCCAAATTCTCATTATGTTGCATGCATGGGCAAATACAACTTCCTCTCTTGAGAGATCCACCTAAGTTGTTGCGCGATCTTTTAGAGAAAAGACATGAAAAAAGCAGAAACTTTATGGATAATATCCGAGCCGACAATATGATGTTCTCTTTTACTTCAATGGGGGGAACTGTAGATAAAAGTGTAAATCAAGGGCGAGGTCCTTATGCATTCAAGGTTGGAGGCCAAAATGTTCACCGGATTGGATCTTTGCTGCCCAATGAAGGAATCTCTCCACAATTTGCACAACTGTATATTTATGACACTGATAATGAAGTTGACAACAGAATAAAGGCTATAAGGTATGTATGTTTAAAAATTAACTCTTTCACTGTGTGTTTCGTGTAAAGGACTATTATGAATATTCTCTCATGTCTAATAACACTTCTTAACATGAACAGTAAAGATAAGTCTTCCGACCTCGACTGCTCCATTATTGCTGACTTGAAACAAATGATTGACGAGAATAACCCATATGCCAAGATTTACAGAATGGCTGCAGAACGCATTTCATTGAGGGAATCGAGTGATATAAGGCTTCGACTTATAGGAAAGAGGTCTAAGGATGGAAGAATGTATAATCTGCCAACAACTTCAGAAGTGGCAGCTCTTATTGAGGGTGACATTGAAGATGCACCTGATTTGAGAGACATCATAGTTGAGAAACAGTCTGGCCAATTACAATAGATTCATGAATTTAAACCATGTTATCTTCCCCTTCAGTACTCGCTTTTGTTTGCGTATGGCGAGGATGGATACTATACAGATATTCCTAGAAATAAACCTCCTATGTCAAAGCGGCCAAATCT
The DNA here is from genome assembly GCA_022495995.1 of Adenophora triphylla var. japonica. Taxonomy (NCBI): domain Eukaryota; kingdom Viridiplantae; phylum Streptophyta; class Magnoliopsida; order Asterales; family Campanulaceae; genus Adenophora; species Adenophora triphylla. Next base: position 296,038 of record JAFEMH010001289.1, read on the forward strand.
TTCATTAAAGGAGTTCTTATCATTCCGACTCCAAGAGAGGTATAGAGAAGGACTACAACTAATGAGAAGCGGAAGGCTTCTTCAGCAGTTTGCAGTTGATTCATACATAATGATGGATACACAGAGGCTTCAATGGATTCGTCACAATCAACCCACCCTTAGGGTTGAAACTTACAACAAACTTTCTGAGGCAGTTTTAAGCGGAGATATCAATCCACCAATAGCGGGTAGATGCGTTGTGTTGCCGTCATCATATACTGGAGGCCAACGGAGGATGACTCAGAATTTTCAGGATTCGTTAGCTATTTGCAGGTGGACTGGATATCCATTGCTTTTTATCACGTTTACCTGCAATCCAAAGTGGCCAGAGATCACAAGATTTGTTGAGAAGAAAGGCTTGAGACCTTAAGATAGGCCTGATATACTGTGTAGGGTTTTTAAAATGAAACTTGATGAATTGGTGCGAGATTTGAAGGATAAGAAATTTTTTGGCGAGCCTAATGCGCGTAAGTCATTCCTTCGACACATTATATTTAAATTGTATTTAAATACTGCCTCTGTCCCAGAATAAGCGTTCTATCTTTTTTTTTTAACACGAAGGTATTTTGAGCAATACTTTTAGGTTAATTTATTATCCCAATGAACATCTAAAAATTGTTATTGATAGTACATATACTTTGTATATCAATAACAAGTTTAAAATATTCGTTATGATAATTAAATTAACTTGAAATGATTGCTCAAAGTACCTTAGTGTTAACAACGAAAAAGATAGGACTCTTGAAGTGGGATGGATCGAGTATCATTTGTTCAAGTCCTATTATTTTAGATGATTTGTATGAAGTAATTGTTTATGCTATTCATGACATATTAACCATATGTTTAATTATTGATGCAGTTGTATACGTAGTGGAGTTTCAAAAGCGAGGTTTACCTCATGCTCATATCCTTCTTTTTCTCAACCGTCAAGACCAAGCCCGCATTGCTGAGGATGTCGAAAAATGGATACGCGCTGAGATTCCTGATAAAGAAACCAACCCTAAATTGTATGAGGCTGTGAAAGAATATATGGTACATGGTCCTTGTGGTGCTGCTAACCCAAAATCTCTGTGCATGGATAAAAATAGATGCTCAAAGAATTTTCCTAAAAGCTTCAATGAACGTACATACATAGACGAGAATGGATATCACGTATATATGAGGAGAGATACAGGTGAAAATGTAGAGAAAGGTGGAGTTATTCTTGATAGCAGATACATAGTCCCATATAATGCGGAGCTACTTTTGAAGTACCAGGCACACATCAACGTTGAGTATTGTAATCAAAGCAAGTCTATCAAGTATTTATTCAAGTACATCAGCAAGGGTAGCGATAGGATTGGGGTTGGATTTTGTGTGGATGATGAAGTGAAAAGGTATGTTGATTGCCGATACATTTCTGGATGTGAAGCAATGTGGAGGATATTCGGATTTTATATCCATTACAGGACAATTTCCATGGAGCGCTTATCCTTCCATTTGGAAGGCGATCAGAGTATTCCTTTTTAAGATGGCGATTATCTTCCTGATGTGGTAGGTAAGCCTACAGTTGGTCAATCACAATTTTTGCAATGGATGAAGTACAACAGTGACAATCCAGAAGCTCGACAGTATAAGTATTATGAATTTCCGCAGCATTTTATTTGGGATAAGAAGAATCGAGAATGGCGTCATAGAAAGCAGCGCACAACAATAGGTAGAATTCACCACGTCATTATAATGATTTAAAAACTGTGAATGGAATTATGTACGATGATTACAAATCAGCATGCTATGCTATGGGATTGCTTGATGATGACAAAGAATATGTTGATGGAATCAAAGAAGCAAGTGAATGGGCATCCCCTGATTACTTAAGAAGATTGTTCTCAATGTTACTGCTGTCTAATAGCATGTCTAGGCCACATTACGTATGGAATAAGTCTTGGCAACTTCTGTCGGATGATATCCTCTACAAGCATCAGAAGAATTTCAAAAATCCTGGTATTTGCTTAATTACTTGAAAAAGCAGCTTTCTAAAAATATTTCATTTATTTGTGTTAATGATAAATTTAAAAATATTTGAAGTCAATGTTGCTCAAATTTATTTTCATTTTCTTCTTAATATCAACCTCCTCATTATAAAAAATATACAGGTTTAAAACTCAGTGATGAACAGGTGAAGAATTTTGCATTGGCAGAAATTGAAAAGTTATTAGCAGCTAATTGTAGCAGTCTCCAAAATTGTATTGACATGCCTAAACCAAGTGATTGTGTCATTCGAGATGCTGAAAACATGCTTATACTCGATGAAATGTCTTACGACATAAATGGGATGAGGGTTGAGCACTCAAGATTGTATCCGTGTTTGACTGAGGAACAAAGGATGATTTATGATAAGATTATGACTGCTATTGACAGCGGAAATGGTGGAGTTTTCTTTTTATACGACTATGGAGGCACGGGGAAGACTTTCATATGGAAGACATTATGCTCCGCATTAAGAAGTAGGAGGGATATAGTTATTCCAGTCGCTTCTAGCGGTATTGCTTCACTGCTTCTTCCGAGGGGTAGGACTGCTCACTCTAGATTTGGTATTCCCATACAAGTTGATGAGAGCTCAACCTGTAGCAAGATCAAGCCAGGGTCTGAAGTGGCTGATCTTCTAAAGAAAATGAAGTTCATAATTTGGGATGAAGCTCCTATGACCCACAAGCACTGCTTTGAGGCTCTTGACAGGAGTTTGAGAGAAATTATGCGTACGCCTGACGGACGATGCTCTAATAAGCCTTTTGGTGGGTTAGTTGTTGTTTTTGGAGGAGATTTCAGAAAAATTTTGCCCGTTGTCCCCATAGGGAGCAGAAATGATATCGTTCATGCTACCATCAGTTCATCTAGAATTTGGCCTTCGTGTGAGGTGCTTAAATTGACAAAAAACATGAGATTGCAGGTAAACTCTTCCAATATTAAAATATTTAAAAGTTACATTTCCATATGTTTAGCTACTTAATATTTTTACTTTGATCATTATTTTAATGCAGGTCAGTTCGTCTTCTTCTTCTGATGATACGGAGACCAGAAATTTTGCAGAATGGATTTTACAGGTGGTAGATGGAGTTGCCGATGATGAAAATGACGGAGAAGTTGATATTAAGTTGACGTATGATATTCTTATAAGAGATGTTACTGATCCTATTGCAACTATTGTGGAATGCACTTATCCTGACAAATTAAACAACATGCATATTGATGGATTTTTTCAAGATAGAGCTGTTCTGGCACCAACTAATGAAATAGTGGATAATATAAATGAATATGTCATGTCTCTATTGCCTGGTGAAGAAAATGAGTATATGAGTTCTGATGGAATCAACAAGGAAGACAGAGATATGGCAGGCCATGAAGATGTATTTTCTGTGGAGTTTCTTAATACCATAAAATGTTCGGGACTGTCAAACCACATCATCAAGCTGAAGGTTGGGTGTATGATAATGTTACTCAGGAATATCGATCAAGCTTTAGGGTTATGTAATGGAACAAGAATGATTGTCACAAATCTAGGAAAACACGTAGTCGAGACAAAAATGATATCCGGAAAAAATATTGGCATGAAGGTGTTAATTCCTAGAATGATAATGAGCCCATCGGATTTGACAAAATTTACCGTCAAATTTCAACGTAGGCAGTTCCCATTGGTCGTTTGCTTCGCTATGACTATAAATAAGAGTCAGGGACAGTCACTTTCGCACGTTGGACTCTATCTTCCCCGACCTGTATTTAGCCATGGGCAGTTATATGTTGCAATCTCTAGGGTCACTAGCAAGAAGGGACTCAAAGTTTTGATATGTGGAAAGGATGGGCAGACACATGATACAACGACCAATGTCGTTTATAAAGAAGTTTTTCACAAGTTATGAGGTAATTCAAAATCTATAATGTGGTTATTGATAACTTCCAATAATATTTTATTAGTGTTATGTTTAATATTGATATAATTTGCAATAATAATTCATAATAGGATGATATTAATTCAGGAAATCATACCAGTTGAGGAATTGTTCGAGAATCTGAGATGTCGCAAATATTATCTTACCAATGAGGATGTTCAAGAAAGATTAGTCATTTTTTGTCCCAACAAGCTTGAGGAGAAAAGGGTGCTGAGTATTATCCCTTTTTGCCCACTTTTTGCTTGAATTTTTGATCAATTTTTAGGTCTTTAGGATTTGTTTATCGAATAAATTTCATCAGTTATGTTATTGTGTATGCGTTTCCACTGGCTTCCTCTGTTATTATCATCTTTGTCTATTCAATTTCATCTTCAATCATTGATAGTTTTAATCATAAGTGTCATTTCAGAGGCAACCGACTTCAGAGCTTGGTGTGAAAGTGAGTGTGTCAAGCTTATTGGGAATAAAGGTATTGTGTTGTATAGCAATGCTGATTGGTTTTCCTTTAGTATTGTGAGTACCCCAATCCAATTCGCGACCCAATAAAAGTGCCTTTTACTCGATAAAAGTGCGCTTGGGAGCGTTTTGGTAAATTTTCGGTTCATTCCGAGATTTTCGGGAACTTTTATAAGTTTTTCGCTGAGGAAGGACCTAGAAAGAATTATGCAGATTGCACCTGTTGGGAATTACCAAGGAAGGGTCCATATTTCGCCACCTGACAGTGCTTCTAGAAGGAAGGCGGTTATCCTGGTTGGGTCGTGCGACATTTTAATTCTTTTCCAAATCAATATTAAATAAGGAATTACATTCATTTGTAAAGGGGAGGCCTCATTCTCAGTTTCTCTCTCTCACACAATATGCAGAGCTCGCTCTCTCTCTCCTCTCTCTCTCTCTATACGCAATAACAGAGGTCCTCACCCATTTCCCTCGTCGGAATCGTCTTCTTCCCCACTACACTGGTTCCTCGTTGAGCTCTCCCCCAACACCATCGCCGGCGGCCATTTCCCCTTGAATCCTTTCCTCACCTCAATCACTCTTCAACCGCAACAACAACCGCACCTCCCTCACATCAAAATCAACCGACGACCTAAACCCAATCAACCGCTCACCATTGCCGTCCCTCTACCTTCACACCGATCTCCTTCCTCCTTCTTCCCTCAATCTCCATCGCCATCCCTCTCTACCCAAACGGCGACAACCCTGCTCTCTATTAATCCCCCATCACCGAATCCTCTCCCTCAAACACAATCGCCAACAACCCAATCCCCAAACCAATCGTCTCCCTCACACTCCTCCTCTCCGGCCAAAATCAATCGACCCATTGCCCTTTCATCTCCCTACCATAAACCAATCACCGGCAACCCCCTGCATCCAAATACGTTTACACCAAATGGCGCCCTGTTCCCAGATTACTTCCACCGTTCACCACCACCACTAATCCATTAACAATTGCCGGCCATAGCTACCACCGCCAACCCCTGTTTAGACCCTTTTGCGTCGTTCCAGGCCTTGAAGCTGAGCTTGATCTCTCATTTACGAAGCTGATTCAAAGCTCCTTATACCTAACGTGGTATAAGGATCGTGGATACTACGAGGGTACGTCCTAATTCCATTTCTCTCTCTCTCCTCGTTGTTCATGGATTTTGCCGTTGTATTCGATATTGTTCTCAGGCTAGAACCTGATTGAGTTAAATTTGGCATTGATACAATCTCGTTTTTGTTCCCAGTCTGTTGTGATTTGTGTGCTTAAACATTGGTTTGATATTGGCTTGCCTAAACACCGCATAGAGAGTGAATAAATCATATTCATCATCTCTCGTGTGTTTATTCATATCTAGAGGATGATATTGTCTCGTTACAATTTTCCATCTCTTGCAATCTCGTTGTTGCCGCAACCTCGTTGTTGCCATTAAATTTCATTAGTTGTTAACCTTGTTATTGATGTTGGCTTGTTCCTATAATTAGTCCAGTTGTTAACCTTGTTGTTGATGATTGCTTGTTTCTATAATTAGTCCATTAATTAACCTTGTTGTTGCTATTCTTGGTTTCTGTAATTAGCCTCGTTGTAAAACCTCTGTAGATGGCAAGGTATGTCATGCGACACACTTGACCCTCACTGGTCCTGTGTCACACGACATACTAAGTCACACTGCAGAAGGTCCATTTCATTTGTAACCCATTTGCCTCGTTGTAATCGGGACGTGGCCCCCCAAAATAAGTGGCTCACAAGATGTATACCTCGCAGTTTATCAATAAAGCATTAAAATGCATTTTTATACATATCTTGTCATACACACTTCGCACATACATATGAATGTTTTGGATGTTGAACAATAGAAAGACTCGTCTACGGACGAGGCGTGTTGGGTGAACTCTCGGTTCTTCCCAACACGTAACCTGACCCCCGAACCCATTTTCTCAATAAAAAGGTTTTCAATGTTTCCTTAAAAACGGCGTGGCGACTCCTCCTATTTTTTCGGGCGAGCGTTCATTCAGTGGCGACTCCGCTGGGGACATTTGAAACTTGTTTTTAAAAAAAAGTGGGTCAAACTTTCGTGCTTGTTCAACGTCCATTTCATTCATTCGTGTGTGCCTTGTTATGTGACATTTTATGTGCTTAAATGCATTTTACATGCTTTATTGTCTTTGTCCTCCTTGTATGCTTCTGTTGTTCTCTGTGAGGCCTGGGTTTGAGTGATTTGCTTGGAGGCTGGGGCTGGTGCATTCTGCTTGAGGTTCTGGAAACCTTGCCTTTCCTGTCACGCGACAGAAGCTGCCATTTCAACCCTGGGTCGTGCGACAGGAAAGGCCAACCTGCAGAGCTGATTTGTTTGACTTGGTTCAAATTGTGGGGCAGTCCTTGGGATTGTATTATGATCATCTTGATTATTGTGCCTTGTGGGGTGTGTGTTTTATTTTCATTTTATCACTCCATTTTCAAAAAAAAATAAAAATAAAAATAAAAAAAAAAATCATTTTTCGCAAATAAAGGAATCTAGCCATCCCGCACACTACATCACGTAGATCTAGAACCCTCGGGTGCGATTGACGGCATCGCGGACGGCCATGAAATTCGCCTACGCTTGAGCGCCTGAAATCAAACCTATTCCCCTAGTGCGTTATAGGTGGCACCACACATTTAAATCTCACCCAAACGGTTGGTTTTGACACGACATTTTCAAATACACCAAAATGACTTGTTTCAAAAATTTATAATAGGCTTTCGTACCTATCCCAAAACCTAGCACGTGTGGGCATGTTGCCAACGCAACATGATTTCACGAAAGGACATGTCATTCCCATGGCATGTTCAAACGAGAAATCATGTCGCTTTGTCAACGTGCACCGACGGGAGGTCATGCCGGATTTTTTCCTTGAATTTCTTCAGGAATACCCATTATGCTGCCCAAATTTCTCCAGAAATTGGGGCTGCTCGTTCGTCCCATAAATGCTCGGGTTTTATTTAGGTATTATTGCCTATTATTAATTTTGAAGCAATACATTTGGTGTATTTTTGGATGATGTGTCCCTAGGATTCCCCGAGGTCTAGATTGCGTGAATAAAGGTTTCCCCCTTTTCCAACCGTCTCTAGGATTTAAAAGACACTGTTTTCTACTTGAACACCAATAAGTTGTTGCATGAGTCCATCTCCTTCCATATTTTTCCCTCTCCCACACCTTCTCAAGGTCCTTTCCTCCTCCACCTTATACACCTCTCCATCGATGTGGCTACAGCAAGTTGGGTGTGTGCTCCGGTCCCCGGCACTCATTTGGTCCATTTTTCCGAGACGGAGGCAGTTCCAGTGCCCGAGTGATCTTCATCTGATTCAGAATCCGAGAGATGCCTGGTGTAGAGAATGTGTTGGCTAGCCAATCCGGAGGTTCCCTCTCATCCGAAGTTGAAGAAGTCAATCAGTCCTCGTAGGTTCTAGAATATCCCTTTCGGACATGAGTTTGTCGAGTCCAAGTTGGACCAGTTTTTGCTTTGCAATAATAAAAATCTTTGATTCTTTTCCTGCTAGACTCGAGACATCACTTGCACACCTACATTACACTTGATTGAAATGGTTTTATCCTAGATGATCACTTGTGCTGCTCAATCACTAAGGCGTTGAAAGGATTAATATTTAAATTAATCGGAGTGAGAAAGTCAATTGATATCCTTCTCAAATTGGGGCTTGCCAACTCCCCATCTTGCATCTCATATGCTCACACCTCTTTCATCATCCTCGTCGTTTCGTCGCTCAATGAATTTGCATGAATCTTCCTCAGTTAAGCTTAAGCAAGCAATGAAGACTTAATCTCGTTTGGGTCATCCGGTAGGGATTGCGGTTGAAGCCTTTCACCCTAGGGAAGCCATTACCTCACCCTCACTAAACAATACCCTTTCATTTCAAGATCGACATGTTTTGAAACCCTGTTTAGCCATCGTTTTTGCTCCTTGCCGAGAAGAGTCCAAGCAGTTCCAAGAAGATAGCTTCGAGAATCAGCGGTGCATAAAATATTCAAGTCATGAAGGAGGGACAAAGATAATCCTCAACTCCTCAAAGAGGCCTTCCAAGTTATCAAAAGAAGGATGTTAAATCCCACAATCCAGCAAGAATCCTCAAGAGGCTTTCCAAAAGAAGGATGTTAAATCCTCACAATTCAGTAAAAGTCTTTGACTTCTCAAGAGGCTCTCCAATGTTCAAAAGGAGCCCGAATTCTCGAAAGTTCGCAAAAGTTCTCGATAGCTTGGATCTTCTCTCGTCAGCAATCCACCAACCAATCCCAAACCATCCTCTCAATTTTAGAGGATATTCCCATTACCCAACCAATCCCAAGCAATCCTCTCGATTTTAGAGGATATTCCCATTACCCTTGCCTTTGGCCAAAGTCAAAATTTGACCTCTCATTCTTAGAGGCAATCAATCTTCCTCGCCGTAGATTTCCCAAACACGTCCCTACAAGCCAACCTCTCATCTTTAGAGGTTCAGTCAGTAAAAGGCCTAGCCGACCTCTCATCTCAAGAGGTCATGATGCAATCAATTTTCCAAATCACCCGATGGCCGATCGAAGCCCGGAAACCCAGCTACAGTCCCTACCGGATAGCAGTTTCATTCTAATTTCGAGATCTAAATCAAATTAATGCTTCGTTGCTTGCTTAAGTTGGAATCTAATCCGTCTCAGTTCAAGATCATCAATCTAAGATTGTGCAAATTCAATCCATTCATTTGGCACTTCATGTGAGCATATTTCATTTCTCTTCCGCAAACACTTCCCGTGAATGCCTCACTGGGGCTTCGCAGCCGTGTCCCTCATTGGCACTCCAAGGAGACTTGTTCCTCAATGCTTTGATTCTCAGAAAATCCTTAAAGGTCCTCAAAATCTCGAAATTTCACATTCCTTCTCTCTTCAATCGGGATAAGCCCGAACTACGGCGACCTGAGCTCCTCCTATGGAGGGGAACGTAGGCAACCATAACTGGTCCGGTCGAAGTCACAAACACATCTCAGAAAATCCGGTCTCATCAAGGGCCGTCCCTATACACTTTCCATCCTTCGGAGTTTGATCTCGATATCAGTTGGTTTTCTCCTTGTGATTAATCAAAATATTTGTTCATATCAGCTTTGGTGGTTGAATAACCCGAACATCAATAAAGGGTTTTAAGCAGCTTTGTGATCATCACGAATAAGACAAGTTTTCGAGTGTCTCGACAAGTCTTCTTTTCTACATTCTAGGAATATAGAGCCAAACACTGTTTTCGGTCAGCAGGGGCTTCCATACACTTTTCCACACCTTGTTGTGCTTATACTCTCTCAAAAGAGTCGAACCTAAAGCGAGTGTGTCATGCACAAAATCGGGATTCATTTCCCACTTTTCGAAAGATGTGCCCCTGCACGTATATATTTTCGAGTCTATGACTGATTGACTAAGGTCTGAAAAGATGGGTGCCTCCTTGGCCGTATAATGATTCTGCCTATAATGGGACTGCATTGGATCTCTTCAAACTGGGGCTTTGCTATGCTGTCCTCTCAAGCTCTCCTTACCAGATTCCCTCCGGGTTTGCTTTGCATTATCAACTGGGGCTTTGCCTAGTCACCTCTTCGAAGCCGGGATCATTCTCTGCACTTTCTCTGTTGCTTGCTGCCTCAGGCGCACGATACACCTTGCTCTTATCAGCAACAATCAACCTGCTGCCATCTGTACTCTGAGGGTACACCCCGACTTGCCTAGCTGCGCCATATCATCCATCCTTCATGGGAGAGGGTTCGACCCATACATCATCTATAAACACAGTCATTCCATCATAAATACATCATAGCATAATGGCTACATACATATCCGATTATCAAGCCATACAAAATCCTCATCTCCATTTTCATCCCCAGCCGAGATGGACTCGTGCAATGAATTTAATAATGCATAAGCAAAAACTCAATAAGAGTCAAATAAAATGCAAAGTGCCTAGTAGTGTTGTGTTTTTCCCCCCACAGGGTACTATAATCAAGTGATCATAATCTGATCATGGGGATTGCTCCTCAAATCACAACCTGGACAAAGATTTCAAATCCTGCAGGTGGCATATTCTGCCTTCATCATCTTCATAGGTCTCGTCATCTTCTGATTCATCAGCATCGTCTAAAAGAGCCCTAGTTGCCTCAGTCTCCAAGCAATGCTCGTCAAGCTCATCCGCCTCGTTGGAAAATCATCATCAAAGGTCCGTCTTGCAACGACAAATCCTCAGCAAGGTCCGTCTTGCATCAGTAAATCAAAGATCAAAGGTCCGTCTTGCAATGGCAAATGATCATCCAAGGTCCGTCTTGCAACGGCAAACCATCAGCAAAGTCCGTCTAACAATGGCAAACCATCAACAATGTCAGTCTCGCAACCTCAAACGTTCATCCAAGGTCCGTCTTGCAACGTCAAATCATCAACAAGGTCCGTCTTGCAACGGTCAATCATCAGCAGGGTCCGGCTTGCAACGGTAAATCATCAGCAGAGCCCGTCTTGCAACGGTAAATCGTCAGCAAAGTCCGTCTTGCAACGGTAATATCAACAGCAAAGTTTGTGTTCTACTCGGCAATTGCTTCCAAAGCCAGCCAATCACTTCAAGTGATCTTCGTGTGCACAACCCTTGCAGGTAAGCACATCACAGGTATGAAAGTATATCTCATTTCAACTGCAAATCATCTTGTCTTATGTTTGCTTTCTCGTAAAAGTCATTTCATTTCCTTGGAGTTCATCTCGCGATACTTTTGAGTTAATCTCGATCCCCTTTAGGCTTGTTCCTATGTCTCTTTAGGCTTGTTCCTATACCTTTTTAAGGCTTGTCTCTTTAGGCTTGCTCATATACCTCTTTAGGCTTGTTCCTATACCTCTTTTGGCTTGTTCCTATACCCCGTTAGGCTTGTTCCTATACCTCTTAAAGCTTGTTCCTATGTCTCTTTAGGCTTGTTCCTATACCTTTTTAGGCTTGTTCCTATACCTTTTAGGCTTGTTCCTATGTCTCTTAAGGCTTGTTCCTATGTCTCTTTAGGCTTGTTCCTTTACCCCTTAAGGCTTGTTCCTATGTCTTTTTAGGCTTGTTCCTATACCTCTTTTGGCTTGTTCCTATACCTCTTAAGGCTTGTTCCTATGTCTCTTTAGGCTTGTTCCTATACCTCTTAAGGATTGTTCCTATGTCTCTCAAGGCTTGTTCCTATACCTCTTTTGGTTTGTTCCTATATCTCGTTACGCTTGTTCCTATACCTCGTTAGGCTCGTTCCTACATTTTCGAACTACGATCTGGCTTGATTCCCTTTTAGGGATACGTAGGAATCCTTTCTCCAAAGGTCCAGCCATCCGATCTCGTCAGCCGCTCGATAGGCTTGGGATCCTTCTTATCGACAACCTCACTTCTTCCATAAGTGACATTGCCGAGGGGCTCTGTGAGTACCCCAATCCAATTCGCGACCCAATAAAAGTGCCTTTTACTCGATAAAAGTGCGCTTGGGAGCGTTTTGGTAAATTTTCGGTTCATTTCCCCTTGAATCCTTTCCTCACCTCAATCACTCTTCAACCGCAACAACAACCGCACCTCCCTCACATCAAAATCAACCGGCGACCTAAACCCAATCAACCGCTCACCATTGCCGTCCCTCTACCTTCACACCGATCTCCTTCCTCCTTCTTCCCTCAATCTCCATCGCCATCCCTCTCTACCCAAATGGCAACAACCCTGCTCTCTATCAATCGCCCATCACCGAATCCTCTCCCTCAAACACAATCGCCAACAACCCAATCCCCAAACCAATCGTCTCCCTCACACTCCTCCTCTCCGGCCAAAATCAATCGACCCATTGCCCTTTCATCTCCCTACCATAAACCAATCACCGGCAACCCCCTGCATCCAAATACGTTTACACCAAACGGCGCCCTGTTCCCAGATTACTTCCACCGTTCACCACCACCACTAATCCATTAACAATTGCCGGCCATAGCTACCACCGCCAACCCCTGTTCAGACCCTTTTGCGTCGTTCCAGGCCTTGAAGCTGAGCTCGATCTCTCCATTTACGAAGCTGATTTGAAGCTCCTTATACCTAACGTGGTATAAGGATCGTGGATACTACGAGGGTACGTCCTAATTCCATTTCTCTCTCTCTCCTCGTTGTTCATGGATTTTGCCGTTGTATTCGATATTGTTCTCAGGCTAGAACCTGATTGAGTTAAATTTGGCATTGATACAATCTCGTTTTTGTTCCCAGTCTGTTGTGATTTGTGTGCTTAAACATTGGTTTGATATTGGCTTGCCTAAACACCGCATAGAGAGTGAATAAATCATATTCATCATCTCTCGTGTGTTTATTCATATCTAGAGGATGATATTGTCTCGTTACAATTTTCCATCTCTTGCAATCTCGTTGTTGCCGCAACCTCGTTGTTGCCATTAAATTTCATCAGTTGTTAACCTTGTTGTTGATGTTGGCTTGTTCCTATAATTAGTCCGGTTGTTAACCTTGTTGTTGATGATTGCTTGTTTCTATAATTAGTCCATTAATTAACCTTGTTGTTGCTATTCTTGGTTTCTGTAATTAGCCTCGTTGTAAAACCTCTGTAGATGGCAAGGTATGTCATGCGACACACTTGACCCTCACTGGTCCTGTGTCACGCGACATACTAAGTCACATTGCAGAAGGTCCATTTCAGTTGTAATTCGTTTGCCTCGTTGTAATCGGGACGTGGCCCCCCAAAATAAGTGGCTCACAAGTTGTATACCTCGCAGTTTACCAATAAAGCATTAAAATGCATTTTTATACATATCTTGTCATACACACTTTGCACACACATATGAATGTTTTGGATGTTGAACAATAGAAAGACTCGTCTACGGAAGAGGCGTGTTGGGTGAACTCTCGGTTCTTCCCAACACGTAACCTGACCCCCGAACCCATTTTCTCAATAAAAAGGTTTTCAATGTTTCCTTAAAAATGGCGTGGCGACTCCTTTTATTTTTTCGGCGAGCGTTCATTCAAGTATTAAGGTGAAAATTATGTCTTTCTTTTTTTTCGCTGAGCTGCTCACTCGCAGGTGTATTTTATGAAGCCAATGGGGTTTGTCAACCATTTTCTTAGTTTCATGTTATAATTTAAAGTGTACTGCTTCAATTTGGAAGGAGAAAGTACTGAATAGCTATATTCGTTTTACCTCTAACGATAACTTGTACTGTTGTGGATACCTCTGTTTTAGATCACAAACGTGATGCTGCAAGAGCAGAAAATGCTCTGACTCTTTCAATTGGAAGTGAGTTGATCGGCATGCAAAGAGACTGAAATGAGGAACTGCAGTCTTGTCGAGAGTTTCTGCATAAAAGTCCTCAGGAAAGGTGTATATATATATATATATATATATATATATTTAATCCTACAGTTGCTTGTGTTAAATCATTATGAGTTTTGATGAAGTATCCGTTCTCAAAATTGTCTTATGTAAAGAATTTTAATTCAGGATCTTGAGAGATAGGGCACTCCACAAGGTGAATTCGGACTTCGTTGATGCAGCGATAAGTGGTGCAATCGGAGTCATCAGTCGTTGCATTCCACCTATTAATCCACTTCCTTATTGCTCTTTAGTTGGTAAAAGATGTTTTATGTTTTTCTAGGAACCGACAATAGCAGCTTCAACAGCAGTGTGGCTGATCAAGGAGTAAGTATCTTTTATTGGAAGAAATCTTTGATATTCATTTTCACTTCTATCTTTGGATCAGTTTAATGCTTTAAACTTCAGTACTTTAGTTTTTTTCGTTGATGATATATTAGTGAAACTAATATTTTAGAAAGGAAACTGTCTTTTTGGGACAAATAAAAAGCGTAAATTGGAGTATCATTTTGGGACGGAGGGAGTATTAACACTACGATATCTGAGTAAAAATTGTCGTGTTGTGATACTAATGGTTTTCTTTTGGGTTTCATGGTTAACAGATGCTGCCAAGGAGTGTAAATTGATTTTGGATATAGTCGAGTCAGTATTACCAATTGGAATGATTGAGGACATTTTTTAAGATTGCAAGTTACAGGAAATGTTGCCAAAGCACTAGAATTGCTACCTTAGCTGTGGATTCAGTCTGGCATTCTGAATGAAGCGATTGTTGCATACAGAAGGGCTCTAATAAATCCCTGGAATTTGGATCCAAAAAGGTTATCAAATGTACAGAAAGACTTGGCTACAATGTTACTATATGGAGGCGTTGAAGTCAGCCTTCCACCTCAATCAAAGCTATGGGATCCAACAAATTCTAAAAACAATGCAGAGGAAGCTATACTTTTGCTGTTAATACTCATGAGAAAAGTCTTGTATGGTGAAATAAAGTGGGACCCAGAAATTATAAACCATTTGACTTTTGCACTCTTGATAGTTGGTCAATTTGAATGTCTGACTGATCATCTGGAGCAGATTCTCCCTGGTACTTATACCCGAGCTGAGAGGGTTTTATCTTGCCCTTTGTTACAGTGCTGCTGGTCAAAATGAAGTAGCCTTAAATCTTTTAAGAAAGGCTTCAGGATTCTCAGAAGAAAAGCACGAACCCTATTTGCCTTCCTTTTTGTTGAGAGCGAAAATGTGTTCTCAAGATCCAAAACATGCTCATGAAGGGATAAATTTTGCTCGTAAAGTGATTGAATCAACCAAACATCAAAATGAGCATTTAGTAGGTATTGCTCATAAATATCTTGGCGTTTGCTACGAAAATGCAGCAAGAATCTCTTTGTTAGATTCAAAAAGAGTACTTTTCCATACATAATCAATCAATTCTCTGAACCAAGCTTCCCTACTTGATAAGGACGATCCAGATATATGGCTTGATCTTGGAATAGAAAATGCTATGCAAAGGAATTTGGATACAGCTTTTCAGAATGCAATTTTGTACTCAGATATGGTTGCTGGAAGCTCGGGAAAAGTTTGGAAGTTATTAAGTCTTATAGTTTCTGCTGAACAAAGGTTTAAAGATGTTGAAACCAAAGTTGACCTTGATTTGGACGAAATAGGAAGGGTTGACCAGCTGGAACTTCTTAGGTTGAAAGCTGTGCTTCAGATTGCTCAAGGACAGCCCAGACAAGCCATAGAAACCTACAGAGTTTTGCTATCAGTAATTCAGACACAAGGAGAAAATCAAGAAAACTTTGATTCAGAGGTTCATATAAAGATAGAAACAATTTCTAATAATAACTATATTGCTAATCTGCATTTAAGTAATGAATAAGGAATTTCAGAACTGCGTTCTCACTAATTAATTTGCACTTTCCAAGAGCTGGAAAGAAGACTGGAAATGGAAGCTTGGCTAGATTTAGCCAAAATTAATTCTGAGATTGGATCATTGCCTGATGCAGAAATTTGTCTAAACAAAGCCAAATCAAAGGAGTTTCACTTCCCTCAAGGGTGGCAGTCAACAGGTTCGACCACCATTTTACAAATTATACTACCTCTGTCCCATAGATCTAGCCAAATAAATTTTTTAAGCATCGCTGTCCTTCACATGTTTCCTATGTTCTGATGTGAGATTGATGCTACCATGTGCTTTTTGAAGCTGTCAGTTTCACCTTATATTACATGTAAAACCCATTACCAGTTTGTATTCTAGCTCACTTTTTATCCAGTACTTCCAGGAGAAATTGGGTCATGCACCTGCACTTGGATTGTTCAATGCTTATGTACAGCTTTCTTTTGTTATTTACCTCCGCCATTATCAGCTGATGGCATTCTTCTGATAATCTTTTACAACGCTACCAACATTCAAGCCCAAAAGTACGGACGAAGAAGACAAGGTGGAGAAACCTGATGTAATCAGCACCCCTTCATCGACAATGGTCTGAAGGTGACAAAGAGGATATGAGAGCAATTGAGAATAACATAGCTACCATTTGCAGCTCCGATCGTACATACGTTATTGATACAACTCACGTGCTGAACACTTAAATTTTATAGCTTCTCTCCGTCCCAGCTCATGTTTCTCTCAGAGTAGTTGTTCAAACCCTTCTTGAGATTGGATCAAATAGCTTTATGCATTTGATCACCGTTTTGGAGAGATATGGGCAAGGAATTGCTAAGATATGCCCAGGTCAGGAAAAGGAAATAATACTGATTGATGACGTAAGTTCTTTTTGGAAGAACAACTCTCAAACCACAGCTATAGCATTTGATAGAATGATGGGTTATCGACTTATATCTAATTTGGCCATTGTGAGATGAGTTTTCACTCCAGCAAATATAGAACAATTTCATACCTCAGATAGTTTATGGGAGGTAGGCAAGCTTATTTCCAAGTTTTTACATTCCCTATCAGATTTCGGATGTGTGTCTTTTAGAAAAAAATCCATCTTTTCCAAATTGAGTGTTTATTTTATATTTTCAAGGAACTTGGGTTTAATAATTTATAGTTGCACATATTCAGAAAATACCCTTAATGATCTCATTACCCCGTTACTTAGGAAAGTTAGGACAAGATACTTTACAAAGGTGACTTTTGTAGCTTCACTTGTAATGCACACTCTTTTGATACATTTTCCTTTCTGAAATTGGACACTGAGTTTGGGACGGAGGGAGGATCGGTTGTGGGCGTAATCCTGAGATTGTTGGTGCAAAAGTAAAGGCATTAAATCTTTACTTTTTAAAAGGTCATATAGCAGATAATACCTCTGTGAAGTGTCGAAAAAGTCATAAAATAACAGTTTAGTAATTAAATTTTTATTTCTTAATCAATAACTATTAATATGCCCCGTCGAGTATCGACGGGTTACTCACTAGTTATAATGAATGGAGCAGTACTATAAAAATGGATGTGGTCTCACGTGACTAGGGGTGTAAACGAATCGAATCGAATCGAATATCATCGTATTCGATTCGTATTCGATTCGTATTCGAATATTAAAATCGATTCGTATTCGTATTCGATTCGTAATCGAATATTAAAATCGATTCGTATTCGATTCGAAATTAATATTCGAATTATTCGATTCGATTCGAATATTCGATTTGAGGCCCAATACCCGGCCCAACCCAATACCAAGCCCAACCCATTATTCGGCCCAGCCCAAACCTCAGCCTTGTGTGCAATGATTTGGCCGCCTGGGAGGATTAAACAAGCAGTAAAAAAAAAAAGCTTTTAAAATCAGTAAGGTGGGACTGAACTGAAGTTGAATAAACAAAAAATCCATGTCCAGCAAAAATAAACTTGCATTCAATCTCTCATGCATCTTATGATGAACTCAAACCAACAATATTCCAAAGAAATTCCCCATAACTAAAGACCAGAAAGAAGTAAAATATGCAAACTTGGTTAAACAGTTTATTGGATTCTTCTCCATCCAAATGCTCAGTAAGACTGTTATATCACACATACTGACACCCATAAACACTTATTTTCAAAAGGTCTATAAGGAGATTGTAATGGACAGAAATTTCGAGCCAACTTGAGAATGTCGTCCACTGTGAATTAACAAAAATCCACAAAAACAACCCCACTGTCATTGACTTCCAAAAATGAAATTGAATAAAGAAGCAATATTAATGAATCAAATCATAGCAAGATTAATGAAACTAATCTAAGATTTATTAATGAGAGACAGAGAAAGGCGAGAGGCAGGGTTACCGGCGAGAGGATGGCAATTGCTGGTAGAGGTGACGGCTGACGCGAAAACGGGGAGAGGGACTGAAGGGAAGTCACCGGAAATCAAGAAAAGCAGCCAGGCGAGGCGAGGCGCCGGCGAGGTGAGGCAGCGCCGGCGAGGTGAGGCGACGGTAAAGGATCTGTAGGGAGCGCCGTCGTCGTCGTTCCTCAGTTATACTTCTCTTCTCTCTGCTCTCTAGGTTAGGCGTTAGGGTTAGAAAGAAATTAGAAATAGTTTTCATTTTATATATATATATATAATTATTAATTAATATTAAATATATATATATATATATATATATATATTATTCGAATAATATTCGCGAATACTCGAATCGAATATCGTGATATATTATTCGTATTCGTTTACTAATCGAATCAATATAAAGATTCAAATTCGAATTCGAATTCGATTTTTTCGAATACGAATACCGAATACTCGAATCGAATATCGAATCGAATCAAAAAAGTTCGCTTCGTTTACAACCTTACACGTGACTGGGTAATGACAACTACCGTGCGGGTACAGAGGGCCATACTTTGGAAATATGCAGGTCAGTATAGTAGCAGACAATGTGGTTCGTTATTTGTAAGGTAGCAACCAAATTTTTTATTTTTTTTTATTACCCAGATTTTTCAGTTTTGTCGGACTAAGTCATGAATCGGACCAAATACTTTGGTTTTGTAAAAAATTAGGACCAAGACCAGACCATTACTTTATAGGATCAGTCCCATCTGTTCGATTCTAATGGTCCGGTTCCGGTCCGATTCCACCGATTGTACAAATTACAATATACTATAATTTTTTACAATAACAAAATCTACAAGCAAGCATATTTAAGAATCAAATTGCTGAACAATATTTCGGGACGGAATGAGTATATGGCTGTCTACAAGCAAGCATATTTAAGAACCAAACTGGTAAGAAATTTAATATATATATATATATATATATATATATATATATATATATATATATATATATATATATATATATATATATATATATATATATATATATACATACATACATACATATAGGGATATATTAGGATACCCACAGTAGGAATACCTTAACAACTAACCCATTTTTTGTTGACTAAAATGTCCCTTCATCATGTACATGAACTGAAAATAAAGAAGGGGTATTTTATGCAATAAAAAAATGGGTTAGTTGTTAAGGTACTCCTACTGTGGGTATCCTAATATATATATATATACTCCCTCCGTCCCATTACATGGTGTACAGTTACTGTTCACGCGTAGATTAAGGAAAAAAATAATGATATAAATGTTGTGAGTGTAAAAATAAAATAGGAGAGAGAATGAGTGGAGAGAATAGTAAATTATAATGGTGTTGTGAGTATTAAAATAATGTAGGAGAGAGAATGAGTGAAGGAAATAGGGATAAAAACTTTCCTTTTTAGGAAGTGTGTGGATTGTAATGGGATGCCCAAAAAGAAAAGTGTGTGGATTGTAATGGGACGGAGAGAGTATATGGGATTTGTTAGGATACCCATAGTAGGAGTACCTTAACAACTAATCCATTTTTTATTGACTAAAATGCCTCTTCATCTTGTACATGAACTAAAAATAAAGAAGGGGTATTTTAGGCAACAAAAAATGGGTTAGTTTTTAAGGTACTCCTACTGTGGGTATCCTAACATATCCTATATATCTATATATATATATATATATTCGGTCCGGTTCGGTTCCGGTCCAAGACCGCATATATTTTTTTCAAAATCAGGACCAGACCAAATAATCGGTTCCATAAAAATTTGGAACCAGGACCAGACCAATACTAATTTTTTCTGTCCGATTTTTACTGGTCTGGTCCGATTCTACTGGTCCAGTCCGATTCCACGTATTTTTTGTACGGCCCTACCCCATTGTACAATTTTTTTAGAATTTATTATTAAATTATATTTTATAAATGTTATGCCCAAATGTTAGGAAATAGGATAGAAAGGGGTAAATAGCATGATATAAATTCTTTCGAAAACCTTTTGAAAATAGTCAAGTAATTTATCAAAAGCTAAACCGTGTTAACCGATTACGCAGCGGATAAAATATTATCGGTTCATTCACACAAATCGGTTAAGTGAAAAGGAGTTTCAAAACTAGTTAAAGTATCATGCAAATGTATTCCAGTAAGTATAAGAAAACAAGACATTAAAAATTCAAAGGTTGTAACCGGTGATAAAGCTCAATCGATTACAAGACAAAATTAAATTAGCAAACACACAATCAAGGAGACACGATTATTTGGAGAGATTCACATTGTTAACGAACTGCTACGTGCTCTACCAAGTTTGGTCAAAACTTGAATTTGTGAAATGTGCACTATTAATGTTCAATAGTTTATTACAAGTTGTAAGTTTTAACCCATAAGGAAGATTGAATGCTGCCTAAAGGAAAGTGATCCCTAATAGATCGTGATACAAGTATAACCAAGTGTTTTCAATAGATGTGTTCACAAGTTGAATTGATTTCTGTTGGCTGTGTAGTGTGATCAATCAATTTGTTACATACATATTCTTGTTTGAGAACACTTACAATTATTGATTGAGTGTGCACAATGTTTGTTCTAATAAATGATCTATTGATTATAAGGATTGAATGTTTTGAACTTGAATGCTTGAAAGATTTCATCACTTACAGTTCTTGAGAATTCTACTATTAAAGTATTCAATGCACCAACCCTCTTCAATGCTCTAACGAAGGTATTTATAGTTGTGTTCAAATTGAGCTGTTGTCTTTGAATGGGTTGAAAGGATGACAAGAACTGACAATCATTAATTGAAAATATTTTCTCCATTAAATGCTTGAGATTTTGAAGTACAACAATGTTTGAATTATCCACTGAGTAAAGACGTTTTTTTTAGTACTGATAACTTGAACATTCCTTTAATTAGTTATTGATAATGCAGCAGCATGGTATTAATGTCAACTGCTCTACCAACTTTAGCTAATTAGGTGAGAGAAATTAATTATATGTCAACTGATGGAGGTTTGTTGAGAAAGCTAGACCGACTGCAGTAACTTATGAAGTACATAACCGGTTGACAGTTTGACTGGTTGAGGATAATTAGTTGACCGGTCAAGATAGTCAACCGGCTATGACTTTTGGCAAGTTGAACAAGTTAACTAATTTCTCCTCTGGAATAAATCAAGGTCTTCAGTCATCTTGAGAAAATACAATTATAAAAACACTAGCACTAGCATTAAGGGGATCCTAAGGATAAATAGAAAATTCTAAAGTCATAACCAGTTGACTAACAATCTCTTACTAATTGCTTAAGTCCAATCATCTTAGATGTACATCTATCTTGATTTAGTAAAACAATGATCAATAGTTTATCTTTTATTTGTCATTCCCTAAATCAAGTGACAGCTTGATGTAACATATGGAGAGCTATACATTTAGGAAAATGGACCGTTAATGAAACGGGATTTTTGAAATTTGAACAGTAAATACTCCGACTTGGGACGGAAATATTTTTAGGAAAATGATTGGATTATATCTTTGTGATGATATATTTGTGTGATTTTGACATGGTGTAAGTACCCCAATCTGAACCACTCTCTTCCAAACGCACGAGAAACACCACAGACTCACACAAACGCAGTCTCGAACACCCGTAGCCCTCAAAAACCCCAAAAACTATCAACCAAACCAAGGGGGGCCATTCTGGGATTAAAAAGTGCAAAAGGACTTTTTGGGAATTTTGGAAATTTTGGAAAAGCAAAGGCTGTCCGTGCGGACCACTTTGCATCCATACATCATAATTACAAAATCCCCTTAAAGTCCACAATATTCCCTTAAATCCAGAAAAACCAAAAAACTGGTAATGGCTGACAGTGTCCCGCAATACTTTAGCCAGAATCTGGACCCTATAAATAGAGGGCTCCCCCTCTCATTTTTCACACATAATCCTCTTCTCCTCTCTCTCTCCCCCAGCCTTTAGGCTCCCTCTCTAAGACCCTTCGGGGCAATTCCGGTCCCTTTCGGTTCCCTCCGGAGCATTTCGAGGCCCCTCGTGGTACTCCGAAGCTCTGCCGAGCACTGTCGAGCGCTCCCGAGCTGCCCCGAGGCACTCCCGAGGCATTTCAAAGCCTTGCCGATCCATCCCGAAGACCTGCCAATCCATCCCGAGGCATTCCGGTCTATCCCGAGGTGTCTCGGCCCTTTCGGAGCACAACCGACGATCCCGACGCACGACGAAACTCTGCCCGAGTACAACCGACGATCCTGACGCACGACGAAACTCTGCCCGAGTACAACCGACGATCCCAACGCACGCCGAAACTCTGCCCGAGTGCACACCTGACAACCCCGAGGCACGCCGAAGCTCTGTCCGCAGACAACCGGCACATCCCGACGCCATCCCGGTCCGTCCCGGAACACTATTCAACACTCAAACACTATTCCCCAGTGGAAGACAGACACGAACCAACATTGGTAAGGCTTCCTTCCATTTCAATACATTTTAATACGTAGTGTACAATGTAGACATAAAATACCGCATGCATTTTTAAAAGCACATACACACACACAACTTTTAAAGAAAGAAGAGGTACCGAAAGACTCATTTTTACGAGGCGACTCGGGTGAGCTCTAACATTCTCTTCCCAAGGCATAACCTGACCTCCGAACTCAAAAATCTCATCACACATGAAATTACCCGGATCCGAGAGGCAGCGCGATCGCGCCCCGGCATCTGGCATTTCCCGCCTTGCGGCGCTCGTTGGAGGTGTCTCGCCGTGTTTTTGCTTTGTAGAGTCGCCACGCCGTTTTTATTAAGCCCAAAACATTGAAAAAGGGCATCAGTTTAAAAATAAACTATTTTTGTGTGATGAGATTTTGAGTTCGGAGGTCAGATGACTCCTCGGGAAGAGAATATTAGAATCTTAGAGCTCACCCGAGTCGCCTCGTAAAAAACGAGTCTTTCGGATACCCCTAATATTCTTTAACTGTTGTGTGTGTGTGTGTATGTGCTTTTAAAAATGCATGCTGTATCGTATGTCTACATTGTACACTGCTTTATTGAAATGTATTGAAATAGTATAGGAAGGAAGCCTTACCAATGTTGGTTCGTGTCTATCTTTCGCTGGGGAATAGTGTTGGAGGATGGAATAGTGTTCCGGTATGGATCGGGATTGCTTCAGGAGGGGCGGGTTGTCTGCGGACAGAGTTTCGGCGTGAGTTGAGATTGCAGGCTGCGTTCGGGCAGAGGTTCGGCGTGCGTTGGGATCGCAGGGATCACTCGGGCAGAGTTTCGGCGTGCGTTGGGATGTCAAGAGTCACTCGGACAGAGTTTCGGCGTGCGTTCAAGCTACCGGTTTGACTCGGAAAGAGCCGAGACACCTTGGGAAAGACCAGGCAAGGCCTCGGAGAACCACGAGGGGCCTCAAAGTACCTCGAGAGTGCCTCGAGGCAGCGCGGGAGCGTCCCGAGAGCGCTCGGAGAGGCTTCGGAGCACCACAAGGGAGCTCGGAAGGCCTCGGAAGGATCCGAAAGGGGCCGAGATTGCCCCGAAGGTCTTAGAGGGGAGCCTGAAGGCTGGGGGGAGAGGAGAGAAGAGGGAGATGTGTTTAAATGAGGGAGGGGGAGCCCTCTATTTATAGTGCCAGAAAACTGCAAGAAGGTCCGTACGGACCTTCTAGGTAAACTAAATTTTTGGTTTTCCTCGATTTGAGGGAATCTGTGATGATGAAGAAGATTTAGCCATGATGATGTCCAGATGCAATAAGGTCCGTACGGACCATCTCAGCATGCAAAGAGGTCCGTACGGACCAACCATGTAGGGGGGTAATGATGTTCTCCGGGATTTGAGGGAATAAGTTGGACTTTAAGGGGATTCAGTAATCATTGCAGCAAAGAGGTCCGTACGGACCACTTATGCTTTTCTGAATTCTGAAAAATTCCCAAAAGGTCCTTTTATCCCTTTTTATCCCAGAAAAGTTCCTCCCTTGGTTTGGCTGAGGGTTTTTGAGGGTTTTGAGTGCCAGAGGTCTTCAAGACTGCGTTTGTGAGTCTGCGGTATTTCCTATGTGCTCGAAAGAGGGTGATCCAGATTGGGGTACTTACAGAAGCCCCTCGACGACGTCACTTACGGAGGAAGTGGGTTCGTCGATAAGATAAGGGTCCTAATCTGGATCGCGTGCTGGGAGAGGAAGTGACCGTGTAGGTCGGTGTGTGAGGACATGGTGGTGTCCTGTTGTGTGACCGTTTAGGTCAGTTGGCTGGACCCTGTGATAGGATTCCTACGTATCCCTGGCGGGAATCAAGCCTGATCGTAGTTCGTGTGTGGGGTGAGTGTTGTGGTGCACGAGGAAGGGAGAGGTCCTCTGACTGAAACTCTGTGCGTGGACGTGATGGTGTTCTGTGGGTGACCGCATAGGTCGATGGTGAGGACGTGGTGGCGTCCTGGGTGACCGCATAGGTCGATGGTAAGGGCGTGGTGGCGTCCTGGGTGACCGCATAGGTCGATGGTTGGACCCTGTGATAGGATTCCTACGTATCCCTAGCCGGAATCAAGCCTGGTCGTAGTTCAGAGGTCGTAAAATTGTGAGTATATGAGGGCGTGGTGGTGCCCTGGAGTGTCGTGTGACCGCCGAGGTCAGTGGTGAGGACGTGGTGGCGTCCAGGGTGTGCAATCTTACTAGAAGATGGGTAATCTTACGAGAAGATGGTTTGTGACCGTCGAGGTTGACTGTGAGGACGTGGTGGCGTCTTGGGATGTGGTGACTGCCGAGGTCAATTGTGAGGACGTGGTGGCGTCCTGAGGTGTGCAATCTTACTAGAAGATGGGTAATCTTACGAGAAGATAGTTTGTGACCGCCGAGGTCGACGGTGAGGACGTGGTGGCGCCCTGGGGTGTGATGACTGCCGAGGTCAGTTCTGAGGACGTGGTGGCGTCCTGTGATGGAAATTTTACGATTTTCCTAATCGGGTGGTTTAAGGCCTTCCGGGCTGGGGATAATCATTTGGGAGGTTTATACGGTCTTTCGGACCGATTGGTTTAAAGCCTTCTGGGCTGAAGATAGTGATGTGGAAGGTTTATACGATCTTCCGGACCGAGTGGTTTAAAGCCTTCCGGGCTGGAGATAGTGATGTGGGAGGTTTATACGGTCTTTCGGACCGAGTGGTTTAAAGCCTTCCGGGCTGGAGATAGTGATGTGGGAGGTTTATACGGTCTTCTGGACCGAGTGGTTTAAAGCCTTCCGGGCTGCATGAGGACTTGAATCGTCTTCTGGCTGCGGTTGTGCCATGCGTGAGGACTTGAATCGTCTTCTGGCTGCGGTTGTGCCATGCGTGAGGACTTGAATCATCTTCTGGCTACGTTTGTGCCATGCGTGAGAACTTGAATCGTCTTCTGGCTGCGGTTGTGCCATGCGTGAGGACTTGAATCGTCTTCTGGCTGCGGTTGTGCCATGCGTGAGGATTTGAATCGTCTTCTGGCTGCGTTTGTGCCATGCGTGAGGACTTGAATCGTCTTTTGGCTGCATTTGTGCCATGCGTGAGGACTTGAATCGTCTTCTGGCTGCGTTTGTAGAGGCATGGCTGCCTTGAGCCTTGACTGTGAGAGGTGCAACTGGCTCGCGTTTTGTCTGTTGGGGAAGAAGGTGGACTTATGATGACTGCCGATGTTCATCCGTTGGGGATCATTGTGGCCTTGTAGGGGCTTTTCCTACTGAGAAGGTGAATTCGGGCTTACTTTGATGGCCGGTGCTTGAGTTACCGTTTGGTGGGCGAAGTTCGGGCTTACGATGACGGCCGGTGTATGGGGATATACGGGTTTTGCAAGAAGTCCCTTTTGACTTGCTGGGGAAGGAGCTCAGGCTTACTTTGATGGCCGGTGCTTGCGTAGCCGTTGAGAGTTTTAGAGGCGTTTTGTGCCTTGAGATTTGTACTTGGAGGTGCGGGCTCCTTCTTGCGCTTGTTTCACCGTTTTGTGGGGCGAGGTCCGACCTTACGATGACGGCCGGTGCTTGAATTGCCGTTGAGTGGGCGAATTCCGGGCTTACACTGACGGCCGGTGCTTGAATTGCCGTTGAGTGGGCGAAGTCCGGGCTTACACTGACGGCCGGTGCTTGAATTGCCGTTGAGTGGGCGAAGTCCGGGCTTACACTGACGGCCGGTGCTTGAATTGCCGTTGAGTGGGCGAAGTCCGGGCTTACACTGACGGCCGGTGCTTGAATTGCCGTTGAGTGGGCGAAGTCAGGAGCTTACATTGACGGCCCGGTGGTTGCGTTCTTTGGGTTAAGGACCATGCGCATTGAATCTCTTGAAATAGGCCTTTGGACGAGACGGGGGGCAAAGATTATAAGGGCAGAAAAGTACTTTGGCCCTCCGTTGCAAGAAGGTCCGTACGGATCAACCTGGGATGTAAAGAGGTCCGTACGGACCGAGTTTGATTTACGGTTCCCAGTTTTGGCCCAGGTTTAAAACCGAGGCACCCCCTTCATTTCCTTCTTCCAGTTCACGAACTAGCCGAGAGAGAGAGAGAGAACTCCATTTTTACACCAAAATCTTCCATTTTCTTAGCTTGAATTGCTTGCGATGGCGGAAGGATCAAGGAGGGGGCGTCGCCAACGGAGCCAAGAAGTGATCGAGCAAAGGATGGAGCTTCAAAGAAATTGGATCTCCTTTGTGCCTTCTTCGAAGAACCCGGATGTGTTGTATCCGAATCCGGAGGTGCATACTAGGCGAGCTAGGAACGTCGGGGAGGTAAGAAATCAATTTCGTCTTGATTCCTTGCTTGATATTTTGAATGCTAAAACTAGGTTTTAGTTTTTCGCATATTTGGGGCTTTTGTTATTTGCCATGCTTTTTGTGAAATTCTTGATGAATTGTTGAAATTGAGCATGTAAAAATTGTGGGTATGTGAATTTTGTGCAAAAATGTGTAGATTAGCTCTTATTTGTGAAAATAAAGTGCCTCTCTATTGAAATGCATGCTTTGGTGTTTTGTACCTTATGCTATTTACGTATGTACATTGTGAGAAAAATTGTCATGTAGTGACAAATTTTGTGAAAAATGTGACATGTGTCGTGTTTTGTGACGGGTTTTGTCTGAAAGTATGTGCCGTGTAGGGACGGACTTTTTGAAAATGTGTCACGTAGTGTGTGCCGTGTTTTTGGTGACGGACTTTATGGGGAAAATATGTGCAATATGTGCCGTGTTTTGTGACGGGTTATTTGTGCTTTGCCGTGTTGGGACAGACTTTTTGTGCTTTGATTTTCTTTTGGTATTTTGCATTAAGTACTGTGACTGACGTACCTTTGCTGTGTTTACCTGCAGTATGAGGGGCTTTTGGCTGGGAAAGCCAAGAAGATGAAGACTCGGGGATCGCTCGAGGCTGTGGTTGAGTTGTGGCAGCAGATGCCGAATATCTCTGTGGATGGCAGGCCGAGCCCCAGGAGGCTGGTCTATGATTCTGGCTTGGGCGTGTTCGTGGAGAACTTGGCCGGGGTTTCTGACACGAGGAAGAACAAGAGCATCTTCCTGGGCCTATCTGAGTATTGGTGGGATACCACCCACACCTTCCATCTGAGCTGGGGCGAGGTGACGGTGACGCCCACCGATTTTGCTGCTATTACCGGGCTTTCCTTCAAAGGAGGGCCAGTGCGGTGGAGGGATAGGATAGCTGAGGACGTGCTGACTGAGCTGCTGGGCTTTGCGCCTCTTCCTCGCAGGGGCCTGGGCATGCTGTACAGTGATGTTGAGATGAGGATTACGGCCAGTATTGGGGCCTATTGTCGGGGTACCGGCCAGGTGACGGCGGAGCAGCTGGCGCGCTCCTTTCTGTGGTTTGCCCTTTCTGAGACTCTGTTCTCAAACCACGCGACCACGGCTCCTTTTGCTCTGCTGGAGAGCTTGATTGACTTGGAGAGAGTTTGTGACATAGCTTGGGGCGAGGCGGGCCTGGCCGAGCTCTACTTCTCCTTGGACCGGTTTAGCCGGGGCGTGGCCAGTTCCTTGGCCTGCTTTGATTTTGCTTTGGAGGTATGAGTTTATTGCTGTTTTTGATTTAGCAACTTGTCATTTCTCCGTTTTCTCTTGCACTGAGCCTTTTCTGTTTTTGTCGCAGGTGTGGTTCTACGAGATCTTCCAGTGCTTCCCGTGGGATAGAGATCCTGGGGCCATAGCGGCGTATCCTGCTATGTTAGGCTGGGCCCGCCCAGCGAGGAGGAGGAGGACCAGCAGGGGGAAGCTCACCATCGCCTACGGGGATGTGCAGGAGCATCTTGGGAGAGATAGCCCGGAGGGGTTTGTTCTGTATCCCTGGGCTCGGTATGAGGCTGATGATTTTGAGGGTGCTCCCATGGTGACGGTGCAGCGGAAGATGCTGCGAGGCTTGACCTGCGATGTCATGTACTTGGCTCCGAGGGACCCGCCTTTTGGGATGTTGGATTCCCGGGATATGGATGTGCTGGAGTTTGAGAGGTATTTGGGCGGCGTGGGTGCCGATGAGTTTGTTTTGTATCGAGAGGAGTATGGAGCCTTCGTGAGGAGGAAGTTGAGGACGCCACAGGTGTTGGCGAGGGAGAGGGAGGCTGGTCCGCAGGGTCCCCTAGAGGTTCCGATGCCTGGGCCGGATTTCACATATGTCCGCAGGGATTCATCGAGGAGGAGGGTGTCTGTACCCGTCCCTGAGCAGGCTCCCGCTGCCTACCGAGTGGATCCTGACATGCTGGTGAGTGTGCTTACTCTTTTCCATCTTGGCGTCTTTTCTGTATTTTTCTCTTTTTTCTGTTTTTTTTATGCCTGTATCTCTTTAGCTGAGCGTTTCTTTGGCTGCTTGTTTGCGCAGGTCCTGGGGAGAGTCTACGATACGCTGACCCGCCGTTACGTGGCGATGCAGTCCTTCGCGAAGAAGATGGCGTCGAAGATGTCTTGCCGGTCTTCGTGACGTGTGCCGGCGTACGAGCCGATGCCTTCGAGGCATTCTGTAGATGTTCCTCCACCGAGAGCCGAGCCGGAGCCACAGCAGGAGGGACCTTCGCGGGGGCGGCATAGCATGGATGCCGAGACGTCCTCGGGAGCCCAGAGGTCGCAGACCCTTCATCAGTTCTTTCCTCCGCCGGATGCACAGGGTGAGGGGTCGTCAGAGCATGCCATCTTCGATTCCTTTGTCGGATTCGACCCTTCCGAGTACCTTGAGTACCAACCTCAGGAGGGTGTTCAGTACTCTGACGACGAGGGTGTGGCTGGCGACTTTACCGGGATGCCCGACTTCTCGCTTGAGGATCTTGGTGAGGATGATGATGCTGAAGAGTCGGATTAGGGTTCATTTGCTTTCCCTCTTTCCATATCTTCTCCTTTTTTTTGTTTAGCAACAGACATTTATGGGTACCTGTAATAAAACACTTGTATTTGCCTGGCAAAAGTATTTTATTTTAAGATGTAATGTCGTATTTGTGATTCCCGGGAATTGTCCTAGGAATTGTTGCTATTTTTTTTTATTTGTGCATGCCACGTGAGCTGAGAGTGCGTTTGTGGGTAGTGTATGCTTGCCGGAAATGGCTTTGGCCAGTGTTTGGGCAGTTTGGAGCAAGGTCTGCTTGAGGGGCAGTGGTTATTATGCTTGTTCTTTGGGAAAGTGGGGCCAGGATGCAATTAGGTCCGTACGGACATACCTAGGTTGCAAAGAGGTCCGTACGGACCAGCTTTGCTTTTGGGGAGGAAATAAATTCTTTCCGAATGTCTGGACTTTCCCCATTCCCCATTTGCAGCTATTTTCGAGCTTTCTTCCCCATTTTCTCTAGGAACCTCCATTTTTGCCATGGATTCTTCGTACGTTCCAAGAATTTTGCCAAGGCTTAGGAGCGGCAAGCACACTTCCTTGAGCAGCTGAAAATGTGGATGTGACGCCGTATGAGGCATCAGAGGCGGGCTTTCGAGGTAAGGTTTCGACTTTGCTCGGTTTGGTCTTTTAAGGAGTTGGTTCCTGATTGGGAGTTGTTGCGGGCTGCCGCGAAGTTCTGGGATGTTAGGAGGCATGTGTATTGCTTCTCCTACAATGAAATGGTGCCCACCTTCGAGGATTTTTGGGCTTTGATTGGAGGACCGGAGGTGGAGGCCATCTCGCTTCCTTTGATTGGCGGTGCCGCCGTGAGTGTGAAGCTTGAAGGCTTTCTTCGGACTTCGTTGGGAGAAGTGCAGGGCATGATCCTTGATTCGGGTCATATTGACATTTCTGCGCTGCCGGAGCGGTTCAAGGTTGATGACGAGAGTGATGTCTCTTGGGATGCATTTGCCTTGTGCGTGATAGCGACGCTTTCATGGTCAGCTCCCTTGGCATTTGCGATGGCGCTTTGCTAGATGTGGTTGGGCACTGCAGAGCTGGAGAGGATATTGTCCCGTTGGTGCTGGGGGAGACTCTTCATGGTATTGACCGTCTGGTGACTGGGGATCGGTTCATGAGAGGGGGAAGCCCCGCTTTGCTCACCTTGTGGCTGCGAGAGAGACTTCAGACCATGCCCGAGGCTCCGACGTCGTTTAGCCCGTGGTCATTTGCTCGGCGACCTCTTGTGTTGGATATGGATCAGTCCGCCTGGGAGAGATGGATGGCACGGCTTGGTACGCATCAGATCCGTTGGTGGATTCCGCACTGGGGAATTGAGACTAGGAGGGCCTTTCAGGAAGGGTCCTATGTTGTGAGAGTTCCAGGTTTGTCTTGGTCCTTGTTCTACATTCCGTCGCTTGTTTCCCGGCAGTTTGGGATGAAGCAGGAGCCTTTGTTGGGCTGGGATGACCTTGCTACTGCGGAGATAGCTCTTCTTTGTATGGCAGCTCCAGGTGCTCTTTTGTATTTTCTAAGGGTATGGAAGTATTCTGCTTTCCCTCCTGTGGTGCTCCTTAGACGTCGGGAGAGTGTCGTATTGACGACCCAGTGCGGCTTTGGTATGAGCAGCGGCGTGTTGGGCGATCCCAAGTGGCTTTAGGGAGCGAGCGTGGAGCGATTACGGGGCCGGTTTGCCGTAGTAGCTATTGCCTTAGGAGTGCCGAAGCACTGGTCCGACCCTCGGGATGTGACGGGAGACACTTTGTTTGACTACGAGGCTAGAGTTGACCGACTCGACGGAGAGAGGTCCTCTTTGCGGGCTCGCATGGAGGAGATCCGAGCCGAAGCACGGGCGAATGAAGCCACGAAAGCCTTGGATTGTTTGACTCTCAGGAGGACCCCTGATCTCGGACTGAGAGACGCAGAGTTGGCTCGCGTGGAGCGAAAGAAGACTCGCCGGGGACGAGGGAAGAAAGGGAAGAATGGCGAGGGGACAAACGCAGACGGCGCGGAATGACCTCCTAGGTATCCATTCATTGCATTTGTAAACACATTATTTGTTAAATGTATTAAGCTGTCTTTTAGCATGTTGTGAACTTGAGAGTAGCCGTGCTTGAACTCATCAAGAAATGTTGTAACCGTTAGTGATTTGTGATTTACTTTTAAAGCTTTGTCGAGACGCAAGATCTCTTGTTCGCTTTTGTGTCTTTTGTGAGCCTTGGCGGCGTCCATCTTTGGACTTTTCTTGTTGCATTTGCGGACTGAAGTGGCCTGGGCCCTGATGGCAATCCCCTTTGCTTGGGCTTTGTTTCTGTAAGCGCGTGAGGGCGAAGACAAGCCCCCAGCTTGGAAGTAGGCATGGGTCAGTCGTTTGCTGTTGAGTGACCTTTTGGTGTCTTTTGATGTTGCCGCCGTTGTTTGACTTGGTCAAGGTGATGGTGGGGGCATTCTCTTGGAAAGTGTGTAGTTTGATGGAGGTCTTGATTGACATTCAAACTTTTGACTTTTTTTGTGTGTTTTTAGACCGGACCAATTAAGGTTGCCTACGTTCCCCCGGACTAGAGGGCTCAGGTCTGCGTAGTTCGACACTACATGGATTGCCAAGAGATGCACAGTTGTTCTTCTTTAGGCGAAGTATCTGCGAAGTTTGCTTCCGTTGACTGGATTCATGAAGGGATTGCCGTCTAGGTCTGTCAGCTTCATGGCACCTCCGGAGAAGATCTTTTGAACCACGAAAGGGCCGATCCATGTTGGTTCCCATTTTCCCAGTGGGTTGGTTCGAGTGGGAGGCTTTTCTTTGAGTACCAGATCGCCTTCCCTGATATCTCGGGACTTGACTTTCTTGTCGAAAGCTCTGGCCATCCTGCTTTGGTAGGCTCGAACATGTTTCATGGCCTTTAGTCGTCGCTCGTCTAGCAGAGCCAGTTCGTCGTGTCGGCTTCGGAGCCATTCGACTTCGTTGACGTTATTTTCTAGCAACACTCGGAGTGAGGGAATTTCCAATTCAATGGGAAGGACTGCTTCCATCCCGTATGTCAGGGCGAATGGGGTTTCTCCCGTGGCTATTCTGACTGATGTTCGGTAGCCCCAAAGTGCAAGGTGGAGCTTCTCGGGCCAATCTCGTCCTCGGGTGGTCATTTTTCGGATGATCCGTTCGAGAGTCTTGTTTGCTGCTTCTATGGCGCCATTTGTTTGTGGCCGATAGGGAGAAGACTTGTGGCGTGTGATCTTGAATTCGGCCAGCAGCCTGTCGCATTCCCCTTCGAAGTGTGAGCCGTTGTCTGATATGACCTCATTCGGGATGCCGTATCGGTAGATGATGTTTTCCTTGAGGAAATGTGCGACTTTCTTGGAGGTGAGTACCTTGTAAGACTTGGCTTCGACCCATTTGGTGAAGTAGTCGATGGCTACTAAAATGAACTCGTGACCGTTGCTGCCTGGCGGAGCAATTTTCCCGATGACGTCAATTCCCCAAGTGGCAAAGGGCCAGGGTGTAGTCATGCAGTAGAGATCGTGAGGAGGTAGATGATTAAGGTTGGAGAACCGTTGACACTTGTCGCAGCTTCGGACAAAGTGAATGCGATGCACTCCATGGAGATCCAGTAGTAGCCCATCCCGAGAATGATTTGCATCGGGGCTGCGGCGTTCGTGGCGGACCGCAAGCCCCATTGTGGACTTCGTTCATGAACTCGCTTGCTTCTTCTGGGCGATGCGGCGTAGGAGTGGTCCTTGGTAGCGTTTCTTGTACAGCATGTCCCCAAGGATGACAAAGTGAGAGGCGAGGCATTTTAGGGCCATGATGCTCTTGGCTTTGACCCCTCCCCTTTGTTGGCCTTCCTCGTTCATGAAGGCGGTTTCCCCGTTCTTGAGGTATTGAAGAACTTTCTCAAGTCTGTGAGGTGTTGTCCATCTGATCCCTTTGAGTGGACGATCATGTCATCGACGTACACTTCGATCTATTTGTGGATCATATCGTGGAAGAGGGTGGTTGCTGCCCGTTGGTAGGTAGCCCCAGCGTTCTTTAGTCCGAACGGCATTACTGTGTAGCAGTAGGTTCCCCAGGGGGTTGTGAAGGCTGTCTTTTCTTGATCTTCTTCGGCCATCTTGATTTGATTGTAGCCGGCAAACCCGTCCACGAAGGACTTGACTTCGAAATTGGCTGTAGTGTCTACCAACATGTCGATGTTGGGTAGTGGAAAATCGTCCTTGGGACTTGCTTTGTTGAGATCTCGGAAGTCCACGCAGCAGCGCACTTTTCCGTTGGCCTTGGTGACCGTGACGATATTGGAGAGCCATGTGGGGTACTCGATCACCCTGATGAAGCCGACGCGGAGCATCTTCTCGATCTCTTCCTTGACTTGTAAAGACCATTCTGGCTTGATTCGGCGTAGCTTTTGCTTGATGGGCTTAGCCTCGAGATTCAAGGGAATCCGGTGTTCTACAATGTTTGGATCTAATCCAGGCATGTCTCGGTAAGACCAAGCGAACACGTCCACGAATTCTTTGAGCAGTACAGTCAATGCGTCTTGCTCTGTGCCGGTGAAGAAACTTCCGATTTGCATCTCTTTTGGCTCTTCAGCAGTTCCCAAATTCACTTTGGTTAAAACCTCCTCGGCAGCTTGGGCCCGGTTTTTCTCTCGTTTGACAACATGCTTAAAGATGTGCTTAATGTATTGTTCGTTTAATGTGTCTGCTTCTTTATCAAGTGAATCGTTATTAACTGTTTGTGTGTTAGTTAATTTATCAGTTGTTAAAGATGCAATAAGAGGATACTCGGAAAGATCGAAGCATTCATTAAGAGCATACGGGAATACATTATTGGCAATGAGTTCGTAATCTTCTGGCGTGAGGCCATCAGATGACTTGAGAGACTCAAATTCAAAGATAATGGACTCGGGATGGGTTTTGACACTGGACTCTAGGACTCGAGGGGTCAGACCAAGTTGTTCGATCATGTCCTTTTTGCTGCGGTGGGTCCGGAGAAGGTGGCCCAGTTATTGAGTGGCAATGAGCTTGATAGGAGGCGGGGTTTGAAAGGCTTTGTGTCACCGTTCCCGATCATGGCTATCACAGAGTTATCAGAAACAAAATCGATTAGATCTGGCATCTCGATTTCTTCCTTGAAGAGCAGGTGGAGCAGTGGCTCGTTCCAAGCATCGTCTGCGGAGTCTTTTGCTCTTGTCTTGGGCATTGCTAGCTCGAATGCGGACTCATCCAACTTGTTGAAGGCAGGGGCATTGACAGAGAGTTTTTCGAGTTCTTCTGCCAAAGAGGGAGTTTTTCCGAACCAAAATTCATTGTGAATAGTGGTGGTTGTGGGTCCCGGTAGAGGCGGTGTGTCGAGAAATGCTCTTCGGACGGGATTTGCCTTGAGGCCTCTGAATCTTGCAATGTTCTGTTGGAGCTTGTCGATGGTCATCGGCCAGCTTTGTTTGGCGTTGATCAACTCCGTTCCCTTTTCTGTGTCTTCATTCAAACTGCCGGCCTTCTTTGTGAAGTACTTGGTCATGTCGAAGCTGTAAGGGCGAAGATTGGAGGTTGCGTGCAAGCCTCTTTTGTTATCTGCGGAGCGTTTCCGTGCAGCTCGCTTGTCTTCCGCGATGTGTTCGGGAGTAGGAATGTATCCCAGGCCATGGAGGGTATTCTGCTCTTTGATATTGATGATTTGTTGGGTACCCTGATGGCGTTTTCCCAAACCGAGCCCCGGGATGTAGTTCATGTGCTTCATCATTTTCATCGGGGGAGGGATCTTGTCCCAAATCAAAGGCAAGTCTATGTGGCATACCTGGGCCTTTGGGCTTTCGATGGTGAACCCTGTTAGCATCATGCCGTCATCATCGTGTTTGATCTCTAAGACCGGGACGCCGTTTGTGTCGGTCCTTTCAGTGATTATGCTATCACCGTAGATGATGGTTAGATCTGTTCCTTGGACGAACTTTACGCATTGATGGAGAGTGGATGCCACCCCATTGATCTGGTGTAGCCAAGGGCGTCCCAAAATGGCAGTGAATGTGATCGGGATGTCGATGACTTGGAAGTCAGTCGGGACCATTTGTTTTCCGAACCACGGGTTCAAGGTGGCTATTCACAAGACTGGGCGAGACGTTGAGTCGTATGCCTTGATTGCCTGAGTTGAGGGCTTCAGATCAGCTGCTTTGATCCCTAACAAATCCATCATTTTGATGGAAGGACATTCATGGATGATCCCCCGTCTACCAAGACCCGAGGGAGACGGCGCTCGTCCAGTTGAACTGTTATGTAGAGAGGCTCATTGTGGTCAGCCCCAAATTTTGGAAGGTCGAGCTCTGTGAAAGTGATGATGTTGCTGTAATTAACGTTGCCAATCATCTGAACTGCTTCATCAGGTGTCACCGTGATGGGAACCATGGTCTGGGCCAGGCTTTGTTCCAACTTGAGCTTGTGCGGGTAAGATGAAGTAAGTAGGGACCAGAGCGAGATGTTAGCCTGAGTACGCTTGAGCTGAGCTAAGACAGGATCTTCAGCCTTTGGGTCCAGGGTTTCGGCTTCTTTGGCGTAGGGACCCTTTTCAGTTCGTGGCTCAGGTATGGCTGGCCTTTTGTCTGCCCGTGGAGGATTCATCGGGATTTGACCGGAACGTGTCAGTACATTCACCTCTGGCTTTATTGCTTTGCTTGTCTCTCCTATCTCTGTAATGGGAGGGCCTTGGTTGGCGTAGGGTCAGACTGCGCATTTCAATTCGTTCACCGTCATAGCTTTTGTGGAGACATCCACAGTGGCTTTGAGGTCTTCCCAAGACAGGGGTTGGGGTATCTGGACCTTCGGGCCTTCGGTGGCGGTGCGGAGCTTGTCCTAGCTGATCATGGAGCAGACGTTGCCGTGGCCTTGTGCAAAGCTGGGCTGAGGAGATTTGCTGGAGTAGATGACGTAGTAGTCAAACTTTCCTGAGGGTTCTCCAAGGGTTCCGACTGTGGGATCACCGAATTCATACCTCATCTTCAGTTTTTGTTGAGAAGAGGGTTTCTTCTTTCTTCGAGGACGGCCCTCGTTCATTTCATCTTGGAATTCCATTTCCAGACAAGCACCGCAATCGCACGTCCCACCGTATGTGTTCGTTGTTCGGCGGTGGTACCGGGACCTCAGGAGGCTGAATGGGCATGCTTTCCCCCGGGGGGTCTTGTAGCTTTATGTCATAACTGCATGGCTCGTACGAGGGCAGCAGGTCGACTTCTGGGAGACAATGAGAGACGTTAGCAACTGCAGGAGCAGGAGTGACTTTGGAAGCCCCAGGTAGTTGGGTGGCTAATGTCCCAAAGTGGTGCATGGCACCTTCGATCCAGGCTTGTTGTTCACCTTGGCGTTTCTCAATAGCCATGAGGACCTGCCAAACTTCTTCCAATGTTGGGAAATTTCTTGGGGGTAAGGTCCCATTCTCATCGTTGTTATCCACTGACTTGGCCATGAGGAATTGACGGACTGTTCTGGTGACAAAGCTGGGAAGGAAGTTGGACATTGCGGCTTTGACACTGGGAGACGGGTTCCCGGGTACTCTCGATCACTCTCTGTTAGCTGGAGGGGGTGACGGGCAAGGTTTAGACACGGGAAGGCCGTTCGGGATAAGAGGGGGAAAGCT
This sequence comes from Adenophora triphylla var. japonica, assembly GCA_022495995.1. Lineage (NCBI taxonomy): Eukaryota > Viridiplantae > Streptophyta > Magnoliopsida > Asterales > Campanulaceae > Adenophora > Adenophora triphylla. The sequence continues at coordinate 333,032 of JAFEMH010001289.1, forward strand.
CACGTGGCATGCGGTTTCCGCTTCTTTTATTTTTTTTATTATTTTTTTGTTGTTTTAATTTACTTAAAACATGTTTTCTCAGAGTCCTAGGTAGGTTGGAAAAGATTGTTCTTCTTTTTCGCAACTATGCTAGATCCTGGGTCAGTGGAGACCATCTGTGCGGCTATAAGCCCCTCGTTTTGCACCTGTATTTCGACATCCCAGGGTGGACAGCCCCGGGCGAGGGTCCTATAGGGCAAGCGGTTTCCACCGGCCTAAAAGAAAAATCGAACCTAAGGACCGAGCATGTCATGTTCGTTTTGATGATTTAGCCATGTGAATAGTGAACCGAGCCGGCCACTGAGTCAAGATCAGGTCAAGAGTTCGGCATGACCTCTCTTTACCTTGCTTGCGCAAGGGATCTGTGACGTTAGGCGTTGGCTGGGTCATATCGTCATAGCTTGACGTATCAAAGACTTGATGACATGGTGTCATGTGAGCATGGATGTATATCCGGGACGGAACATCGTCTGGGTGTAGCTTCGGAAATCAAGATCAGGTCAAGATTTTAGCATGACCTTTCATCGCTTTGCTTGCGCAAGGGATCTTGAGTTCCGAGCCTTGACTCAGAAAATGGCCGACATGGTATATGTATCCAGGCTGTATGACACGGACTGGGTAAAAACCAACCGAGTCTGGACAGAGTGTGACTCAAGACTCAAACGTGCAGGGTTGACGCTTGGCTAGGATGGGATGTTTGGAATGATCCCGTGCGCGTCCGAGATGCGTAGGAAGGCCAAACGAACTGCAACTGAGACCACCCCGGGTTAAGGGTTGTAGTGTGCAGTGTATCCGAGGCAGCAGTGCGCGTAGCGTGCGGTGTAACCGAGGCAGCAGTGTGAGTAGTGTGCGGTGTAACCGAGGCAGCAGTGCACGTAATGTGCGGTCTCTAAAATTCTTTTTCTGAGTAAAACAGAAGTTTTTCGAAGAATTTTAAATGTATGCACAGATGTATATTGATGCATTTTTTTGTATTTTTATTTTTTTTGTAAAATAAAAAAGTAAAGCACATGCACACACACAACAATTAAAGAAAGGGGTAAAATGAAAGTTTGACCCTCATCATCGTTTTAAAAATATTTCATTTTGTTTAAAAAAAATTTAAAACAAAATCGTCCCCAGCAGAGTCGCCAACTGAAATTACCCGGATCCGAGAGGCGGCGCGATCGCGCCCCGGCATCTGGCATTTCCCGCCTTGCGGCGCTCGTTGGAGGTGTCTCGCCGTATTTTTGCTTTGTAGAGTCGCCACGCTGTTTTTATTAAGCCCAAAACATTGAAAAAGGGCATCCGTTTAAAAATAAACTATCTTTGTGTGATGAGATTTTGAGTTCGGAGGTCAGATGACTCCTCGGGAAGAGAATATTAGAATCTTAGAGCTCACCCGAGTCGCCTCGTAAAAAACGAGTCTTTCGGATACCCCTAATATTCTTTAACTGTTGTGTGTGTGTGTGTATGTGCTTTTAAAAATGCATGCTGTATCGGATGTCTACATTGTACACTGCTTTATTGAAATGTATTGAAATAGTGTAGGAAGGAAGCCTTACCAATGTTGGTTCGTGTCTGTCTTCCGTTGGGAAATAGTGTTGGAGGATGGAATAGTGTTCCGGTATGGACCGGGATTGCTTCGGGAGGGGCCGGTTGTCTGCGGACAGAGTTTCGGCGTGAGTTGAGATTGCAGGCTGCGTTCGGGCAGAGGTTCGGCGTGCGTTGGGATCGCAGGGATCACTCGGGCAGAGTTTCGGCGTGCGTTGGGATGGCAAGAGTCACTTGGGCAGAGTTTCGACGTGCGTTCAAGCTACCGGTTTGACTCAGAAAGAGCCGGGACACCTTGGGAAAGACCAGGTAAGGCCTCGGAGTACCACGAGGGGCCTCAGAGTACCTCGAGAGTGCCTCGGGGCAGCGCAGGAGCGTCGCGGGAGCGCTCGGAGAGGCTTCGGAGCACCACTAGGGAGCTCGGAAGGCCTCGGAAGGATCCGAAAGGGGCCGGGATTGCCCCGAAGGGTCTTAGAGGGGAGCCTGAAGGCTGGGGGGAGAGGAGAGAAGAGGGAGGTGTGTTTAAATGAGGGAGGGGGAGGCCTCTATTTATAGTGCCAGAAAACTGCAAGAAGGTCCGTACGGACCTTCTAGGTAAACTAAATTTTTGATTTTCCTCGATTTGAGGGAATCTGTGATGATGAAGAAGATTTAGCCATGATGATGTCCAGATGCAATAAGGTCCGTACGGACCATCTCAGCATGCAAAGAGGTCCGTACGGACCAACCATGTAGGGGGGTAATGATGTTCTCCGGGATTTGAGGGAATAAGTTGGACTTTAAGGGGATTCAGTAATCATTGCAGCAAAGAGGTCCGTACGGACCACTTATGCTTTTCTGAATTCTGAAAAATTCCCAAAAGGTCCTTTTATCCCTTTTTATCCCAGAAAAGTTCCTCCCTTGGTTTGGCTGAGGGTTTTTGAGGGTTTTGAGTGCCAGAGGTCTTCGAGACTGCGTTTGTGAGTCTGCGGTGTTTCCCATGTGCTCGAAAGAGGGTGATCCAGATTGGGGTACTTACAACACAACAGTTTCTTTTAACGGATGCCTTTTTTCATTGTTTTGGGTTAAATCAAAATGGCGTGGCGACTCTACAAGCAACAAAACGCAGCGAACACGAGGTCCCGACTGACCAGATGCCATATGCCGGGGCACCCCGCGCGCCTCACGGATCCGGGTAATTTCAGTTGGCGACTCCGTTGGGGACGTTTTGTTTTAAAAACTTTTAAACAAAAAACAAAAGATTTTTAAAACTATGATAAGGGTAAACTTTCATTTTACCCCTTTCTTTAACTATTGTGTGTGTGCATATGCTTTACTTTTTATTTACAAAAAAAAAATACAAAAAATTGCATCAATATACATCTGTGTACATACATTTAAAAATTCTGCAAAACTTTATGTTTTACTCAGAAAAGGAATTTTAGTGACCGCACACTACTCGCACTGCTGCCTTGGATACACTGCATATTACAACCCTTAACCCGGAGTGGTCTCAGTTGCAGTCCGATTGGTCTTCCTGACGCTTTTCGGACGCGCACGGGATCATTCCAAACATCCCATCCTAGCCAGTGTCAACCATGCATGCTTGCGTCACACTCTGTCCAGACTCGGTTGGTTTTTACCCAGTCTGTGTCATACAGCCTGGATACATATCCCATGCCGGCCATTTTTTGAGTCGAAGCTCGGAACTCAAGATCCCTTGCGCAAGCAAAGCAATGAAAGGTCATGCTAAAATCTTGACCTGATCTTGATTTCCGAAGCTACACCCAGACGATGTTCCGTCCCGGATATACATCTATGCCCACATGACACCATGTCATCAAGCCTTTAATACGTCAGCCATGACAATATGACCCAGCCAACGCCTAACATCACAGATCCCTTGCGCAAGCAAGGTAAAGAGAGGTCATGCCAAACTCTCGACCCGATCTTGACTCAGGTGCCGGCTCGGCTCACTATTCACATGGCCGACGCATTAAAACGAACATGACAGGCTCGGTCCTTAGGTTCGATTTTTCTTTTAGGCCGGTGGAAACCGCTTGCCCTATAGGACCCTCGCCCGGGGCTGTCCACCCCGGGATGTCAAAATACAGGTGCAAAACGAGGGGCTTATAGCCGCACAGATGGTCTCCACTGACCCAGGATCTAGCATAGTTGCGAAAAAGAAGAGCAATCTTTTCCAACCAACTTAGGATTCTGAGAAAACACTGTTTTAAGTAAATTAAAACAACAAACAACATAAACATAAAAAAAAAAAAAACGGAAACTGCATGTCACATGAGCATTCCCCCTTTTATCCAAAGGCCTTCCCATGTCTAAACCTTACTCGTCACCCCCTCCAGCAAACCGAGAGTGATCGAGAGTACCCGGGAACTATTCTCCCAGTGTCAAAGCCGCAAGGTCCAACATCCTTCCCTGTACAGCCACCAGGGAAGTCCACCAACTCCCCATGGCCAGATCGGCAGACAACAACGAGGAAAACGGGACCTTACCCCCGAGAAATTTCCCGACAATGGAAGAGGTTTGGCAAGCCGTCATAGCCCTCGAAAAACGCCAAGGTGAGCAACAAGCCTGGATCGAAGGTGCCATGCACCATTTCAAAACATTAGCCACCCCTCAACCACCTGGGGCTCCCAAAGACATACCCACTCCCGCAGCTCCTAACGTCTCTCATTGTCTCCCGGAATTCAATCTCTTACCCTCGTACGAACCCTGCAACTACGACATAAAACCACAAGACCCCCTGGGGAAGACGTGCTCGGTCTACATCCCGAGGTCCCAATACCGCCACAGAATGATGAACACATCTGGTGGGATGTCTCCGATTGCACCGCTTGTCTGGAAATGGAATTCCAAGATGAAATAAACGAGGATCGCCCTCCAATAAAGAAGAAACCCTCTTCTCAACGAAAACTAAAGAAGAGATACGAAGCCGGCGACCCCACAGTTGGAACCCTCGGAGAACCGTCAGGAAAGTTTGACTACTACGTCATCTACTCCAGCAAATCTCCTCAGCCTAGCTCTACGCAAGACCACGACAACTTCTGCTCCATGATTAGCTGGGACGAGCTCCGCACCGCCACCAACGGCCTAAGGGTCCAGATACCCCAATCCCTGTCTTGGGAAGACCTCAAAGCCACTATTGACGCTTCAACAAAAGCAATAACGGTGAACGAACTGAAATGCGAAGCATGGCCCTACGCCAACCAAGGCCCTCCCATTACAGAAATAGGAGAGACAAGCAAAGTAGCAAAGCCAGAGGTGAACGTACTGACGCGTTCCGGTCAAATCCCGGTGAATCCTCCAAGAACTGACAAAAGGTCGGCCATGCCTGAGCCTCGAACCGAAAAGGGCCCCTACGCCAAAGAAGCCGAAACTCTTGACCCAAAGGCTGAAGATCCTATCTTAACTCACCTCAAGCGTACCCAGGCTAACATCTCCCTCTGGTCCTTACTCACTTCCTCTTATCCGCACAAGCTCAAGCTGGAGGAAAGCCTGGCCCAGACCATGGTACCTATCACCGTGACACCAGATGAAGTGATCCAGATGATCGATAACGTTCATTACAGCAACATCATCACTTTCACGGAGCTCGACCTCCCAAAATTTGGAGCTGACCACAACGAGCCTCTCTACATAACGGTTCAACTTGACGAGCGCCGCCTCCCTCGGGTCTTGGTAGACGGAGGATCAGCCATGAACGTCCTTCCATCCAAAATGATGGACTCGCTAGGGATCAAGCCAACTGATCTGAAGCCCTCAACTCAGACAATCAAAGCATACGACTCGACGTCTCGCTCAGTCCTGGGAATAGCCACTCTGAACCTGTGGTTCGGAAAGCAGATGATCCCGATGGATTTTCAAGTCATCGACATCCCGATCACATTCACCGCCATCTTTGGACGCCCTTGGCTACACCAGATCAATGGGGTGGCATCCACCCTACACCAGTGTGTAAAGTTCGTCCAAGGAACGAATCTCACCATCATCTATGGTGACAGCATAACCACTGAGGGGACCGACATAAATGGCGTCCCAGTCTTGGAAATCAAACACGACAACGACGACATGATGCTGACATGGTTCACAGTCGAAAGCCCAAAAGCCCAGGTGTGCCACATAAACCTGCCCCTGACTTGGGACCGGATCCCTCCTACCATGAAGATGATGAAACTCATGAACTACATCCCGGGGCTTGGTTTGGGAAAACGCCATCAAGGTACCCAACAAATCATCGAGGTCAAGGAACAAAATACCCTCCATGGCCTAGGATACATTCTCACTCCCGAAGACGCTGCGAAAAATAGAAAAGCTGCACGAAAATGCTCCGCTACTAACAAAAGAGGCTTGCACGCAATCTCCGACCTCCGCCCTTACAGCTTCGACATGGCCCGGTACTTCACAAAGAAAGCCGACAGTTTGAATGAAGATACAGACAAGGGGACAGAGCTGATTAACGCCAAACGAAACTGGCCGACAGCTATGGACAAGCTCCAACAAAACCTGGCAAGATTCAGAGGCCTCAAACCAAACCCAGTCAGAAGAGCATTTCTCGACGCACCAACTCTACCGGGACCCACTACCACCACTATTCACAATGAATTCTGGTTTGGGAAAACCCCCTCTTTGGCGGAAGAACTCGAGAAACTCCCTAACAGCATCCCTGCCACAAACAAGCGGAACGATTCAGCATTCGAACTAGCAATACCCAAGACAAGAACGGAAGACTACGCAGACGATGCCTGGAATGAGCCGTTGCTGCAACAACTCTTCAGTGAAGAAATTGAGGTGCCAGACCTAATCGATTTTGTTTCTGATAACTCCATGGTAGCCATGATTGGGAACAGCAGCGCGAAACCATTCGACCCTCGCCTCCTTTCAAGCTCATCAACATTGCCACTCAAAAACTGGGCCACCTTCTCCAGACCTGCCTCCAGCAAGAAGGACATGATCGAATAACTTGGTTTAACCCCTCGCGTCCTGGAGTCCAGGATCAAAACCCATTTTGAGTCCATTGTCTTTGAATTTGAGTCTCTCGAGTCATCTAATGGCCTTACGCCAGAAGATTACGAACTCATTGCCAATAATGTATTCCCATATGCTCTTAATGAAAGTTTCGACCTTTCCGAGTATCCTCTCATAGCATATTTAACAACTGATAAATGAACTAAATCACAAACAGTTATTAACGATTCACTTGATAAAGAAGCAGACACATTAAACGAACAATACATTAAACACATCTTTAAGCATGTTGTCAAATGAGAGAAAAACCGAGCCCAAGCTGCCGAGGAGGTTTTAACCAAAGTGAATTTGGGAACTGCTGAAGAGCCAAAAGAGACGCAAATCGGGAGTTTCTTCACCGGCACTGAGCAAAACGCATTGACTGCACTGCTCAAAGAATTTGTGGACGTGTTCGCTTGGTCTTACCGAGACATGCCCGGCTTAGATCCAGACATATTGGAACATCGGATTCCCTTGAATCCCGAGGCTAAGCCCATCAAGCAAAAGCTACGCCGGATCAAGCCAGAATGGTCTTTACAAGTCAAGGAGGAGATCGAAAAAATGCTCCGAGCTGGCTTCATAAGGGTGATCGAATACCCGACATGGCTCTCCAACATAGTCACGGTCACCAAGGCCAATGGAAAAGTACGCTGCTGCATGGACTTCCGAGATCTCAAGAAAGCAAGTCCCAAGGATGACTTTCCACTACCAAACATTGACATGTTGGTAGACACCACGACCAATTTTGAGGTTAAGTCCTTCGTGGACGGGTTCGCCGGCTACAATCAAATCAAGATGGCCGAAGAAGACCAAGAAAAAACAGCCTTCACAACCCCCTAGGGAACCTACTGCTACACAATGATGTCGTTCGGACTAAAGAACGCTGGGGCTACCTACTAACGGGCAGCAACCGCCCTCTTCCACGACATGATCCACAAAGAGATCGAAGTGTACGTCGATGACATGATCATCCACTCAAAGGGATCAGATGGACAACACCTCACTGACCTGAGAAAGTTCTTCAATCGACTCCGGAAACACTCAATGAGGTTAAACCCTGCCAAATGCACATTTGGAGTCATCCGAGGCAAAGTCTTAGGATACATGGTCATCGAGCGAGGCATCGAAGTTGATCCTCAAAAGATCAAGGCTATAATCGAAATGAGACCACCACAAACCCAAACAGAGGTAAAAAGCTTCATGGGCCGCCTGCAGTACATCAGCCGCTTCGTCAATCAGTTGACCTCCATGTGCGAGCCAATCTTCAGACTAATGAAGAAAAATGCAGACATCGAATGGAACTCGGAATGCCAAGATGCCTTTGAAAAGATAAAGGCGTACCTTGTGAGTCCTCTGATCCTCTGTCCTCCCCACGAGGAGAAGCCACTTTTGCTGTACCTAACTGTGACCGACACCGCAGTTGGAGCCATGCTCTGTCAAGAAAAGAAAGAGTCACGAGTCGAGAACGCCATCTACTTCGTCAGTCGAAAGTTCTAAGGCATCGAGCTCAACTACTCAGCCCTCGAGAAAACCTGCGCAGCTCTAGTATGGGTTGTCGGAAAATTATGACACTACATGCAGTCGCACACAGTGCACTTGGTCTCCAAAATGGACCCAGTCAAATACCTCTTCGACAAACCATCTCTGTCAATGAGGCTCGCCAAATGGTCTTTCTTCCAAGCGGAGTTTGACATCAAGTACGTGAATGAGAAGTCAATCAAGGGACGGGTAATGGCCGAACAACTGGCCGACTTCCCAACCGACGAGGCCCAAGGTCCCGAGCCACAATTTCCAGACGAAGGAATCTTCACACTTGAAGGCGAGAACCGATGGCAACTATTCTTTGACGGAGCAGTCAACAAAAGAGGAAACGACATTGGTATGCTTTTGGTCGACCCAAAGGACGAGCACACCCCAATCGCCATAAAGTTGAATTTCAGGTAACCAACAATGTCGCCGAATACGAAGCCTGCGCCGCCGGACTAGAGGCCTCACTCGAAAGGAACGTCCAGAAACTCGAGGTCTACGGAGACTCAGCCCTGATCATCAATCAAGTTTCCAACATGTGGAAAACAATAGATCCAGGCTTACAAAAATACCATGCCTGCATGGAAGACCTCATCACGCAATTCAAAGAGGTCACCTTCCACTACTTGCCAAGAGACCGGAATCGATTTGCAGACGCCCTAGCCACCTTGGCTTCACTTGTGAAAATCCCCGAGGGAAAGGCAATCAAGCCCTTCAAAGTCGGACGAAAGGAAATTCCCGCCTACTGCTGCGAGATCGAACCAGAGCCCGAGCCCATCAATGAGCCATGGTACAATCAGATCTTCCAATACCTCAAGAGCTGGGAAACCGCCTTCATGAACGAGGAAGGCAAACGTAAAGAAGGAGTCAAAGCCAAGAGCATCATGGCCCTAAAATGCCTCGCCTCTCACTTTGTCATCCTTGGAGACATGCTATACAAAAAGCGCTACCAAGGACCACTCCTACGCTGCATCAGCCAGGAAAAAGCAAACGAGCTCATGAACGAAGTCCACAATAGGGCTTGCGGCCCCCACATGAACTCCAGAGCCCTGATGCAAATCATTCTTCAGATGGGCTACTACTGGATCTCCATGGAGGCAGACTGCATCCAATTTGTCCGAAGCAGCGACAAGTGTCAACGGTTCTCCAACCTCAATCATCTACGTCCTCACGATCTCTACTGCATGACTACTCCCTGGCCCTTCGCCACTTGGGGAATCGACGTTATTGGGAAGATCGCTCCGCCAGGCAGCAACGGCCACGAATTCGTCTTGGTGGCCATCGACTACTTCACAAAATGGGTCGAAGCCAAGTCCTACAAGGTGCTAACTTCCAGGAAGGTTGCCCATTTCCTCAAAGAAAACATCATATGCCGATACGGCATCCCGAATGAGGTCATATCAGACAATGGCTCCCACTTCGAAGGAGAATGCGACAGACTGCTTGCCGAATTCAAGATCACACACCACAAGTCTTCTCCCTACAGGCAGCAAACAAACGGCGCGATAGAGGCAGCAAATAAGACCCTCGAAAGGATCATCCGAAAAATGACCACCCGAGCATGAGATTGGCCCGAGAAGCTGCACCTTGCACTTTGGGGCTACCAAACATCAGTCAGAACAACCACGGGAGAAACTCCATTCGTCCTGACATACGGGACGGAAGCAATACTGCCCGTTGAATTGGAAATTCCCTCACTCCGAGTGCTGCTGGAAAACGAGATCAACGAAGTTGAATGGCTCTGAAGCCGACACGACGAACTAGCTCTGCTAGACGAGCGACGACTAAAGCCATGGATCACATCCGAGCCTACCAAAGCAGAATGGCTAGAGCCTTCGACAAGAAAGTCAAGTCCCGAGACATCAGGGAAGGTGATCTGGTACTCAAAGAAAAGCCTCCCACTCGAACCAACCCACTGGGAAAATGGGAAGCAACATGGATCAGCCCTTTCGTGGTTCAAAAGATCTTCTCCGGAGGTGCCATGAAGCTGACAGTCTTAGACGGCAATCCCTTCATGAATCCAGTCAACGGAAGCAAACTTCGCAGATACTTCGCCTAAAGAAGATCAACTGTGCATCTCTTGGCACTCCTTGTAGTGTCGAACTACGCATACCTGAACCCTCTAGTCCAGGGGAACGTAGGCAACCTTAATTGGTCCGGTCTAAAAACACACAAAAAAACAAAAAGTTTGAATGTCAACCAAGACCTCCATCAAACTATACACTTTCCAAAACATGCCCCCCACCAGCACCTTGACCAAGTCAAACGACGGCGGCAACATCAAAGGACATCAAAAGGTCACTCAACATCAAAAGACTGACCCATGTCAACTCCAAGCTAGGGGCTTGTCTTCGCCCTCACGCGCTTCAAAAAAAAAGAGCTCAAGCAGAAGCTTTCAAAAAAAAAAAAAGAGCTCAAGCAGAAGCTTTCAATAAAAAAAAGAGCTCAAGCAGAAGCTTTAAAAAAAAAAGAAGTTCAAGCAGAAGCTACAAAAAAAATTAGGTCAAGCACCCAGCGCCGACAAATAAGAAGCAAGGAAGCCAGCAGCTCGCAGAGCTCCATTCGCCCGTGCCTCGGCCCGGATCTCCTCCCTGCGAGTCTACAAAAGAGGACCTCTCTTCGTCAGTCGGTCAACTCTGGTCTCGTAGTCAAATAAAGTGTCTCCTGTCACATTCTGAGGGTCAGACCAGGCTTCGGTGCTTCTAAGGCTATAGCTAGGATGGCAACCTTGCCCCAGAATCGCTTCACACCTGCTTCCCAAAACAACTTGGGACTGCTCGACATGCTGCTCGTACCAATCCAGGTACTCGGTGGTCAACACAACACTCTCCCGACGTCGAAGGAGCACCATAGGAGGGAAAGCGGAATACTTCCATACCCTCAGAAAATACAAAAGAGAATCTGAAGCTGCCATACAAAGAGAAGCTACCTCCGCAGTAGCAATGTAATCCCAGCCCAACAAAGGCTCCTGCCTCATCCCGAAATGCCGGGAAACAAGCGACGGAATATAGAAGGAGGACCAAGACAAACCCAGAACTCTAACAATGTAGGACCCTTCCTGAAAGGCCCTCCTAGTCTCAATCCCCCAGTGCAGAACCCACCAGCGAATCTGATGCGTACCAAGATGTGCCATCCATCTCTCCCAGGCGGACTGATCCATATCCAATACAAGAGGTCGCCGAGCAAACGTCCACGGGCTAAACGAAGTCGGAGCCTCGAGCATAGCTTGAAGTCTCTCTCGCAACCACAGAGTGAGCAAAGCGGGCCTCCCCCCTCTCATGAACCTATCCCCAGTCGCCAGACGATCAATACCGTGAAGGGTCTCCCCCAGCACCAACGGAGCAATATCCTCCCCGGCTCGGCAGTGCCCTACTATATCCAGCAAAGCACCGTCACAGGGGAGCCGACCATGAAAAGCGTCGCTATCACGCACAAGGCAAATGCATCCCACGAGACGTCACTCTCGTTATCGCTCATAAACCGCTCCGGCAGCACAGAAATGTCAATATGACCAAAATCAAAGGTCATACCATGCACTTCTTCCAACGAAGTCCGAAGAAAGTATGCAAGCTTCACGCTCACGACTGCACCGCCGATCACAAGAAGCGAGATGGCATCCACCTCTGGTCCTCCAATCAAAGCCCGGAAATCCTCAAAGGTGGGCGTCACTTCATTGTAGGAGAAGCTATACACGTGACTCCTAACATCCCAGAACTTCATGGCAGCCCGCAACAATTCCAATCAGGAACTAACACTCGAAGGGACCAAACCGAGCAGAGTCGAAATCTCACCTCGAAAGCCCGCTTGTTGTGCCTCATATGGTGCCTCACCCATGTATCGAGCCGCTCGAGGAAATATGCTCGCCTCTCCTTCGAAATCCTCGGAAAAATTCTTGAAGAAAACGAAGAATCCATGGCAAAAGTGGAGGTTTCTAGAGAAAATGGGGAAGGAAGCTCGAAATGACTCCAAATGAGAAGTGGGGGGAAGACAGACATTCTGTAAACTCTTATTTCCTCCCCAAAAGCAAGGTGGATCCGTACGGACCACTTTACATGCTGAATGGGCCCGTGCGGACCACTTTGCAGCCTGGTCCCACATTTTCAACAACTCGCAAAATGTGCCCACTGCTCTCCTAAGGGACCCTACCCCCAACTGCTCAATAGCCTGGCCAAAGTCATTTTCGGCAACCATACACTAACCACAAATGCATTCCCAGTTCATGTGACATGCACAAAAAATAATAAACTAAGGAACAATTCCTAGGTCGATCCCGGGAATCACAAATACATCATTACATCTCAAATAAAATACCTTGCTGTGCAAATACAAGTGTTTTATTACAGGTACAAAATGTTTGTTGCTAAACAAAAAAAAAGAAAAAAAACAACAACGGAAAGAGGGAAAGCAAATGATCCCTACTCCGACTCATCATCATCAACTTCCGCGAATGAGAAGTCCGGCATCTCGGCAAACTCGCCAGCCACACCCTCGTCATCAAAATACTGGACCCCCTCCTGAGGCGAGTACTCGAAGTACTCCGAAGGGTCAATAACACGGTCAAAGGATCATAGAAGGGATGCGCAGACGAACCCTCTCCCTGTGCATCCTGCGGAGGGAAGAACTAATGAAGAGTCTGCGGCCTCTGGGCTCCCGTAGACGTCCCTGCATCAAGACTATTCCGCCCCTGAACCGGTATCTCCGGATGTAGCCCTGGCTCAGCCCTCGAAAGGAGTATCCACATAATGCCTCGAAGGCATCGGCTCGAACGGTGGCGCGCGCCGCGAAGACCTGCAAGACAACTTCCCCGTAAGCTTCTTTGCAAAAGACCGTATCCCCACAAACCGGTGGGTCAGCATATCAAAGGATCTCCTCGAGACCTGCGCAAGCAAACAACCAAAGAAACGCTCAGCTAAAGAGATACAATCATACTCGACAAAAAGAGAAAAATACGGAAAAGATGCCAAGATGGAAAAGAGTAAGCACACTCACCGGAGCATCCGGGTCAACCCTATAAGCAGCAGGAGCCTGCTCTGGGATGGGCACCGACACCCTCCTCCTCGAAGAATCCCCGCGGACATACGTGAAGTCCGGCCCAGGCATCGGAACATCTGGGGGACGCGGTAGGCCATCCTGCCTCTCCCTCGCCAACACCTGTGGCGTCCTCAGCTTCCGCCTAACAAAGGCCCCATACTCCTCACCATACAAAATGAACTCCTCGGCACTCACGCCCTCCAGGTACCTCTCATGCTCCAGCAAATCCATGCCACGAGGATGCATCATCCCGAAAGGCGGATCCCTCAGAGCCACAGGGGGCTCGCTTGTGCCATGCTGCCAGAAGACCCTCTCCCCCAGATACATGACATCACAAGTAAGGCCCCACAGCATCTTCCTCTGTTGTGTCACCGCGGGACCGCCCTCGAGCTCATCATCGCCATACCGAGCCCAAGGGTACAACTCAAACCCAGCCGGGCTATCCCTCTCCAGGAATTCCTGCACATCCCGATATGCAATGGTGAGCTTCCCCCTGGTCATCCTACGCCTCCTCAAAGGACGAGCCCAGCCCAGCATGGCAGGGTAGGCCGCCATGGCCTTATCCTCTCGGTCCCACGGCTGGCACCGGAAGATCTCATAGCACCACACCTGCAAATAAAAAAGCAGACAGTGCTCAGAACAAAAGGAAAAGAAGACGGAGAAATGATAAACTGCTATACCACAAACAGCAATAAACTCATACCTCCAGTGCAAAATCGAAGCATCCCAGGGAACTGGTCACGCCCTGGCTAAACCTGTCCATGGAAAAATAGAGCTCGGCCAAGCCCCCCTCGCCCCATGCAATCTCACCAACCCTCCCTAAGTCCACCAAACTCTCCAGCAGAGGGAAAAGAGTGGAAGAAGCGTGATTCGAGAACAAAGTCTCGAAAAGAGCAAACCACAGAAAAGAGCACGCCAGCTGCTCGGCCGTCACCAATCCAATGCCCCGGCGATAAGCCCCAATGTTGGCCGTGATCTGCGCCTCTACATCAATATACAGCATACCCAGGCCCTTACGAGGGAAGGGCGCAAAGCCCAGCAGCTCCGCCAGCACTCCATCGGACATCCTGTCCCGCCATCTCACTGGCCCTCATTTGAAAGAAAGCCCAGTAATTGCCGCAAAATCGGTTGGGGTCACCGTCACCTCTCCCCAGCTAAGATGGAAGGTATGCGTGGTGTCCCACCAATACTCAGACAAATCCAAGAAGACGCCTTTGTTCTTCTGCGTCTCCGCGATCCCGGCAAGGTTCTCCACGAACACGCCCAAACCAGAATCAAAGACCAGCCTCTTAGGACTCGGTCTACCCTCCCTGTAGATCTCCGGCAGGTGCTGCCACAGCTCAACTATGGCCTCGAGCGACCCCCGAGACTTCATCTTCTTTGCCTTCCCGGACGAAGGCACCTCATCCTACAGGTTGAATGCGCGCTCGCCGAAATTTGGATTGTGAAAATAGAGAGTCGCCACGCCATTTTAAGAGGAAACATTGAAAACCTTTTGTTTAGAGAGAAAACTTGAGTTCGGGGGTCAGGTTACGTGTTGGGAAGAACCGAGAGTTCACCCAACACGCCTCGTCCATGGACGAGTCTTTCAATCAAAAATATCCAAGTAAATCCAAAATGTGTACAAATATCAATAATAAACGAAATGTGATAAAATACATCTTATTAATTATGAAACGAGGATTACACATTGTGAGCCCATTATTTAGGGAGGCCACATCCCTGATACAAACAGACTAGAACAGATTACAAAGGAAAAGAGTCACTGCAGATGGGTCATGTGTGTCGCATGACACATCGTGCCAGTGACCACATGTGTCGCGTGACACAGGATCACTTTGGAACGAAGGTGTCGCGTGACAGACATAAGCCTTCTGCAGGAACTTCACAATATGAACATAAAAAATAACAGAAGCTATACAGATCTAATTAATAAGCTGAATTACGAATGAAAAGTATAAACAACATTAAATCGACCCAGGGAGTGTGGATATGAGTAGATCCACACCCCCTTAGGGGCTCAAGCACCAAATCACACCAAATCAACCAATATGAGCACAATTACACAATTCAATGCAAGTTAAACAGAGAGATTGCGATTGGGATTCAGTAATTCAGATAGCTAGGATCTGATTACTGAATCCAAACAAAAGGAATTATAAAATTGTAAGGAATTAAATGAGAGAGAGAGAAGAAGGGAATTAGGGAATTGTTACCCTTGTAGATTCCACGAATTCTATATCCAGTTGGATATAGAACCCTTCAGATCTTCGTTGTAGATCTCACAGTCCAGGTCCAAGGCTCCAATTGGTGTAGGCTTGAGAATTGGGTTTGGATGAGAGGGATTGGTTGGTTAGAAGGTAGGAGAGAGAGAGAGTTTGTGTTTGGGATCTTCGTTACGCTGCTATTTGGGCAGAGTAACAGTAGGCTAGAATTCGGATCCATCTCAATGAGGGGAAGGGTCTTATTTATAGGCTGCAGTTGGCTGCCTTAGTGTGTCGCACGACTATACGCGTCCACTTTTCATGCCTCGAGTTGTCGCGTGACACAAGGTGGCTCAACCGCTTTTGGCGCCAAAAACCAGTTTCTGGAACATTCCGGGAAAATACCCAAAAGGTCCAACAGGTTTTATTCCCAAGGGGTCCTTTGGCATGAATAATGTACCAAAAGGTACTTCCTTCGCGGGAAACTCATGGAACGTTTCCGGAAGTCTCGGGATAGGCCGGGAATTTACCAAAACACCCCTTAATACAGTTTTATTATATTAAAATGCATCAAAAAAGGTTGCGAATTGGATTGGCGTACTTACAGAGCCCCTCGGCAACGTCACTTTTGGAAAAAAGTGGGGTTGTCGATAAAATAAGACCCAATCTCAATGAGCGGCTGGGGTTAAGGTGAAGGGCTAGAAGGGTAAGAAGGGGGGAAAGATGGCTGGACCTTTATGAGAAAGGATTCCTACGTATCCCTCGAACAAGGGAATCAAGCCAAATCGTAGTTCGGAAAAACCAAAATTAAATTCAAGCAAGAAAGGAGTAGAGACGTGTCTTCATACCTTTGCTGTGCTTACCTGTGACTTCTGTTGTGCTCCGCTTGGGAGGCTTTTCTTTTTGGTGTGCTCCGCTTGAGAGGCTTTTCTTTGTGTGTGCTCCGCTTGAGAGGCTTTCTTTGATTTGGCTCTGCTTGAGAGGCTTTCTTTGATTTGGCTCTGCTTGAGAGGCTTTTTTTTTATTTGGCTCTGCTTGAGAGGCTTTCTTTGTGTGTGCTCCGCTTGAGAGGCTTTCTTTGATTTGGCTCTGCTTGAGAGGCTTTCTTTGATTTGGCTCTGATTGAGAGGCTTTCTTTGATTTGGCTCTGCTTGAGAGGCTTTCTTTGATTTGGCTCTGCTTGAGAGGCTTTCTTTGATTTGGCTCTGCTTGAGAGGCTTTCTTTGATTTGGCTCTGCTTGAGAGACTTTCTTTGATTTGGCTCTGCTCCGCTTGAGAGGCTTTTCTTTCCGGGTTTGCTCCGCTTGAGAGGCTTTTCTTTCCGGGTTTGCTCCGCTTGAGAGGCTTTTCTTTCCGGGTTTGCTCCACTTGAGAGGCTTTTCTTTCCGGGTTTGCTCCGCTTGAGAGGCTTTTCTTTCCGGGTATGCTCCGCTGGAGAGGCTTTTCCTTCCGGGTTTGCTCCGCTTGAGAGGCTTTTCCTTCCGGGTTTGCTCCGCTTGAGAGGCTTTTCTTTCCGGGTTTGCTCCGCTGGAGAGGCTTTTCCTTCCGGGTATGCTCCGCTGGAGAGGCTTTTCTTTCCGGGTTTGGCTCTGCTTGAGAGGCTTTTCTTTTCGGGTATGCTCCGCTTGAGAGGCTTTCTTGGGTTTGGCTCCGCTTGAGAGGCTTTTCTTTCCGGGTATGCTCCGCTGGAGAGGCTTTTCCTTCCGGGTTTGCTCCGCTTGAGAGGCTTTTCTTTTGGTGTGCTCTGCTTGAGAGGCTTTCTTTGTGTGCTCCGCTTGAGAGGCTTTCTTTGTGTGCTCCGCTTGAGAGGCTTTCTTTGATTTGGCTCTGCTTGAGAGGCTTTCTTTGATTTGGCTCTGCTTGAGAGGCTTTCTTTTGATTTGGCTCTGCTTGGGAGGCTTTCTTTGATTTGGCTCTGCTTGAGAGGCTTTCTTTGTGTGCTCCGCTTGAGAGGCTTTTTTCTGGGTATGCTCCGCTTGAGAGGCTTTTCTTTCCGGGTTTGCTCCGCTGGAGAGGCTTTTCTTGGGTTTGGCTCTGCTTGAGAGGCTTTCTTTTGTGTGTGCTCCGCTTGAGAGGCTTTTCTTGGGTTTGGCTCTGCTTGAGAGGGTTTTTTTTGCTTATTGTGCTCTGGGACCACTGATTTTGCTCTGGGTATGCTCTGCTTGGGAGGCTGATACGGATTTCTGCTTTTGGTGTGCTCTGCTTGGGAGGCTAGTGTTCTGATAGAACGGGGATTCTGCTTGCTAGGGAGCAGTTTTTTCTAGTGCTTGAGACCTTTGCTTGGTAAGCCGGGGACTCTGCTTTCTGGGGAGTTGGATTTTTCGGAATTTTGGGGCCGTTGATCTTGTTGCACTCTTCTTGGGGTTGTCACAAATATGCATGCCCTTTTTGCTTTGTTCTTTCTTCTCCAGTTTGGTCGGAGGTCCAGTCTTCGAGACTCAATTGATTATTGTACCCTGCGAGGGGGGAAACAACAACTCCAAATGGGGTCAAAATTTGTACATTATTAGAATGCAGGGGCATTTTGGGAATTTTGGTTTTGGGGGAACGTTGTGTCGCACGACCAATTAAAGCCAGTGAACAATCTTTTAAAAGGGGAACAGTCCTTATTTTGAACAACGTTGCTTGGAGGGAGGTGGATGGTCTTGGCGAGAAAAGCACGCCCTTTCATCCGATTCTTATTGCCGACTGGTTCTAGGGCTTAAATCCTCGGATTGATTTGTCAAACAATGCCTCCTAGGCGTCGCCCTACTAAGAACGCCCCGACTCAGGCCCAACTGGCCGCACGGCGGAAGAATACTCTGCGAAATCAAAGGCCTTTCGTCCCTCAGACTGTTAGGGGAGATTTCTATCCTCAATTGAAAGAACATTCTTCGGGCCCGGAGAAGAAGGTAACAATTGTAACCCTAGCTTTTGGTGCACTAAAGAAATTAAATTTGTTTTTCGAAAAAAGATTGATTTTTCTTTCTCTGTTTGGACTCAAAGTTTATTGCATGCTCTTATTTACTATAGCAATTGTAAAATGTATGCACAAAACCTAACTTTGCTTGAAATTGAAATTGATTTGACGAGTAATTTTGAGATATTCATACCTGCGCTGTGTTTACAGCAGGATTTGCATACCGGGGCTCTCCAGGTCGTTAGCGGTGTGGGATTTCTTTGCTTAGGGTAGTCGGGGAGCTTGTCCACTCGCCTAAAGGTCTGATATATGCTGCAGGGTTGGGGCAGTTCTTTGAGATGGCCAAAGCTGTTGGCAGCACACAGAGGAGCATTGGTTTGGTGAAGGCTTTCAGAGAGTTCTGGTGGGAGACCACTCACTCTTTTCATTTCTCTTGGGGATAGGCGACCGTCACGCCATACGACTTTGCCGTCATTACCGGTCTACCCTTCACTGATGAGCCTTTGTACCTGGAGGAGCCTATTCTGATTGATGACCCACAGCCTCCTACTGATGATTATTTCATGGAGCTGATTGGCTTTGTTCCCCAGGACAAGAAGGGGAACGGGTATGAGTTGGGAGATCTTCACGGCCAGATGGTTGATCAGAGCACTGGTTTTCTGTTGAGATGGCGAGATCTGGATGAGGACAGGTTGAGGGCTGAGAGATTGGCCAGGGCGTTTGTTTGGGTTGGCTTCTCAGATATGCTGTTTATTAATGCCACATCCACGGCTTTGCTTTCTTTGTTGGAGCTTCTGAGGGATTGGGCTACCGTTGGATCTTTGTCTTGGGGGGAGGCAGGTTTGGCTGAGTTGTTTTTGGCTTTCGATGATGTTAGCCGGGGGAAGGCTAAGTCTTTCAACTGCTGCCATTTTGCTTTTGAGGTATGACTTGATTCTCACTTTTGAATACTGCTTCTCCCAACCTTCTCCTTTTAACTGCCATTGTCCTGTCTTTTCTTTTCAGGTTTGGGCTTATGAGGTCATCGGTTGTTATTCCTGGAGAGTAGGGGAGACATTTCCAGTTACCACATTTCCTGCCTCTCAGGATGATACCATGGTCTGCTTACGGGGGTTCCGGGGAGCTTGTCTCTGTTTCCTTGGGCTGATCGATATGCTGGGGCCCATCTGGAGTATGCCCTTCATCTTACTGGGTGTCGCAAGTTGTTGATGGGCTTGTCTGGAGATGCTTTGTTTTTGGGTGAGCGGGTTTGCAGGCAGCACGGTCCTGGTAGCATGGCCAGAGTTCCTCATGATCCTCCTGCTGAGATATGGTTTCCTCGGAAACTAGATGATGTAGCTTCTTTGATCCAGGGGGAGCCTTCATTCAATCATACTGAGGATGATGCTGATTATGACATTTATGTAGCTACGAGATTGAGGTCGCCGCAGGTTCTTTCGAGACCTGATGCTCCTGATACTCAGGCTGCCGGACCTCCTCTTGGACATGTTACGGATGCACCTCTGCCGCCTTCTTTTGTTGATTTTCAGGATGGGAATGCTATGAGGCGGGCTCCTCTTGACACTAGCAGGATTTTTCCATATTTTCATCTTCCGGAGGGCACTCAATCTGTAAATGACTTTAAGCTGAATATCTTTTAATTCCCTTGTTCTGATCTGATTTCTGATTCTTTCTCATTTGCTTGTATCAGGTATCAGCTGACATCTACTGGAGTTTTGCTCGTCACTATACTGGGGCCATGGACATGGTTGATCAGCTGATGAGGAGCAACCAGTATTTGAGGGAAAAGCTTGCAGCTTAGAGTTCCAGTAGTTCTGATGACAGTGATTCCACAGTTAGCTTGCCTGATAGGAAGAGATCTCGCACTGACATGTCTGCTGGTGATACGCATTTGCCCAGGACCAAGACTGTTCGTCGTCGTCCTCCTAGCCCTTCCAGCTCCGATAGTGATTCTTCCCGAGATCCTCATGAGCTTGAGACTTTTCCCATTTTTGCTATGCATGAGCTCTTCCAGGGTGATCCCGTCGTTTATCATGAGCCTGCTGCTGTCCCGGATCCAGAGGAGGGTGATGCTGATGGGGAAGACAACGAGGAGACTGCAGATGACGATAGTAGCTCTTCCGATGGTGATGCTTATGTTTCCGATGATTCGGAGTAGCCCCTGGACTGATTTGTGACCTTCTTTTGGTTTATGTACCCTGTTTTTTTGGGAAAGAAACAAAAACTCTCTTTTTCTTTCTTTTTCTTATTTTGCACCTAAAACATTATTAGTTATTTATTTGTTTGTGCGAGCCTTTATACTTTGAGGCAAGAAAAGAAGTATATGAAAATGAATGGCTTTTGAATGGTTTGTGTTACTTTGGGTTTGTATATGGGGTGACGAATGTGTATATTGCTTTGGAATTCCCTCCCCCATGATTGTTTGCAGGGTGCTTTGTTACTTGCAGCTTGGGACAAGTCGGGGAGTGCCCTGGTACAGATCAGCTTTTGCAGTTTGCTGATGTCTGATGTTGGCTTTACTTTGTCGCACGACTCTAAGCATCCGGGGTACATTCTGTCGCGTGACATTATAAGCCAGGTTGACAATCCTTCAAACAAGGACTTCTTCATTATTTCCCAAGATTCATCTTCCTACTCAGGATGTGGAGATCAGTATGTCTATCGAAGGGTGAGCCTTTTGCTAGGGAATCCAATTTCAAGCATTGCTTATCATGATAACAGCTCCGGAAATCACGCACAAAATGTTCATCGTCTTCTGGCCAAAGCCCCAGCTTCATACACATCCTTATGCAGCCCCAGTCCGAGGTTGGTCCTTTGATTTCAGTTAGTCGGTCAGACAGCAGACAAGACTCAAGAAGTTTGCATGCAGGGACATATCTTTCGGATAGTGGGAAATGAATCCTGATCTTCTGTTTATGACACTCTCGCTTTTAGGTTTAACTCTTTTGGGAGAGTATAAGCATCACAAGGTGTGGAAAGTGTATGGAAGCCCCTGCTGACCGACACGGTGTTTAGCTCTATCTTCCTAATGATGTAGAAAGAGAAGACTTTTCGAGACACTTGAAAACCTGTCTTATTCGTGATGATCACAAAGCTACTTAAAACCTTTTATTGATGTTCGGGTTAGTCAACCGCTAACGCTGATATGGGCAAATATTTTTATCAATCCTGAGGAGAAAGCCCACTGATATCGAAAACCGAAAGGATAGACAGTGCATAAGCATGGTCCTTGAAGAGACCGGATTTTCTGAGATTTGTTTGTGATTTCGACCGAACCAGTTAAGGCTGCCTACGTTCCCCTTTTGTAAGAGAACTAAGGGGCTCAGGTCTCCGTAGTTCGGGTTTATCCCGAATGAAAAGAATGGACGATGAAGTTCGGGGATGTGAGGATCTTCGAGAAATATTGAGAATCGAAAGAACGTGTCCTCTTAGAGTGTCGATGGGAGACACAGGTGCGAAGCCCCAGTGGGACGTTCACGGCAGGTGTTTGCGGAGTAAGAATGAAATGTGCTCACATACAATGTTGAGTGAACGGACGGAATTTGCACAATCTTCGCTTGACGGTCTTTTGAGCTGGGATGGACTTGGCTCCTCTTTAAGCAGCAATCTGTCTTGGATCTCGACGAAATTGGAGTGAAATTGCTATCCGGTAGTAACTGCGGCTGGGCTTCGGGATTTCGATCGGTCTTTGGGTGATTTGGAAAGTCATGACCTCTTAAAACGAGAGGTCGGCTAGGTTTTTCGCTGACTAGACCTCTAAAGATGAGAGGTTGGCTCTTGGGTAGGTGTTTAGGATTTCTAAGGTGAGGGAAATCTGTGTTTGCATCTTTGCAGCCTCTAAGAATGAGAGGTCTATCTTGGCTTTGGCTAGGGCAAAGGTAAGGGTAATGTCCTCTAAAATTGAGAGGACGGCTTGGAATTGGTTAAGGTAATGGTGAGGGGACATCCGTGCTGTCTCTTCGTTCGCTCTGAGACTCCTTTTGAGCGACGACCGGATCCTTTGACATTTTTTTTGCTTTCGAGAGAATCACTGGGGACTAGGCTCTCTCTTTTCTTTTTTTTTATATTTTTTTTCAATTTTGTCTCTCTTTTTTTTTTGTATCTTCTCTTTTTTTTTTCGAGAGGAGAATTTCGGCTAGTCCCCAGGATGGATCATTGCCTTCCGTCGTTCTTTGAGCTTGGAGCCAGTCGATCCTTCTTTGAAATACAAGAGCCTCAAGGATAGTCCCTCTTCTTCTGGTGATGGCTGAATGGGTTTCAAATATGCCGATCTTGAATTGAAAGGGTATTGTTTAGGTGAGGGTAAGGTAAAGGTTTTTCCTAGGGGTGAGAGGTTTCAACCGCAGTCCCTACCGGATGATCCGAACGCTGAGTCTTCATTGCTTCATTAGCTTACTTCGCGGAAGATCCATGCAAATTTACCGAGCAACGAGGTAGTGAGGACGAAGGAAAGTATGTGAGCACAGAAAATACAAATTGGGGCTGATCAGCCCCGGTTTAAAGAATGATATCAGCAGGTTTTCTCGCTCCGATTAATTTAAACATTAGCCATTTCAAAGCATTAGTCAGTGAGCAGCACAAGTGATCATGTAAAATAAGACCATTTCAATTTAAGCAGAATGTAAGTGAACTAGTAATATCTCGAGTCTAGCAAGAATAGAATAAAAAACTTTCATTAATATAATAAAAGATGCACATCACGGACTTGACAGACTCCTGACCACATACGAGACACTCTAGAACCTACGATACCGACTGACTGATTTCTTTGGGGGAAGACATCTTCTGGTCTTCACTGATATTACTGAGGAGGACCGGAAATCACATTGGGGGGAGCTTTCTCAATTCTGCCTTCATCCACGAGCTTCTGAATGAGCACTTTCAGGGGAGTGCAATCATTGGTGTCATGGCCCGGATACTGGTGATATTGGCAATACTTGCTAAGGTCCAAATTAAGCAGAGGCTTGCTGGGTTGATAATTCTCTAATGGCTTTATCATTCCTTTCCGCCTTAATCCGTTGAAAGCTTCTTCGGTCGACAACCCTAAATCATCGTATTCCCGTTTCTTGCGAGGGGGATACTGGCGGAGATCCTGGGTATTGCCATCATCAAGAGAACCCAATTCAATCTTTCCTTCATCAATAAGCTTTTGGATGATTATCCTCAATTGTAAGCACCCATGGGTAACATGTCCTGAGTACTGGTGATAGTCGCAGTACTTGCTTGGGTCCAGGCTTTCATTATGACGGAGAGGAGTATAATTCACTAGTGGGTACACCAAACCTCCGCTTGTCAGCAATTTAAGAAACTGATTCATGGGCATTCCCACTTTTCCCCAATAAGCTTTCTTTCTTCTTTTCTGCATTTTCTCAGAAGGAGGCTCAGATATTGTCTTCTCTTGCGGGGTAGGGTTCAGAGTTGGCATGAAAGACATCTGATTAACAGTCACATCTGAAGTTGATCCTGAAGGCTGCTCATGGGAGGGTGACAAGTTGAATCCGTACGCACTCATTGGTGATTGTGGGAAACATTCTTGTGGGAGAGCTTGATCGGGGTGGAATTTCAGTGAACCGTTTTGATTGAAGAAATGGTACACCACCTGGGAGTCTGGTTGGTATTGGCCTTTCAAATCGGGTTGCTTATGGATATTCCCAAGGTTTGATTGTTTATACTCGATCTGGGTCTGAGCCATCTGGGATATTGGAAAAAGATTTTCATCTTGCCTGTCTCCATTCATTTCTTTCATTGCATTTCTATCTCCGCAATCAACACTACTGGCTTTGACAATCTCCTCATATGATCCATCTTCATGACGAACTACTGTAATTCCCCGGAGGTGCATTGCTTCAACAAATCTGGCATGAGTCTCCTCCTCTCGAGCTTTGGAAACCTGGGCAAGCAATTGGGCTTTGCATTCCCGAATCATGGCGGCTTCAAGGGCAGCTCGCAATTCTGTCATTGACAAATCATTCAAATCCCACTGACCCGAAGCAAAGGGGATTCCAGACCGAGCGGGCGATACATCTTTTGCACCAGACATCTTTGAGCAGTAGGATAAAACTGGAAATTCTGGAAGAAGCCCCCCTGCGAACATTTGGAAATACGTACTGATTACTCACCCTTCTTGTAACAGAGCACCCCCCCCAAACTTGTCTCTTCCCTTTTACTTTAGAAGGATTGGTTATAAGGTATCGGAGGGAGAGTTTAAGGAATGGGAGAGGGAAAGAGAGAAAATGGGATAGACTCGCACAAACACAAATTTATTTATGTTCAAGTAAAAATCGGTATTTTAAATCCTAAATACAGTTGGGAAAGGATAAGCCTTTATTCATGCTAAACTATGCCTCGGGGAAACCTAGTGACGCGACGTTCGAATTACACCAAATGCCTTGTTTTGAATCATATAATAGGTAATGATACCTAACCAAACCCTAACATCTTTATGGAACGAAGAGGTTTGTCCAAATTTCTAAGGAAATTTGGGCAGCATAACGGGTCTTTTCGAAGAATTTCGAAGAAAAATCCGGCATGACCTCTCGTCGGTACATGTTGGCAATGCGGCATGATCTCTCGTTTAGAACACGCCATGAGAGTGACATGTTCCCACGTGAAATCATGTTGCGTTTGACAACATGTCCACAAGGTGTGAGGTTTTGGGAGAAGGTATAAAAATCTATGATATTTTTCAAAAACAATTCATTTTTGTTGTAATGAGAACATCGTATCAAAAACCAACCGTGGGTAAGGTTTAGTGTGGTGCCACCTATAACGCACTAGGGGGTTAGGTTTGATTTTAGGCGCTCAAGCGTAGGCGAATTTTATGGCCGTCCGCGATGCCGTCAATCGCACCCGAGGGTTCTAGATCTATGTGATGTAGTGTGCGGATGGCTAATTCGTTTATTTGCAAAAAACAAGGTTTTTTTTTATTTATTTTTTTTTTTTATTTTTTTTTTTTTAAGAAAACACACACCTTCACACAAAGTAAACAGGGAACAATAACCAAATGAGTCACACTTTGGTCCAAGGGACTGCCCTCAAACCAGTCTTCTGAAGTTCTGTTCAGTGGCCACCTTTTGTCGCGTGACACAGGACAACCAGGGACAAAGGTGTCGCACGACTTGGGTGGTCACCAAACCAGCAGCTCCTCAAATCAGCCCCTGCTTTACCATATCAAGAGCAACACAAGTACTAATGCACGACAAGTGACCAAAAGCACACAGGGCTCACAAGTTCTATAATTAACAAGATGTATGCATCACAAATGATTATTGAATAATGTACACAATCATGGATGTATTGGATGTTTTTTGACTTAACAAAAGCTTGACCCACTTAACACTTGAAAAACAGGTTTTCAAATGTATTCCCCAGCAGAGTCGCCACTGAATGCGCGCTCGCCGAAATTTGGATTGTGAAAATAGAGAGTCGCCACGCCGTTTTAAGAGGAAACATTGAAAACCTTTTGTTTAGAGAGAAAACTTGAGTTCGGGGGTCAGGTTACGTCTTGGGAAGAACCGAGAGTTCACCCAACACGCCTCGTCCATGGACGAGTCTTTCAATCAAAAATATCCAAGTAAATCCAAAATGTGTACAAATATCAATAATAAACGAAATGTGATAAAATACATCTTATTAATTATGAAACGAGGATTACACATTGTGAGCCCATTATTTAGGGAGGCCACATCCCTGATACAAACAGACTAGAACAGATTACAAAGGAAAAGAGTCACTGCAGATGGGTCATGTGTGTCGCATGACACATCGTGCCAGTGACCACATGTGTCGCGTGACACAGGATCACTTTGGAACGAAGGTGTCGCGTGACAGACATAAGCCTTCTGCAGGAACTTCACAATATGAACATAAAAAATAACAGAAGCTATACAGATCTAATTAATAAGCTGAATTACGAACGAAAAGTATAAACAACATTAAATCGACCCAGGGAGTGTGGATATGAGTAGATCCACACCCCCTTAGGGGCTCAAGCACCAAATCACACCAAATACCCAATATGAGCACAATTACACAATTCAATGCAAGTTAAACAGAGAGATTGCGATTGGGATTCAGTAATTCAGATAGCTAGGATCTGATTACTGAATCCAAACAAAAGGAATTATAAAATTGTAAGGAATTAAATGAGAGAGAGAGAAGAAGGGAATTAGGGAATTGTTACCCTTGTAGATTCCACGAATTCTATATCCAGTTGGATATAGAACCCTTCAGATCTTCGTTGTAGATCTCACAGTCCAGGTCCAAGGCTCCAATTGGTGTAGGCTTGAGAATTGGGTTTGGATGAGAGGGATTGGTTGGTTAGAAGGTAGGAGAGAGAGAGAGTTTGTGTTTGGGATCTTCGTTACGCTGCTATTTGGGCAGAGTAACAGTAGGCTAGAATTCGGATCCATCTCAATGAGGGGAAGGGTCTTATTTATAGGCTGCAGTTGGCTGCCTTAGTGTGTCGCACGACTATACGCGTCCACTTTTCATGCCTCGAGTTGTCGCGTGACACAAGGTGGCTCAACCGCTTTTGGCGCCAAAAACCAGTTTCTGGAACATTCCGGGAAAATACCCAAAAGGTCCAACAGGTTTTATTCCCAAGGGGTCCTTTGGCATGAATAATGTACCAAAAGGTACTTCCTTCGCGGGAAACTCATGGAACGTTTCCGGAAGTCTCGGGATAGGCCGGGAATTTACCAAAACGCCCCTTAATGCAGTTTTATTATATTAAAATGCATCAAAAAAGGTTGCGAATTGGATTGGCGTACTTACACAGGTAAACACAGCAAAGGTACGTCAATAACAGTACTTAATGCAAATATACCAAAGAGAAACGAAAGCATAAAAGTCCGTCCCAACACGGCAAAGCATAAAAAGTCCGTCCCAACACGGCAAAACATAAAAAACCCGTCACAAAAACACGACACACATTGCACATAATTTTCCCCACATAGTCCGTCACAAAAACACGGCACGCACTACACGACACATTTTCAAGAGTCTATCACAAAAACATGGCACACACTATACAATTTTCTCAAAAGAGGGATCCGTCCCTACACGACACATTTTCAAAAACCCGTCACAAAAACACGGCACACATTGCACATAAATTTCCCACAGAGTCCGTCACAAAAACACGACACACGTCACGCTTTTCACACAAAGTCCGTCCCTACACGGCAATTTTTTCACAATGTACATACGGAAATAGCATAAGGTACAAATCACTAAAGCATGCATTTCAAAGAGAGGCACTTTATTTTTATAAATAAGAGCTAATCTCCACATTTTTGCACAAAAAATCACATACCCACAATTCTTACACAGTCAATTTCAACAAATCAACATCAATTTCGCAAATTGATCATGGCAACAACAAAAGCCCCAAATATGCGAAAACTAAAACCTAGCTCTAGCATACAACAATTCAAGCAAGAATCAAAGCAAAAATTGATTCTTTACCTCCCTTACGGTCCTCCCTCGCAAGTTGTGCACCTCCGGATACAACACATCCGGATTCCTTGACGAAGGCACAAAAGAAGAGCAATTCCTTTGGAGATCCAATCTCCTCTCGATGGCCTCTTGGCTCCTTTGGCGACGACCTCGTCTAATTCTTTCCGCCATTGTAGCAATTCAAGCAACTCGAAAGAATTCCTTAAGAAATTTTGAACAAGTTTTTTCTCTCCCTCTCTCTCTTTTTCGCTCGGCTGAAGATGGAAAAATGGAGGAATGAGTCGTTGCTGAAGCTGATATGAATTTGGGAAAATCAAATTCCCTTGCTCATCCGTGTGGACCACTTTGCAAAGAAGGGGTATCCGTGCGGACTACTTTGTATCACTGGCGAGATTACCCTTTTGCCCTTATAATCTTTGCCCCTGGCTGTCCAAAGGCCTTTTCCGCAGATTCAATGCAGTTTGGTCCTTAACCCAACCAAACTAACCCCGGTCGTCATTCGTAAGCCCGAACCTCGCCCACTAAATGGTAAAACAAACACAAAAGGCGCAAATGCCTCCAAACACAAATCCCAAGGCACAAAACGCCTTCAAAACATAAAACACGAAATAAAAACCGGTCGTCATCGTAAGCCCGAACCTTGCCCATAAAACGGTAATCCAAACACCGGCCATCAAAGTAAGCCGAAATCCCTTCCTCAGTAGACACGGGAATTCTTGAAAACCCGTACAAGACCACGCATCCATATCTGATAATCCTTTTCAAGGCTTTGAGATGGGAAACCTTTGGGTTTGCTTGATATCTAGCATAGAGACATACAATGTACATAATGTCAGGTGTACTAGCTGTGAGGTATAGCAAACTACCTATCATACTTCTATACACAGTTTGGTCCACACTTTCACCATCTGTGTCATGACTGATCCTTTGGGATGATCCAATTGGTGTTTTGAGGTGAGAGGAGTATTCAAGGGAGAATTTTTTCACAAGATTTTTGGCATACTTGGATTGAGAGATGAACATACCTTCTTTAAACTGTTTAATCTGTAAACCTAGGAAGTAGTTCAGCTCACCTACTATACTCATCTCAAATATGGAGGTTATGCTATCCACAAATGCAGTCAACATAGTGTCTGAATTAGATCCAAACACTATGTCATCCACATAGATTTGAGCCACAATTATCTCCCTTTTAACTTTCCTTACAAACAAGGTTTTGTCCACCTCACCTCTCTTAAACCCTAGGTGGAGAAAATGGTCAGTCAACTTACCATACCAAGCTCTAGGGGCTTGTTTCAAAGTCAGTTCATTCAACTTGAGTATACCCTTAAGCCACAAGTCTAGCCTTGTTTATAGTAATCACCCCTTTCTCATCAGTCTTATTTTTGAAAATCCATTTTGTTCCTATGACATTTCCATGAGAGGGCCTAGGAACTAAGGTCCAAACATCATTCTTTTCAAACTGACTCAACTCTTCTTGTATGACCATAATCCAGTCAACATCCTTTAAAGCCTCAATTATATTTTTAGGTTCAATATTTAAACATAACAACAAAAACTTACCTTGGAGAATGCTGATGAGCAACTCCACAAACCAGCTAGCTCTCTGTATCTTACCTTTCCTTTCTACCTTGTTCTCACTTGATCATGCACATCTCTCACAACCTATGAACTGGGATGATTTTTCTGGATTTTTGATGGAATATCCCTTGATCTATCCACACACCCACCCTCAACACCTTCTGGAGTATCATCTTTTTCAGATTCAGAGGAACTGTCCTCAAATTCAGGGGTTTAGGAGGATATGGGGACAAATGTGGGTATGGATGTGGATGTAGATGTGTCCACATCCTTAGTCACATCCTTCTCTGCTTCAGCATTTGTTTCAGTTTCATCATCCTCTGTTTGCTCCACAACACATGTGTCTGTAACTTTCAAGTCTAGCAAGCAACCTGAAACATCATCCTCAGCAATTTTGAGGTGAAGATCAAGTGTATCATAAAAAACTACATTAGCAGATTCCATAATAGTTTTTGTTTTTAGGTTAAACACCACCCTATAAGCTCTACTATTAGTGGAGTAGCCCATGAATATTGCTTTATCACTCTTGGAATCAAACTTGGACAAGTATTCCCTATCATTAAGGATGTAACAGATACAACCAAACACATGAAAATACTTTAGAGTATGTTTCTTGCCAAGTAGGATTTGATAGGGTGTCATAGTGCTCCCAATTCTGAGAAACGCCCTATTGTCAATGTGACAGGCAGTATTCAAAGCTTCTGCCCAAAATTTCTTTGATAGGTTTTTGGAACTCAACATAACCCTAGCTATTTCTTGTAGAGTTTTATTTTTCCTTTCTGCAACTCTATTTTGTTGAGGATTAATAGGAGCAGATAATTCATGAGTGATTCCCTTAGAGTTGCAGAAGGAAGTAAACATGGAGTTCTCATACTCAGTACCATGGTTAGACATAATCCTTACAGCCTTAAGTCAATACAAATTTATGACCCTCTTATACTAGTTTTTGAACTCACCTATGGTCTCAGACTTCTCCCTTAAAAACATCACCCAAGTGTACCTGGAGTAGTCATCAACACACACAAAAGTATACTTTTTCCTACCATGACTTTCTACTTCTATAGTCCCCATCAAGTCAGTGAGTATCAACTCCAAATATCTAGATGTGGAACATTGTTGGACCTTTTTGTGTGAGGATTTTGTCTGCTTACCCTTTTGACAAGAGCCACAGACATCAGTGTTTTTAAAGCTCAGTTTAGGGAGATCCCTTACAGCTACATACCTTTGGAATTCCTCTAATTTTCTGCTGCTAGCATGCCCTAGTTTTTTGTGCCACAGATTGACATCATTTACTTTAGTATTTAGGCAAGACAAATTGTCACCAAATTGGTAACATTTATCAACAGATCTTGGACTTGTAAAAACACATTTGTTATCTTTATCAAACACCTCACACAGATATTTATCAAATTTCACATGAAGGTCATCATCACACAACTGACTGATTGTTGGGTATGCTCATTATAAGCCCCTCCTATTACTTGATTTGATTGATACCATCACCTAATTTATTTTATATGGACTATAGAATCTTATGTATGAAGTTTTATAACTTCAATTTTTAGTTAAGTCCATTTTTTTAGTACAGTTACTTAGGCTTGAGTAGGTTAATATAGGTTAAAAATTTCCTAAGTGATTTGGCTCAAGTTAAGACTGAACTCATGCAGTATGCGGTTGACCGCACCCTATTGACAGACCACAGTGTCTTCAACCGCACTCTCTTGTCTGACCGCATTGCAGACCGCATTGAGCCTGGCAAAACCACACCATGGAAACCGCTTGGACATGCTGACCGCATGGCTTGGAAGACCGCTCACCAAGGCTGACCATTTATCTTTCCAAACCGCATGACTTGCCAGACCGCACAGTTGTGATGTACCCGATTTTTTTTTTGTGAAAATCAAAACGGAGTCGCCACGCCATTTTTGTTTTAAGGGCCAAAACTTTGAAACATGCCCGGAATCACGAGATTCGAGTTCGGAGGTCACGTTACGCGCCGGGAAGAACGTTAGTGTTCACCCGGAACGCCTCGTAAAACGAGTCTTCCAAGCTAAAAAACCATTTGTTTGTGTGTGTGTGTGTGTTGCTTTGGCCAAAATATGTTAAAAATGAGAAAAGTAAAAATTGGGAACTCTTTTTAAGACTTTAAACTGATCCCATGATTTTTTGGATAATTTTTAGGTTGAGATTTGGTACTCAAAAGACCTTTTGAAGTTGAAAATCACTTCTGCCAGAATGAAAAAGGCAGTGGACACTTGATTTTGAAATGGACTTTAGAGCTTTAAAATCTCTGAATATGGGAAAAGTCCGGGAATGAAAGTTGTTCAAAACACCTTAAATAAGGTTTATCTCAAAGAACTTTTCACTTTGGAGATGATTTGGTGGACCAAAAACTTCTGGAAATCTCAGATGTGAAATCTGGATTTCCAGAAACTGATGAACTGACCTTTAAAAGATAATTTGAAAAAAGGATTTTTACTTACGAAAAAAATAAAATAAAAATATATCTGGAAAGCTCTGGATGTTGGATACAAAAAGTATTTTGTAGTCAACACCAAATTCCAAGTTTATCTGTGTCCAAAAAATTAGACCATGGACTGAGGTCTTAGAAAATTGCTACTGGACAGCAACTTCTCAAGAAGGAAAATATGATTTTAAAGAGGGTTTTGCATCCATGATTGTCCCCATTTCCCTAGGTTTTGGTTATTGATCACTAAACATTTTAGTGGTGATCTACTATACCAAACCATCCTTGGGGTACATTAGGACTTCAAGCATTTCATTTGCTTGGGAAGGGGAATTTCATCCTTTGAAAGAAAGATTTTGTGTATGAAAATGATTTTGGAAAACACTTTTTAGTGAATGATCTTTAGAAAAACACTTTTAAGTGAGTAAGAAAATGATTTGGACCTTTTAAATGGTCATCCATTGGAAATTTATTCCAAGGTGACTACATTTTTAGGTCAAGCAAAGATGAACAACAAATGAGTTGATGAACAAACTACATCTTTAAAGCTTGAGATGCATGCATGAATGAGAGATATTTAGGGTAGGAAGAGGGATATTATACCTATCTTCCCTTGTGTATGAGCTTGACTTGAGGAGTATCAAGATTTGAATGTGTTTAGAGTTTGTGATTAGAGTTGGTCAAAGAGAAAACAAGTAGATAACAATGAAGTCCTCTATGTTTTCTCTCTAATCCTCCTCCTAAGGGGTGATTTGAGCTTGGGTTTGTGTATATATGAAGATGATTTGAAAGTGTTTTGAGTGAGTGGGATTTGGGAAAGATTGAAGAGAAAATGGTGGCAATTCAAAGAAATTCCCACTGTTTTCTCCCTATTTTTCGCCAAGATGCAGTTGCTGTGAGTGAATTGTGTTGTGTAGACTGAGAGAGGAGGGGTCAATTTATAGGCCACTGAAATCTTCAAAGATATCCGCGCGGAGGGTATCGTAAATGTGCACTGTTCATCTGCTACAGTGCAGGCTTTGGACAGGAAGAATATTATTCAAAAATTCCAGCAGTTTGTGTTTTTCAACTTGCCTAATTCGGATTTTTCCAATTTCTTTTACTTTTTGAGATTCTTTTCTTGGTTTAACTTTAAATGGCAATCCCTAATCTACCCTTACTTTGTTAGAAAAGTTAGAAATGTTAGAAATGTTAGGAATGCTATAACTCTCGTTAATTTTCTAACGAAAATACTAACAAACTCAAATTGGAGTACTTACAACAGTCCTTAGCTAACTTGAAGATTGAGAAATTAATTTTGATCACAACTCAGAGTTAACTCAGAATTATACTGTTGCAGAATTCATTCAGTAAAATTCAAATTAGTGATAGCTGGGATATCTCGTACAAAGGACATACCAGCATAACACCTCGCCACTAACTCTGCAACTTGGAGACAAAAAGGGAATGTTCTCCAATCAGACATCAACAATACATTGTCCTTGAAGCTTTCTCAATACGAAATTCCAACGGCTATTTTATTCCAAGGCTATAAATAGACCTTGTGATGAGTGTTGAAGCTCAGAATCTCCAGAATCATTTGAATCTTCAAACACATCAAAGCTTTCAAGAATACCTTACCCAGAAATCTCTCAAGCCTTGTAACCACTCCAGATTCTTCAAGCTTTATCTTTAACATTATAAAGAGCTCTTGAATCTTGCACACACACACATACACTGGTTATTGTCTAGGATAAACTTCATAGAAAAATATAGTTAGATTCGAGATTGATTATCATATTTGTATTCCTCTGTAACTGTAACTCAAATCAAATATACTATCACCCTTCAAAAATCCAAGACTAACCATCTTGGTAGAGGACGTAGATCATTTACGATTGAACCTCTCCAAATATCTTGTCAACAACTTTCTGCACTTTACATTTCAAGTTCTTAAGTTTTTATATTATTCCTTGTGTTTGATCTTCATATCTATCCAACCGCATTTTGAATTGTGTTAATAGTACAAAACTGCCTAAGCCTATTTTTCAACCCTGCGGTCGACCACACTTTACCATCTGCAGTCGACCACACCATTTTTTACTACTAAGCTTTTGCACTTAGAAACTTCCGATGTGCATTTTACTAAGCTTGAAAGTTGGTTTTCCTTGACCACACTTTCACCCTAAGTAAGCCAAGGTTGAATTTTTGAAAAGAGTAGAAAAATTTTATACAGCTATTCACCCCCCCTCTAGCTGTTTTCATACTCTTGTTGCACCTTTGGGACCAACAAGTGGTATCAGAGCTAAACACCTTTATAAAACTATTCTTTGCTTTTTCAAGCTTAACAGCTTGGGTGCCGATTCGTTTTGGCAACTTCAAAAGCTATGGCAACGATTAATTATTCACACATTCCTATGTTGGATGAAGATCACTTCGATATCTGGAAAGCTCGAATGCTAATTCATTTAGAGTCAATAGATGAAAGGTTGGTTGATTGTGTAAACGATGGACCTTTTGTACCAATGAAGGCCAATCCCGATCCAACTACAAATACTGAAATTCCTGAAGTTAAAAAGTTGAAGACGGAATGGACTGACGAAGAAAGAAAATATGTTGCATTGGATAGCAAAGCCAGACATATCATTTCTGGAACCTTATCAGTATCCATCTATCAGAAGGTACTCAAATGCACAACCGCAAAGCAGATGTGGGACTCTATTGTAAGCTATCTCGAAGGTGATGATCTGTGCAAGGAGAACAAGAAGCTTAAAGTTGAAAGAAGATACAACAGCTTTACAAGACGACCGAATGAAACTGTACGTCAAACCTACGACCGCTATGTTGAGGTAGTAAATTCTTTCTTATCTCTTGGTAAAGTATTAACTGATAAAGAAATTAACATGACATTCCTTGCTGCTTTGGGATCCAAATGGATGCACAAAGCTACTTCCCTTGAAGACTCAAAACATTTGAATACTTGGACTCTCCGTAACTTGTATGCAAATCTTAAAGTTTATGGGTTAAAATTACAACATATTGAAGAGGTTGAAGGGAAGGGAAAATCACTTTCTATGTCTGTTGTTGATCATGTGGAGAAACCCTCAAAGCCTACCTCAGATCCTAATATTTCAACTTCTTCTCTCATCGATATGGATGACGAGGATTTTGCCATGTTTGTAAAACGTTTCCAAAAATTTCGTAAAAATTCAAAATCATTTTCAAAA
Source organism: Adenophora triphylla var. japonica (assembly GCA_022495995.1). Lineage (NCBI taxonomy): Eukaryota > Viridiplantae > Streptophyta > Magnoliopsida > Asterales > Campanulaceae > Adenophora > Adenophora triphylla. The sequence goes on from JAFEMH010001289.1 coordinate 367,982, forward strand.
GGTAAACCTCCAGCAACATCTTCTAGGGTGAGTGATCCAAAGAAAAAGGGTGACCTTGTTTGCTACAATTGTAGAAAGCCCGGTCATTTTGCTTCGAAGTGTCCTCAACCCAAATATGAGTATTTGAAAAAGAAAACTTTCCCTTCGAAATTTTCTCGACGAAAGGGGATGGTTGCTAAAGAAGAAGAGAATTCAAAAGAACTTGCTACTTGGATCGAAACTGATTCTGATGAAGAAAGCGATGAGAGTACCGAAGAGGTAATCTCTGCCTTGTTGCTGAGGATGCTTCTAGTGATTCAGAAGATGAAGTTTACGATGAGTCGCCCAAAAAGAGGAATGAGGTGATTTCAAAGAAAACCAAGTTTGTGGCTGATAGTGTGGACTATAGCAACTTTGAACTCACTCCAAGCTACAAAATTGGGTAACATTCATTTAGAGCATGTTGGTACTGACAATCAAATTGCAGATATTCTCACCAAAGCTCTCGACTCCAAGAGATTCATGTACTTAAGAGGAGAAATGGATATGCTAGAACTTAAATAAACTTATCCATATTTTTAACTAACAAAGGTGTGTTTTGAGTTCATGGTTAAGTACAGGTCAATAGAATGGCCCATTCCATTTAATACGGTCGACCGCACCAAGCTTATCAAAGTCACGGTCAACCGCATTAGGTCCTTCAGCATGCATATGGCTCACATCCATCTCAAATGGACCGCATGCATCAGATTGGATCGCATAATCCTATCACTCATCATTTCTAGGCTTTATAGAAGCCTTCAATACGGTCAACCGTGTGGCTCGAATAAGTCATAATCAATCAATCTTTGAAGACATCAGGTAAGTATTCTAACTCTTTTTGATGCCTGGAAGTTGTCCATTTTAGGACAAGATAATTGCACAAGGATACTTTTGCAATTATTTTTCCCTCGTATTTCTTAAATTCAAATCTTTTTGAGGAAAATATTTTATTTTTAAATGACACTTGTTCAGCCCCCATTGGTTGTCCAAATGAAGATAAAAGGACTATCCCTCTTACACAAATGACAATTATGTGCACTACTCCTCCCTCCATAACCTCCATTTCCATTACTCCACTTCTTCACTAACCTGCACAATATCCTTACAGTACTTTCAGTTTGTCTTCTTCTCTCTCTCTCTACTTTCTCTCTCTAAAATTTGCTCTATAAATGGCTCCTTCAAAAGAGGATTCATCTCATTCAACCTCTAAGGAATCAAGCAGTGGTTCCACTCTCTCTAAATTCGTGATAATGGTATGAAATTTCTATCTTTAAACCCTTATTTTTGAACTTCAAAAATCACTCTATCTGTTCCTCTTTCTCAGAAAAATGGGAAACCCTTTTTCTTTCAAAATGCTGATTTTTGATGATATTTGCGTTGAAATCTCTTCATTTATGATCGATTTACTGTAGTGATACTATTTATGTTGTTTACTTCGTGATTACTCGGTATCTTGATGTTCAAATTGACAATTTTTTGAAAACCTAGGTTTCTAGTTTTTCGAGTTTCAAACCTGATTTATGCAATTTATTTGAGTTTGAATCATGTTTTTAATGTTGTTTTGATGAAATTTCTACTCCTAGAAGCAAGAAAATATAAATTTTACAAGTTTTGTGAAAATCTGGAAATTTTGTTCATGTTCTTCATGTGTTCATATGAAATTCTTGAAAATATTCTATATTTTGGGTCTTGATTCAATTTAATCATGTTTCTACATTTTGATCTAAAAATTATGATTGCAAGTATTTTGTTCATGTTTTTGCTCAATTCTTGAAGACGGTCGACCGCAAATTTTTAATCCTCACGGTCTACCGCATGACTAATGAGATATATTTTGCTAAGTATTTCATTATTACCATTGTAAATACGATCGACCGCATCCTACATGCTTTACCTCACGGTCGACCGCATCTACAAACACTGTGTTTTTCTCACATTTCATATTCTCTGCAGAATACCAGTCACTTTATCCACGATTGGGTTATTGACCGTACGGATTTAGCTCAAGATGCTCTTGGTAGAGTAATGCTAAAAGCTTTTAGGGATTGTGGAGTTCTACCTTTCTTCAACATGAATAAAACTGTTCGTGTTCCAACATTAGTTGATCAATTTTTTCACTACGCCAGAGAAGTAATAGTCAAGGATGATCAAGGAAGAAGAATCAAATTGAAAAGCACGCAGATTCAAGGAATATCATTGGAAATTGACTATGAAGATATTGCTTTCGTTCTGAACCTTAAGTTTGCAAGGACTGATCCCATGGAAATTGACCAGAGAGATCTGGATGATCTAGCCACTTCACTGATTGACTGCACAGCAGTTACAACCACTCCAAGGAAAAACTTTAATGAACTGATGTATCATATCAGTCATCTTATTGGACATTGCTTCTTCTGCAAAACTGGAACTCAATCTAATTTCAACAATGATCAGTGGAAAATCTCTGCCGCAATATTTCATGGGACAAAATTGCACTGGCCCAAGATAATTTATCAGAGATTAGTGGCAAGCATTCTGGAATATCAGAAGAATGAGGCAGCTGGGCACAACAAGTATAGAACTCAAACCAGGCTTGTCTCTCTGATACTGGCTCAGACAATTAAGATTGGTCAATACATTGATAGGCATAAAGAACTTCAAGATGAAATTCCAAAGTCTAAAGTCTTTACCAAGAAACACATGCAAGCGTTTAGAAACAGATTTGGAAATGATCTGTATATACAATTATGGAAAAAGGACCCAGTTGAAGAATTTGTGCCTCTCGAAGGCCAAAATAAGATTGAAAAAGATCCTGTTGCTGACAAGGACAAGAAAAGGAAAATTCAAGGGAAATGGCCAGAAGGGCCAAAGGAAAAGACAAGGCTGACGATCAGCCAAAGAAGAAAGATTGTTGATCTACCAAGAAAACCTGGTGGGATCAAAATCCAAGAGCCATGCCAAGTCAAGCTTTCTTCCTTACCAAGCCAAACTGAAAAACCACGGTCGACCGCAGTCTCCAAACCTATCAAGCTCTCAAAATTCAGTGCCCCAGTTCTCCAATCATTCCACAGAACCCCACTCCAACTGCTGAAAAAGAAAAGCAGATTTATGATCATTTATTTGGTGCCCCATCTCAGGGGGAGAAGAAAAAGAAAAATGATGACCTATTCAGTCTCCTCAGCCTATCCCTAAATCAAATCTTGATCAAATCCTTCAATCCATTGAGACTTTAACCTCCACCCAGCTTGACAATCAAGCTCAGATTGCCCAACTGCTGCATAATCAATCCTCTCTTGCTGCTGCTCACAAAAAGCTTCATGCCCAAGTCAACTCTCTTCCCTCCCTTTTGATTGAAACCATTAAGGGGGAGAATATTTATCTAACAAAGGCATTTAAAGATACCATGTCTGGGCAAACAGGCACAAGTTCAAGCCAGCTAGCTGCCCTCATCACTCCATTTGCTCCTACCTCTCAAGTAAACTCTATCACTCAAGAGTTTATCAAGGAAGATATGAAAAAGATGACTCAAGCTATTCAATATGGCTTAGCATCTAAAATGAAGTATGTTGTGGAGGAAATGTCTAGAGCAATGGCTTTAGATAAATCAGAAGTAATGAGAAAAATTAAGAAGGTTGATGAGTACATTGATACTTCAATCAAAGCTGCTTTTACAGTTCTGGGAGATAGATTCAAGAGTGTAAGGGAAACTATAGGCATTCACTCCAATAGGATTGACTACTAGACTTCAAGGATTGATAAGCTTACAAATCTGTCAACAGGTAATTTTCAAAATATTTAACATCACCTGACCACTCTTGAAGCTGCCATACATGGTGAAGCAGCTGATCTTAGTTGAGTGCTTCAAGCTATTGGTGCTGAAGCTTCTGCATTTTACATGCCAGAAGATCTTCCTCCAGCTCTTGCCCCTCATGCTGAACCTGCTGTCAACAACTATGTCATCATCAGAGATAGAGACAGCTTTGATTTGCCTCCTCCTCCTCTTCCTCCTCCCAGAAGATAAATTTGAAGACAATGAAGATCCTGCTATTTTTGAAGATGAAGATTGGAAGATGAAGAATCCTTTTAGAAGCCTTTTGTCTTATTGCTTCCCTATTTTTGTTTAAAACTTGAAATTCTGTAAGCTACAATCAATATTTTCTCTTTAATGCATCATTATCGGTTGAAAACTTTATTCATTCAAACTACTTGTTTGTGGAATAATGACTGCATTATTTTATAACTCATGCATATAGCTCATCCTACTTATCTCATACTTATGCATGTTTCATACATTTAGTTTAAATGCATTCATGCACTTCATGTTAGCATCTCTGAATGCACTAAGTGTTTATTTCTTACTTCCCTATGTAAATCTTTTCTTATCTTTATAGGAAGTTAGAAATCTATGACTTCAGCTTAGTGTGTGCATTGACTTGGGACATGATTTACCACTCTTAATTATTTGGACATGTTTTTACCAAGTACAATGAATTATCCTTTGTTATAGTAGGTAATGGTCTCAATCAAATAGGGGGAGATTGTTGGGTATGCTCATTATAAGCCCCTCCTATTACTTTATTTGATCGATACCATCACCTAATTTATTTTATATGGACTATAGGATCTTATGTATGAAGTTTTATAACTTCAATTTTTAGTTAAGTCCATTTTTGTAGTGTAGTTACTTAGGCTTGAGTAGGTTAATATAGGTTAAAAATTTCCTAAGTGTTTTGGCTCAAGTTAAGACTGAACTCATGTAGTATGCGGTTGACCGCACCCTATTGACAGACCGCAGTGTCTTCAACCACACTCTCTTGTCTGACCGCATTGCAGACCGCATTGAGCCTGACAAAACCACACCATGGAAACCGCTTGGACAAGCTGATCGCATGGCTTGGAAGACCGCTCACCAAGGCTGACCGTTTAGCTTTCTAAACCGCATGACTTGCCAGACCGCACAGTCCTTAGCCAACTTGAAGATTGAGAAATTAATTCTGATCACAACTCAGAGTTAACTCAGAATTATACAATTGCAGAATTCATTCAGTAAAATTCAAATTAGTGACAGCTGGGATATCTCGTACAAAGGACATACCAACATACCACCTCGCCACTAACTCTGCAACATGGAGACAAAAAGGGAATGTGCTCCAATCAGATATCAATAGCACATTGTCCTTGAAGCTTGCTCAATAAGAAATTCCAACGGCTATTTTATTCCAATGCTATAAATAAACCTTGTGATCAAGCCTGATAAGCAAGCTTGAGTACTAGAGACATTGTTATAATCCTCAAAGTGTTGAAGCTCAGAATCTCCAGAATCATTTGAATCTTCAAACACATCAAAGCTTTCAAGAATATCTTACCCAGAAATCTCTCAAGCCTTGTAACCACTCCAGATTCATCAAGCTCTATCTTTAACATTATAAAGAGCTCTTGAATCCTGCACACACACACATACACTGGCTATTGTCTAGGATCACCTTCATAGAAAAAGATAGTTAGATTCGATATTGATTCTCATATTTGTATTCCTCTGTAACTGCAACTGCAACTCAAATCAAATATACTATCACCCTTCAAAAATCCAAGACTAACCATCTTGATAGAGGACGTAGATCATTTACGATTGAACCTCTCCAAATATCTTGTCAACTACTTTTTGCACTTTACATTTCAAGTTCTTAAGTTTTTATACTATTCCTTGTATTTGATCTTCATATCTATCCAATCGCATTTTGAATTGTGTTAATAGTACAAATCTGCCTAAGCCTATTTTTCAACCGCGCGGTCGACCACACTTTACCATTTGCGGTCGACCACACCATTTTTTACTACTAAGCTTTTACACTTAGAAACTTCCGCTGTGCATTTTACTAAGCTTGAAAGTTGGTTTTCACTTGGCCACACTTCCACCCTAAATAAGCCAAGGTTGAATTTTTTAAAAGAGTAGAAATTTTTTTATACAGCTATTCACCCCCCCCCCTCTAGTTGTTTTCATACTCTTGTTGCACCTTTGAGACCAACATTGATGCTTATCAGATTAGCCTTTAGGCCTTCAACATGGTAAACATTGTGCAATTTTGGGAGACCCTTAACATATAGTCTAAATATATTTACATAAATAAATGCTATTTACATATTTAACAATGTCCTTTTCCAAATAGGACAATATAAATCTTTGCAAGAAAGTTATAAAATTCTCTTACCAAATATATCAATTGGAATCGAATTAGGAAACAAAATATTTCCTAAAATCTCACTCTTTCAAATTTTTCTGGTCCAGTTACACCGATTGTTGTAATTTCAAATTATTTGAGATTACAACAATTGTCTGGTTGTGTTTTGATGCTACAGGAAATGTGCTTATCAGTAATCCTCCACGTGGTAGGACTAATCACCTGGCTCCTTGACCTGAAATCAGAACCCACGACTAGCCGGATGTGTCTCCGGCGAAGACGCTCGGGCGTGAGAGTAAGAACACAGTTGTATATAGCTCAAAATGTATTGAATAAGTGAATTCCAATAACAAAATGGCAGTTACCTTTCACCGTTTGGTAGTGATGAAGTATTTATAGGTGAAGACCGTTATGTTGGATGGTGCTGCATGAGCTCCGTAATTATAGCGGCGGTTATGTTCGTGGGAACATGCTTGTAACTGTCCCTGATTTACAGGGATGCTGTTAAGGAATGATTTGACACACGTGCGTCCATATTTATTAGGTCGACGCTTGGTGATTAGGTCGAGGTCGCCATTTGGGGAATGGTCGACCTGACTGACGGGTAGAGCATGATTCGTACCCGAATTGTGGTATGGATCAAGAGGTCGGACTAGGTTAGGTCGGGAATTGGTAAGTCGGACCATGGGCCTAGTCGACTGATATTTGAGGTGGGCCTTGGGCCTTATTTAGATTGGGCCAGCCTTATTGAGAATGTGAGAGTCAAAGCTGTATGTGATTGGGCTTTACCCGCTTGGCCCAACTCGACACTTTTGGTATGTTCAGTGGCCCCCAACTTTCGAGTTGACTTCGTCGACTTGGAAGTTAAGAAGATCTTTCGCTGAAAATTTGCTTTTACTCGCAGGTCGATACTCGCTTTGAGGCCTAGTCGACCAAAGTGACGTGGCACAATCTAGGGCGTTGATGATGAACGGCCATAGATGAAGGAGCGCCGTTTTTCCCATAATGATTACAATTTTGACGTTTGAGAGTCTGCCTTGGGAACTGCTTCCACCATTAATTAGGAAATTTATTTTGAATTTTCCCTTGCCCTTTCCAATTCAGGAAGCTATAAATTGAGGAATCCTTCTCCATTTACAACTTTTGCTGTCCCTGAACTCTGTGCGTGATTCCGGCGGTGATAAAGGCAATATATTCTTGCTATAAATTGGTGATTTCTCCCTCCATCGTTCCGTTTTTCTCCACTGTTAAAGGTACTTCCCTTATCTTTGAGAATTAGGGCTTTAATTTCTGCAATTTCTTTTGATTTCGCCATGGCTAGGACCTTTAGTACTGAACCCGGAGCTTGGTATGGTTACTGTAGAATCAACCGTAGGGCCTATAAGCACTTAAACGGAGAGTGGAGGGAGTTGACCATGGAGGAGTGTGCTTCAATTTTGACCCGATGGGGTTTGCACTTTATTGAACTGACCTTGCCTGAGGGAGATAGTTTGGGTATTCTAGGAACGAACGACCCAAGAGTTGAGTCATTCCACCTCTTTCAGGAGCTCCTCGATCATATTGCTACATTTTACATTCAGGGTCCCAATAAACCTTCTTTCCTTAGGAATAGGATTGGGTTTCTGGGGGAATCTAGGTCGCCCTTTAGTGTGTCTGCTAGGACTCCTGAGACTTCTTGTAGAACTGATTCCCCTGTTTCCCCTTCTTCTTGTACAGATATGGAGACTCAAGGTGAAGCTAATGCCTCGACCTCGTCAAGCCCACGTATCGTGGATGCTTTTGGGAATAAGGTGGTGTCAGGAAGGAACGAGCGGGGGTATGTGCCTCAAGGGCCACTTAGAGGAAAGCAGAATTTTCCCTCCAGATTGTCCACGATCCATGACTTCTGCGAGGTGGACAGAAAAGAGTTTGAGGTCACCCTCTACAGCAAGGCTGACTTCTTCAAACAGTTTGGAAAGTCCTACAAGACTGATGCCACTAGAGTAGCCTTTTATTATGGTCAGTTTATTGCCGGCCTTAGATTGCCCTTGGACCCCTTCATTAACGATTTCTTAGAATGCGCCAATGCTTTACCCCTCCAACTGGGTGCCAATACCTGCAGAGTCTTGGTCTGTTTTGCAATGGTTTGTCGCTTCTTAGGTTATGAGCCTTGCATGAGGGTATTCAGAGAGTTCTTTGCTGTGAAGTTTGACAAGAATGGTGGCATAAGTACTCCTTCAAAAACCAATTCCCCCAAGCTATTTATCAACTTGCCTAGCAAGGTCAGTGGTTGGAACTCCCATGTTGCAGTAGTGGAGAGTAGGTTAGGATGGGAGTTCCCTCTACCAGGTGAGGAAACCAAAGTGGTGAGAGAGGAAGATCAATGGGAACCTCAATGGCATGATGATTTGCGTAGGAAACTGTCTGGGCTGGTCGCTGTTAACCCCATAAGCTGGGAGGTCCTAGGAACCACCAAAAATAACTTTATTCAAGCTGGCATGATGTTAGGAGATGATAATGTTGTGCCCTTGGTCCCCATAGTGAGGTGTTTGAGGTATCCAGATTGGGTAACCCATGCCCATGCTAGATTTGAGAATATGTGCTCCCTCTGCCAGAAGACCAAGAATTACTGCAAGGACAATGGCGAGCACTTTGGTGGTAAGAGTTCACTCGCCTCCTCTTCCTCCACATATGAAAACTTCTTTAAGCGGGTTCCATCTTACTTGGCATCCGAAGTTGATCATTTAGTTGTCACTTCCTGGTCTTAGTGTAGCTCTTGTGCCCTGTATATATGCTGCTTATAAGGTTTTTTAGCTCGCGATCAATCTTGCTCGTATGTAGAACTCGCAGCTCGTACATAGGACTTATATTATTGATGTCGAGCTAACACTCTTCCTTTTTTGTTTCGTGCAGTTTTAAACCCTGCTCAGGAAGCTAATATGGGAAGAGCCATTGACACCAGAAAGACCAAGAAGAGCTATGGAAAAGCTAATGCCAAGGAGAACCGCGAGGTAGAGGGTTCCAAGAGGAATGATTTGCTAAAGCTTGTGGAGCAGGATACCACTAAGTTCATTCCTGTTGAGGAGAACTTGGAAGAATTAAATGAAGGCCCAGTGGGAGAAAATGTTGAGGGCGGTGAAGCCCAGGGATCTGAAGAGGTCACTGCTGCTGGTGAGGATGAGACCGAGCTGAATGTGGAGCCAGAGAGGGAGGTCGCTCATACCAGAACTCGAACTCAAGCCAAAGCTAAAGCCAAGGCTGCCTCTAAAAGGAAATCTCATGTCATTCCTTTAGATGAAGATGAAGACGAAGATGATGCTACCCCAATAGGCAAAAAGATTAGGGTTGGTCCCTCCAAGGTTAGCTCGACCTCAAATCAAGTCGAGTCTAGTGAGCCAGTGGTGACTGAAACTTTGAGCCCCCAACCTTCTCCTGTCCAAGTTTCATATGAAGAGTTGATCCAGAACCGAGTTGCTGAGCTGAGCAATGTGACTCCCTTGACCAGGATCAACAGCTTGGCTAGGGAGTATCCAGAGTTGGAATATGGTCAGGTAATTGTCAGGAGAGGAGCTGATCAAGATTTGATTAGGGAATTCACCAACAAACCATTGACTCCTGAAGCTTGCCGGGCTAGAGTTGGACTAGCTTCTTCTGAGGTAATTCCTGTGTTTTTAACGTACTTGTTCCTCTTGTTGTTTTCTCCTCTTTTCTTTTCACTTGATCTGATCCCTTGTATCTACTCGTCATTTCAGTCTCTTGCTATGATTGATTTGGCCACCACTTATTGGAAGGCGGCAGAGGAGCAGGAGAAGCTGGCCAAGTCTATGTTGGCTCGTAAAAACGAGGAATTGGGGAAGCTGGAAGAAGATCAAGCTCAATTGAAAGAAGACCACACAAAGTTGAAAGGAGAGTTTGATAAATTGAAGGAGGAGCACTCGGACTTGGATAGCTCGTATGAAGCTTTGAAGCTTGTCAAGGACCATGAGCTGAATCTTAAAGAGGAAGCTTGGAAAAGTTTGGGGGAAGCTAATGCTGAGCTTGCCACTCTGAAGGAGGAGAAGAAGAAGATGTCCGCAGATCTTGAGATGGCGACCCAGCAGTTGGAAGAAGTGCCAGTCACCTTGGCCAAGAAACAAGAGGAGCTAGAGGCTGCCCGACTTAAATGGGAAGGTGAGCTTGCAGATGCCGTGAAGAAAGCCAAGGAGGATGCCATCAAGGCTTATAAAGATAGTGATGAGCTCCATGCTCATGTCACAGAGGAGGCCCGGGTATTCTTCAAAGCAGGTATGAGCCATATGGCCCGACGCATCGTTGTGGATCCTTCAGTCGATATATCAATCGAGAAATTGGCTCAATGGGCTTCTGAAGAACCATATAACACTGCAGCTCGACAGGGCCATTCCTTGGTGCCTTATACTGATAATGACATGGAGCTTATAGCTAAAGATGATGAGGAGGCTGAAGCAGCGCCCTGGAACCCTCCTGAGGTCGAGAAAGTTAACTTTGATTCCATCTTGGCTGAATTTGACGAGTATGAGGATCCAAATTTTGACAGTGAAACTCCCAAGTACTCAATCAGCGATTCAGGAAAGGTCGTTTATCAGCAAGAGCCAATCCTGGGGGAGCCCTCGGCTAGAGGTGAGGAGAATGTCATTGATCCCCTGTCTACTGATACCCAAATCATTCATGAGCCTACAGAGTGAAGTATAATGTTTTTTGGTCATGTAATGAACAAGTCCCAAACATTTTTTGCTTTCTTGGTTCAACATTATTTGAATGCCTTGGCCCAGTTTTTGGGAGGCATGGAAACATGTAAACACCTTTTTTACAAGTCTTAGCCCATTTTTGGGAGACTTTATAATCGTAGCTGACTTTAATCTCTGTATGTTGTATGTTTTCCATTTCAGCATGTATGTCGAGCTAGATGTAGCAATACGACTGAGATAAAATTGACTAAGAGTCGATCATGCTCATTTAATCAGGGCTGACCAAGAGTCGAGCTCATTTGAACGAAGTCGACCTAAGGTCGGACTTTGTCGAACAAGTAAAGCTGATTAAGAATCGAGCTAATTAGAATAAACTGACTAAGAGTCGAGTTTGTTAGACCGAAGTCGACTAAGAGTCGGACTTGTTAAATGAATAAAGCTGATTAAGAATCGAGCTGATTAGAACAAACTGACTAAGAGTCGAGTTTGTTAGAACGAAGTCGACTAAGAGTCGGACTTGTTAAATGAACAAAGCTGATTAAGAATCGAGCTTGTTAAAACGAAGCTGACTAAGAGTCGAGCTTGTTGGGGTTAATGTAGCACTATGTTTGATGGAATGAACTGCGCTTTTCATTGAAGTAGGAAACATGCTTACATCAATTTGAAACTAGAACTATTACAAGCTTGATCTTGGAAACTGAAAACTAGAAGTAGTATTTGATGAGGTGAGTGGCGTGCCAAGGATGCTTCAACTCTTCACCTCCAGGATGAGCTATCATGTAGGTTCCTTCCTTGACGACTCGAGTAACCACATAGGGACCTTCCCTGTTAGGAGATAGCTTATTCTGCTGGGTCCTTCTACCCGTTGCCTCAATCTTTCTCAACACATGATCACCAACTTGGAATGACCTTGCCTTGACCTTCTTGTCGTGGTAGCTTTTAGTTCGCTGTTTGTAGTTGACCATTCGAAGGTATGCTGTCTCTCGCTTCTCATCAATCAGGTCCAAGTCGATTAATCTATTGGTATCATTCTGCTCTTGCTCAAAGAAGGTCACTCTAGCAGTAGGGAATCTGAGCTCAGCAGGTGCCATGGCCTCTGATCCATAAGTGAGAGCAAAAGGGGTTTCCCCCGTAGGCCCCCGAGTGGTTGTACGAACTGCCCAAAGAGCAAGTGGGAGTTCGTCCAACCAGTTGTTACGTCGACCTACGAGACCTGTCTTGAGCGAAGATAGAACAAGTTTATTTGCTGCTTCAGCTTGTCCATTTCCTTGAGGATAGGCAACAGAAGATTTCCAATGCTTGATTCCTACTCGATTCATTTCTGCTTCGAAGGTTTGGGAGAACTGCAGTCCGTTGTCAGATACTATGGCTCGAGGAAACCCAAATCGACACCAAATGAAGTCATGAATGAAGTTGATAGCATTCTCCTCTGTGATGCGAGCTAACGGCTTGGCCTCAACCCATTTGGTGAAGTAATCTATTGCCACGATCACATACTTACAATTTCCCCGGGCGGGTGGGAAGGGTCCAATCAGGTCGACGCCCCACATGTCAAATGGCCAAGCTGCAATTACTGGAGTTTGCTCGGTTGTTGGCACATGAGGTAAGTTGGCAAACCTTTGGCATTGGTCACACTGTTGAACAAAGTTGTGAGTATCAGCTCTCATATGTGGCCAGTAGTACCCCAAAGTGATTAACTTGTCCGCAAGAGTCCTGGCCCCCGGGTGTCCACCACAAATCCCACTGTGTACTTCATGTATCAATAGGGCGACCTCTTGAGGGTGGATGCACTTTAACAATGGTCGAGTGTAAGATCTTCTGAACAGGTCGCCTCCTTGAATGACATATCTCGGAGCTTTCTTTTTGATAGCTCGAGCCTTCTTCTCATCATCTGGCAGCTCGCCACTTTCTAAGTATGCCTTCATTTCCTCGATCCAACACTTCTCCTGAGTCCAATTTCTTGAGGGATCATCTATGCATTGAATTTTTACTCTTTCATAAGCTGGATTTTCGAGGAAAGAGATGGGTTCACCGTGTGGCTCTTCTGAGGTGGCTAGTTTCGAGAGGAGGTCGGCAAGCTCGTTGTCCTCCCTTCCAATCCTCTGAATTTCCCAGAATTCCAAGTCTTTTATCAGATCCTTCACCAGGTCGCAGTATTTGATCAACGTGGCACTAAGCACCTCGTACTCGCCTCTGACCTGATTGACTATCAGTTGTGAATCACAGTAAGCCATGATCTTAGTTGCTCCAAAGCACTTGGCGTACTCTATAGCCGCTATCAAGGCTTCATATTCAGCCTGGTTGTTGGAAGCATCAAATTTGAACCTTAGGGATTCCTCATATACGGTTCCAGACTCTGGCTCGATCAAGACAATCCCCGCTCCACTAACACTTTTGGTCGCTGATCCGTCTGAGTAAACCTTCCAACAATCATCGGGTAGGCTGATGGCGACCTGAGACTCTGTTCCTTTTCCTTTAGCCTTTTCCTTTGGGGCTTTCTGCTCGCTATCTTCCTTGGTGAACATAAGCTCGACCAAGAAGTCTGCTAGAGCTTGAGCTTTTAGTGCCTTTCGAGGTCGATACTCGATGTCAAATTCAGTAAGGGCAATTGACCAATTGAGCAGTCGACCTGAGCTCTCCGGCTTGTGCAATATCTTTCTCAAAGGAGCATTGGTAAGAACCACAATTGGATGAGCCAGAAAATAAGCTCGCAGCTTCCTTGAAGCCACGACTAGGGCATAAGCGACCTTCTCAGCGTTGTAGTATCTGCTCTCCACATCTGATAAGGCCTTGCTGACGTAATACACTGGCTTTTGAAGCCCTTCATCCTCTCTAATCAAAACTGCTGCAACCGACTTGTCTCCCACAGATAGATATACAAATAAGGTCTCACCAGTGGTCGGGCTACTCAGGAGAGGTGGAGTAGCGAGGTAATCCTTCAATTGTTGGAACGACGAATGACATTCGGTCGTCCATTCAAAGCTTTTCGTCCCCCTCAAAGTTTTGAAGAAGGGAAGGGATCTCTCTGCCGACTTAGATATGAAACGACCAAGAGCTGCTACTCTACCGTTAAGTCGCTGCATTTCTTTGATACTGGTGGGAGCTTTCATGTCGACCAATGCTTTGATCTTTTCTGGATTAGCTTCTATGCCTCGCTGTGACACCATAAACCCAAGGAACTTGCCAGCTGCCACTCCAAACACACACTTACTGGGGTTGAGCTTCATGTCGTTTGCTCGTAAATTGGCGAATGTCTCCTTTAGGTCGACTACATGACTCCCGGCCTTAGTTTTAATGACCATGTCGTCAACGTAAGCCTCCATATTTCGACCAATTTGTGAGGCAAAGACTTTGTTCACCATCCTTTGATAAGTTGCCCCTGCATTCTTCAATCCAAAAGGCATCATATTGTAGCAGTAAATACCTCCAGCTGCCTGAAATGCTGTCTTGACTATGTCATCCTCGTGCATCTTAATCTGGTGGTAGCCGGAATAAGCGTCGAGGAAACTGAGGGTGGAGTGACCAGCAATGGAATCGACCAGCTTGTCAATTCTAGGCAGAGGATAGCTGTCCTTCGGGCATGCAAGGTTCAGAGTGGTGAAGTCGACACACATTCGCCATTTGCCATTTGACTTCTTCACCATGACCACGTTGGCCAACCACGTTGTATGAGCGGCCTCCTTGATTATCCCTGCACTTAAAAGTTTTTGTACCTCAGCTTTTATGGCTTCTTCTTTGTCACGAGCAAAACTTCTTAACTTTTGGGGTCTAGGCTTTATGGTCGGGTTAACTTCAAGCCTGTGAACAACGACCTCTTCCTTAATTCCCCTCATGTCTTCTACTCTCCATGCGAAGACATCATTACTCCCTTTGAGTAGCTCAATGATTTCTGCTCGCTCCTCTGGTGATAGCTGTTTTCCAATTTGAATTTTTTGGTCGGGGTAGGAAAGGTTGGTGATAACTGACTCTAGCTCGTCCACAGCTTCTAGCTCTGGTCCATCTCTGAATTGAAGAGTCTCAATTATTATCTCCCTCACCCTTTGTCTCTCCTCGGCCCCCAGGTGTGGAGCTTCTTCTGCTATCATATCATCCAACTTATCTGCCACCTCGCTGGTGGTGGTGGTGGCCCCCGAGTTATTGTCGAGTTGAAGGCATAGGTTGCCTATGAGGACTTGGTCGACCATAACTACATCTGAATCGACCTCAGTGGTGTTAGAGTGACGTGTCGACTCAAGCATGACCTCGTCATTTGAGCGATAGGTCGACTCTTCCACGTTGGTGATTGTTGACAGTCGGGTAGTTTTGGTGACTGATTGAGACAACTTTAAATAACCATCAGCCGTCTCGATCTCTAGCTCCCTCTTTTTTCTTTCTCGGAGAACATGGTCCAGATATGCCCGGGCTGTGCCTTGTACGCAGCCTACTCCAGCAGGTGTGGGGAACTTGACTCTCTGGTGAGGGATCGATGCCACCATTCCAAGAGCGACCTGACCAGGAATGCCAAGTATCGCGGCATAATCACTGTTTACATCAATTACAATAAATTGTACCTTCGAAACGACCCTGAGGGGATGTTGGCCTAGGTCGACGTCGAGCTCTATCTTGCCTTTTGCATCAACTCTGTGGTTGGTGAAGCCCTCCAACCTGCCATCATATCTTTCCAATTGTTCGTCATTAAGACCCATCTCCTTGAAAGTTTTATAGAACAATATATCCTTGCAGGCCCCCGTGTCGACTAGAAGTCTGCTCGTCGTGCATCCGTCTATGAGACCTGGGATGACGAGAACTTGCTCCCTAGCCGCCATATTAGTTGCTAACTCATGGGGGTAGAAACTGATCGCTTCATCTCTGACTTCTCTTCTTGGAGGCACATGTGGGGCCTTATTGAGTTGGAAGATCTTGTGCTTGATGGCTGTGTTGCTCGCTTGCTCTGTAATGACTCCCAGGTTCAGTCTAGGATGCCTAGGTCCTGGTTGTCCACCTTCTGGCTGCTCTCCCCCTCCGGCTTGAGGCCTCTTCACATAAGTATCGAGCCTGCCCTGGTCGACCATTCTTTGTATGATACGTTTCAACCCCAAACAATCCTCTGTGAGATGCCCAGTGTCCTTGTGGTAATCACAATACTTACTATTGTCCCTCCTAAACTTGTTGCCTGGGTTCATTGGGACAGGAGGAGCCAGCTCAACGGCATTCATAATTTCTGTTCGACTCACCGTAAGGGGAGTGAAAACCTCGGGTACTTTCTCTGTTGCCCTAGTCCTGTTCTTTCCATTTTTATTGTTTCCTCCATTTTTGTTGGAGTCCTTCTTGTCCTCAGCGACCTCCACCTTGGGGCTTTTACCATTCTTCTTCTCCTTCCTTTCCTCAGCAAGAGCGACATTGTACACTTTCTCAAACAACTCCTGTCGAGTTGTCACTGTACGAACTGTGAGCTCATAATCCATGTCTGGTGAGGAAATTCCGTTCCTGAAACAGTTGATGACTTCCCTGTCCGTGAGATCCTCCTCGATCTTATCTACCATTTCTTTGAACTTGGTGAAGTAGCTCATTGAGCTTTCATTCTTTGCCTGCACCAAGTTGTTCAGGTCAGTGACAGTCACCTTCCGAGCTCCAGCAGTCGAAAAGCGGTCAAGGAACTTCATCCTGAAACCTGCCCAAGTGGTGATGCAACCGGCAGCCAAGCCATTGAACCAGGTTAAAGCCGCCCCAGTGAGTGTGCTTAGGAGAGCTTTGCACAAATTATCATCTTCGTTGGCAACAAAACACATAGTGGCCTCCAGATGTGTAATATGGCTCTTAGCATTGGTAGACCCTGAATATTTCTCCAGAAGTGGCAACCTGAAAGTAGGAGGAGGTCGACTATCTCTGATTTCTTTGGACAGAGGTCGAAGAGCAAAGTCAATTCGTTCGACCTTTCCAGTCTCCTTTTTCTTCTCCTCCTCCCATTGCTCAAACTTCCTTTTCATCAACAGCCATTCTCTAGCGTCGGGTCTTCCTTCCTCTGCAGGGGGAACAGCATTCGACTTCTGGCCCTCACTCCTGGGAGGAGTTACCTGCCTACTCCTCCTGTCTCTGTGGGAATTGGCTCTTTCTGATCGGATTGGAGATCTATGCCTGTCATTCCTTATGGGCGACCTGCGTCTCTCATTCTCGGATGGCGACCTGCGCCTGTTATCTCCATGTGGCGACCTGCGCCTATTATCTCCATATAGCGACCTGCGCCTTTCCCCTCCTACAGGCGACCTGCGCCCATTCCTGTCTCTATGAGACCCTGATCTTTGTGTCCGTGCTGGGGAAACGCGTCTGTTTCTATTGGCTGTCAATTGTGTCCTCAAATAAGATTGAGCCTCCTGCTCCCTGTTTCTGGTGAGACTAGCTATCAGGTCGTTACTTGGCACATGAACAATGGTAGGAGCTCGCTGAACTATCCTGTTTTCACCATTCTGGCCAACACCCTCATTTGGCCTAGTACTCCTGGCCTGTTGACCGTTAGAGACCTGAGTGGGAGCCATTCTTTCAGAGCGTACATCAGCTTGCTCTGCCTCCTCCATAGCTATTAGATCGGCCAGAATCTGGGCCCGCTCCAACATCATTTCTTTCTTACTCATGGGATTGGCGGAGGGACCTGCCCTGCTTCCCATGTTCGCTTGCCCAGCTGTACGTTTTGGAGGAGGTGGGGCTCCTTGTCCATCCATATGCCTTTTTCCCCTCCTTGTGTCAGGCAATCCTCTGCCATCAACAACACTGGTAGAACGCGTTGCTCTACCATGAGGGCGATTTGGTGGGGGAGGAGGCAAGTTCAGGTTTTCAGCGTTCGCGTTTGTGTTGTTATTGTTCTCTTCTTCGTGCCCAAGTGAAGCCTCAGATACGTGCCCGTCTGAAGTCACCATTGTTGTAGGTTGATAGAGTTTTCGAGGTCAAGCTAAAGCACGTTCCCGGCAATGGAACCAAACTGATGCTACAGGAAATGTGCTTATCAGTAATCCTCCACGTGGCAGGACTAATCACCTGGCTCCTTGACCTGAAATCAGAACCCACGACTAGCCGGATGTGTCTCCGGCGAAGACGCTCGGGCGTGAGAGTAAGAACACAGTTGTATATAGCTCAAAATGTATTGAATAAGTGAATTCCAATAACAAAATGGCAGTTACCTTTCACCGTTTGGTAGTGATGAAGTATTTATAGGTGAAGACCGTTATGTTGGATGGTGCTGCATGAGCTCCGTAATTATAGCGGTGGTTATGTTCGTGGGAACATGCTTGTAACTGTCCCTGATTTACAGGGATGCTGTTAAGGAATGATTTGACACACGTGCGTCCATATTTATTAGGTCGACGCTTGGTGATTAGGTCGAGGTCGCCATTTGGGGAATGGTCGACCTGACTGACGGGTAGAGCATGATTCGTACCCGAATTGTGGTATGGATCAAGAGGTCGGACTAGGTTAGGTCAGGAATTGGTAAGTCGGATCATGGGCCTAGTCGACTGATATTTGAGGTGGGCCTTGGGCCTTATTTAGATTGGGCCAGCCTTATTGAGAATGTGAGAGTCAAAGCTGTATGTGATTGGGCTTTACCCGCTTGGCCCAACTCGACACTTTTGGTATGTTCATGTTTTTTATTATTATTTCATTTGATTTGTTGTTTTTAAGTGTGTTTGTTTGTTTTCCTCTATTTGTTGAGAATCTTTTTGTTTTCCTCCTTGTTTAGAGCATCTTGAATTCTCTCTTTGTTGAAAGCTTTTGTTTGTTGTTAGTAATGTTTCTTGTTGCAATGATTGAGATTCTTGGTTGGGCACATATTGCTTACCTAAATGTTTTAATTTGTCATCTCCTCAAAGTTATTTTTTTTTTCGTGTGCTAATTATTTGAATGCCCATTTTGGGCAGTGTCCAAGTTCTACTTGAAAAAACATTTGTGCGTCTCAAATCATTTTTTGTCAAGACATTAAATGGAGATTTGGTATATATATATATATATATATATATATATTCTCTTCGTCTCATTTCAAATTGCAAAAATATTGTCATTTATGGGAATACAATATTAATGTGATGTAAGTATGAATATTGGAATAAAGATTATTAGTGGGGTAGGAAATATTAACTTGGTTGATTGGAGTGAGTATAACAAATGAATCCTATTGATTGAAAAATATTAAATTTTCATTGTTTAGCTTTTGCAATTTTTAAGTGGGGCAATTAAGATGACAAATTTCGCAATCTGAAAAATAAGACAGAGAAACTATATAACCTACATAGGTAATAAGTATAAATTTATGATTAACATTTATCAACCAAAATATTGGATTATTTCTTAACGAATAATGCTATACATTCATGTAATAAGGGTTGTGATGATACATGAATCATCCGGATCATTCCTATTCCATCTGTAGTTTGTATTCCAGCTACTTAGACTTGAAAACAATAACAAACAACTAGCCGGGATGATCTGCGGCTAAAGCCCTACGATATGATGATGAGATATAGAGTATGAGAGTGTTAAATTGTAATGAAACAAGTATATCTCAATAGCCAAAATGACGTCACATATCTCTGTTGAAGGTGAATTGATATTTATAGTGTTATTATTGGATGCTTATGAATCTCGTATATCATGAAGGGAAATTAGGTGTAACTGTTTACGAGAATGTAGCAGTCAATTACTAATGTCGACATGGGTTTATGCACGTGTAGTTTGGTCGAAGTCGAATTGAATTCGTGCCTTGTTCAGGCAGAGATAATGCAAGGGGTATATCGTGAGTTGGACGAAGCTAGGTCGGGACCAATGAAAGTCGGACCATAGGCTTGGTCAACTGATATATCTCGACGAGTATATGTAATTTAGGGATGCTCTGATGGCCCTTTTCGCTTGATGGGCCTTTGGGCCTGTTTTTGATTGTAGGGCCAGCCGGTTGGGCTTAGCCCGTCACTTTTATTCCGTTAAGTGCCCCGCAACTTTCTAGCTCGACTTGTCGGGTATAAAGTTATGATAAAAAAATTAATATGGGATGTAGGAAGCGTTTACAGCTCGACTCGTAAGATGTAGATCGTTACTCGATGTTTGACCTTTGACTGTTTGATGAGCTGTCTTCTATACGTCGTAATTTCCGCACTTAGTGGTACGGATTCTATCGATTTGACATTCCTCTTAGGAACTGGCATGGGCATTTAATTTGGCCAATTATTTGACAATTATCCAACCGTTATCCAATCCTTTCCTATTCATGTAAGGAATAAAGGAGGTATAAAAGGAGAAAAATAATCCTTTCCAAACATTACCATCTCAGAATCCTTAAGAACTTGGCAGAGAACAAAAGCAAGGAAAATTGTCTTCGGTGACAGAGCTTACTTGTCCTGTATTAAAGCATCCTTCTTTCTCTTCGAAAACTCCAGGTACTTCTCAATTTTGCTTATTACGGCTAGATTTTGAAGCTTTTCTTTATTTCCGCCATGGCTATGGTGTTAGGTTTTGAGATGAGGGAAAGGTATGGGTATAACTATATAAACCTTAGGGTATACAAAAGGGTAGATGGTCCTTGGAGAGAATTGTCCTTAGCAGAGCGTATTACCATCTTAACTAAGTGGAGTTTGTTTTTTTGGTGAGATTGGGTTTCCTGCTGATGAGAGTATGGGGGACATGGCCGTCGATGACCCATGGGTTGTCTGCCTCTGTCGTTTTAACAAATTCATCGACCATCTAATTATCTTTTACATTAAGTCAAATAAGCCTCCTTTTCCTCGTCAGAGGCTTGCTTTCCCAAGAGAATCTAGGTGGCCTATAGGTAGTTCGTCTCCCTCTTCTTATAGGATTGATTCCTCTGTTCTTTGTCTTCTATAGAAATGGCAGAGAACGACCTGAATACAGGCACCAGCCAGAGTGAAACGTCGACCTCCACCACAGCAAGAATTATGGATCGACTTTATTCCACAGTGGTCGCATGTCGAAATAAAAGGGGGTATGTGGCTCTTAGATTTCCAATGTTTGACTCCCAATATTTCATCTCTGTCTCAAAACTTGTTGAAAACTGAAGGCCATTGTCAGATATAATTAAATGTGGCACCCCAAAGCGGCACCAAATGTAATCATGGATGAAGTTGATGGCATTTTCCTCAGTTATTCTGGCCAACGGCTTTGCTTCTATCCATTTTGTGAAGTAGTCTATTGCAACGATCACATACTTGCAATTTTCACGAGCAGGTGGGAAGGGTCCAATCAATTCCACTCCCCACATGTCGAAAGACCAAGCGGCAATCACAGGAGTTTGCTCGGTGGTCGGCAGCTTAGGCAGGTCGACATACCTTTTGCACAAATTCACGGGCGTCTTCTCTCAGATGTGGCCAATAATACCCCAAAGTATTATCTTTTCCGCCAAAGTTCTGGCCCCTGGGTGTCCACCACATATACCGCTATGCACCTCAAACAAAAGATCTAGGACCTCTTAAGGATGGACACATCTTAAGAGAGCGGTTTGATGTAGGACCATCGGAATAAAGCTTCCCAATGAATAGTAAATCTAGGAGATTTCTTCTTGATCACTCGAGCTCTTTGCTTGTCTTCAGGTAGCTCACCCAACTCGATGTAAGCCTTGATCTCGTCAATCCAACACTTAGCACTATTCTCCAAGCATAGAACCTGAACTCTCTTGTATGCTGGTTGAACTAAGTAAGAGATGGGCTGGTTGTTTTCTTCATATACTGTAGCCAACTTCGAGAATAGATCGGCCAATTCTTTGTCTTCACGGCCTATCCTCTGAATTTCCCAAAACTAGAAGTCTTGGATCAACATCTTGACTAGCCCGCAATACTCTACCAGGATCGGGTTGAGCACCTCGTATGCACCTTTGACTTGATGGACGATCAACTAAGAGTCACAATAAGCTAATATCTTGGTCGCTCCAAAGCATTTGACATACTCGATGGCTGCTATTAGAGCTTCGTACTCGGCCTGGAACTTGAGCCTCAACGCTTCCTCAAACACTTTCTCACTTTTAGGCTCGACCAAGACAATTTCAGCCCAACTAACCTTCTTGGTTGCAGACCCATCTGAATATACTTTCCAAATGTCCAGGGCAAACTAAACTCTTGTCAACTTGATAGTTATTTTCCTTTAGGATTTTTCTATTTAGGTGGCTCTGGGTCTTCCTTGTTGGAAAATACGTGCTTTGGATTGGGCAACATCAATTCTACATAGCAAAAGCCATTGGAGTGGTTTAGACCTTGTTCAGTCAATGATCATCACATGAGAAACTTGGGGCTTGACGATGAAAAAGTCCTGCGACAATGAAAAATCCTTGAAGTATCCTGAACCTTAGTGTTGAACTTGGGTTATCTCAACGAAATCCTATTAGACGATTGTCTCATTCGATCTTTAAATGGACCTCACGAGTTGGTCTTCAAAACCAAAATCTAAATCACAAACGATTTTCAATTCTCACATAATAGAACTCTTTCTCCCCGCTGATTCTTGGAGTCGAGTGCACATTGATCGTCTTGAACAGACAAATGCTTAAGTGAATGTATGTTGTTATGCAAATGCTTTCACTAACCCTCTTGCAGGAATTAAAGTGCATAAAAGCACGTCAAGTGCTTACTTTCAGATCAAACATGTTGAGTGTTTGGATTCCGCTTACCATCTACCAATGCATCCATCGCGTCAAGCATCCATCGCGTCAAGCATCCATAGCGTCAAGCAACCATCGCGTCAAGCATCCATCGCGTCAAGCATCCATAGCGTCAAGCATCCATTGCGTCAAGCATCCATTGCGTCAAGCAACCATCACGTCAAGCATCCATCGCGTCAAGCATCCATCACATCAAGTGCCATGCGTCAAGCATACATCAACAAAAAAGCTCGAGTCAACGCCCAGACAGGTGGATCGTCATCAATTAGATGTGTCAAGCATCTAAAGGTAGTATGTCGAGTACTCACCAACAAAAAGCCCGATTCAACGCCCAGACAGGTGGATCGTCACCAATTAGGTGTGTGGATCATCACCAATTAGTTGTGTCAAGCATCTAGGGTTAGTATGTCAAATACTCACCTCAACAAAAAGCTCGGTCCCGAATCGCCAGGATCGTCACCTCTATAAAAAGCTCGGTCTTGAATCGCCAAGATCGTCACCTCACTCCAGACAAACCAACAGGATGCAAAGGACCGTACAGGTAAACCTTTGTTTTCTAACATCGTTCCCCGCAGGTTCGGAGCCCAAGCAGGCGAATCTTCAGACGGACAGGTATATTCAGAATTGGGTCATGATTTGATTCCTCAGTATGGATTTGCCTTTTCAAAAATAAAATCTCCTTGATTTTCAAAAAATGATTTTCAAAATACCTAAAGCAACCTTTTCGTGTTTTGGAGTTGAACTACGTTTTGGTCTGATTCTCCGATAGAGATACGTAGGCAGCTCGCGGCAAGACGACTTACATCCCGAGTTCGAGAATGATGTCTTTTCTATCGACGACACTTCTTCTTTCATAAGACCTGTCGCCGAGGGGCTCTGTAGACACCCCATTCTGAACTCATAATTACATGATTACACTACTCTTCATCTATCTTTTGTGTTTTGATGAAAGCATATCAGTTTCGTCATGTTTCGTTAAGTTTCTAACTAACCTCGTTAGTTTTGGACCCTCTATCTTGACTAACGGAACAACCGAAGAGGACAAAATAGTCATCGGACTAGTTATCTCGCACGAGATATCATATCTCGCGCGAGATATCCCCTCGACAGGATGTGCAGAAATCACTCTCCTTCTCCGTTTCAAACTCTCTTTTTGGATAAAACCTTATCAATTCGGGTATCCAATCAGAACTGAGTTCTGGAACCTTCCTAGGGGATTTTACCTCTCCACCTTCACCTCTCCAACCTCCTATAAATACTGGATGACTTTCAGTGTTTCAGAGGTCGACAATTATGATCCTTGATCAAGAAAACACACAACACACACAATTTGTTGGTTTCTTTCCACGAAAGACTCCTTCAAATCACTCACAAAAACAACTCCTAAATTCGTCCTTCAACCACGTTGATTGACGAACATCGAAGCCCGAATCAAAGGACCAAGGCGAAGCTCCGTCCGCATCAAGATCTGAATCAAGGATCGAGGCGAAGCTCTGTCCGCATCAAGGTTCGACTCTAAACTTGAGTCGAAACTCTGTCCGAATCTCTCCTCAAAAGGTAATTATCCTTTAAACTTTCGTTTCTCTTCTCAATCCCTCTATTGATTTTAGAGTAGTGTAATCCCATCAAAAGGATTAGCCTAGAGTCCCTTCAGTCAATGGAGGCGATCTCGAAGCATACAATCCGACATTCCTAATCAAGAAATTGATTAGGGTTTACTTGTTTTCTTTAATTATATATTTTAAAAATAGAAAATCTCTCTTTTCTTTAGCAAGACCAATCTCCGGATTGGGTGGAATGGATGCTCCTTGACCTACCCATTCCATAACCTAAGCCCCGAACCCAAATCTCTTTCAAAATGGTTTTTCTATGTTTCCAAACGAATAATATAGGTGGCGACTCAAAAACAAAAAAGATGAAAATTTTCTCACAACGCTACAGTGGCGACTCCGCTGGGGACTGAAAATTAAGAGGCTTAAACTTGCGTCAAAATTAAAAGAGAGGTTTTCAAAAAAAAAAATTGATTTTCTGCTCTCAGATGAGGCATATCTCGCACGAGATATCATATCTCGCGCGAGATATGGCCTCCAGTCTGGTTGTTTTCTGGTTTCTCCTGTTTAGCTCGTAATCCAAGATGAGAGCCGAACATGCAAGGGGGATCCCAGAATTCATTATCTGCAGAGTTCCTGCATCTTAAGGCCTCCCTTAAGGTGTAGAACTCGAACCTTTTATTCCTTTAAATAATTGATTATTATTTATAAACTGCGTGCGATTGGGTTTTATTTAATTAAAGTCCGGTCCATTGGGAATTCGGGAGTTGTAAATTATATCATTTATCTCTCTTTATCTCTCATTATGTGGAACTACGACGGCCTGAGTCTTCCTAATTTGGGAGAAACGTAGGCAACCACTTGGTGAGGCCACTATCTGTTTTTCTTTTGATTTTTCAAAAAAAATCTCTATTTTATCTATCACCTAGATTGACTCTCACACACGCGCACTCATGCTATATCTGTCATTGCACTACATAACCCTTGATAAACCCGGGACCCACACTAAGGACGGATGACGGTAACCACCTAGCCGCCGGTCTCTCCGAAGTTGGATCATCCCACTCCGCGTATTCAATCCACCTAGATTGTCATCGAGGGGAGCCTAGCCTTCCAGCCCTGCATCGCCACATATCATGCAGATTGTCTCTTTAAGAACACTCCGTGACCGGTCGGTTTTGACTCGGTAATATTTCTTGTCTTTGACCAAAATAAAAGTTAATGTAAAATTGACTATCGAGAAAGGATTCGGAAAATTCCCTTCGGAAAAAGAAAAAAAAAGTCCCTTCGGAAATGTCCCTTCGGAATGACCCTTTCGGAAGTCCCTTTAAAAGAAAAAAATCCTTCCGGTCAATTTTACGTGGCTTTACTTTTCAAAGAATGGTCAATTACCGAGTCCATAGGTTTGGTTCGAATTATTTATGCCTTCAAGATTTACCTAGGATGCTAGATAGAAAACGGATCTTTGTCCGTCCGACCATGAATCTAGGAAATAAAATGAGGAAAAACCCATCTTTCCGAATGGTTATCTCGTGCGAGATTACCTAGTCTCGCGCGAGATTTTATTTGCAGAATCTGTGTTTGTAATTGATGATCGATGTGCGCTCCCTCCTTGAGTCAAAACTCCGTCTCTAATAAAAATAAAGCTTCAAAAAAAAATCGCTCGTGAGGTAATTTTAACCTTCATCCTTTTCTCCATCTAAGATCGTTTGGGGCTAATATTCCAAAAGACGTTTCGTTGAGATATCTCTAGTTCATCTCTAAGGTCGTCAAGCTCCCTTATCTCTCCAACGGTAGCATTTCAATTTCCTTCCGACGCGATGAATTCCGAAGCACTCAAGAAGGAAATTGAGGATCAAAGGACTCGATATGAAGAAATGCTACAAGCACAAGCCGAGGAAATGGAGGCCCGATTAGAACTTGATAGGAGAATCCAAACCGGGGAAATGAAAGCCATGGTTGATGAACTCCGAGCCATGAAACTACAATTGGCTGAATTAATCTCAAAGAAGAAAGAGAATGAGACCTCTTCCGATGATGAAGTTTCATACACTAAGAAGGCTAAAAGTCACCGCAAGCACAAGAAAAAGGTGTATGAGTCTAGCTCATCATCTTCCTCCTCCGACAATGAGAGTCATGTTTCCGAGAAAGAAAGAAAGAGGGAAAGCAAGAATGAACCCCTTACCATGGCAATGCTAGAAAAGAAACTTGCATCCCTCGATGTGAGTAAGGGAGCCTCGCTCTCTATTGACTATGACACCCTTCGTCAATCCATGTCAAAGCTTCCTAAAAAGTACAAGACACCCGACATTGCCAAATTCAACGGCACTACTTGTCCAAAAATCCACCTGGAAACCTACTCTTGGGCCATGCTACCTATGGGTGTCGATGACAACTTGCTAGTTCAATGCTTCCCTCAAACCCTTGATGGTGCCGCTAGAGATTGGTACATGACTCTTCCACTCTCAACAAGGCTTGATTGGCCACTCGCCAGTCGTGCCTTCCAAGAACAATTTAAGGACAACACTACCTACCGCACTACTAGGAGAGACCTTGAGCAAACCAAGCAATTCTCAAATGAGTCATTCGCCGATTTTGTCAAAAGATGGAGGACCAAACTGACTGAAATCGTTGATAGGCCAAGCCTAGACAAGCAAATTCATATTCTACTTCAATGTCTCCGCGAAGAGTACCAAGAGAAGCTTGCCGGCAATTACTTCCCTAGTTTCCTCGAACTCCATAAATCGGGCCTTAGAATTGATGAATTGATCCGTCTTAGAAAGAATTCAGAAAAGAATAATGGTCCAACAAAAGGGAGCACCGGTCGTACCTATCATGATTTTGTTGGGGCTACTCTTAAGGAAATGTTCGATGATCTAGTAGGCCAAGGAAAATTGAAGCCAATGGAAGACTATCATCCGAAGAAAATGAGAGAAGATTGGGACCACGAAAAATTTTGCGATTACCATCAGTTTAGTGGTCATGACACCAACAATTGCTACAATGTGAGGGATGCCATCCAAGACTTGTATGAAGCCGGCAAGATCAACTGAAGCATCACCACCTTGGGGCTCCGATTGTCCTCTCCCTTTTTCCTTTAAAAAAAAAATAAAAATAAACAAATAGATTAGGTCAACTTCCTAGTATGTTCTCGAAGAGTTATTCTGTCATTCTAGTACATCTCTATCCTCTCTAGTTTGTGTTAAGTAAACTATCGAGTCTGTTTCGAATTTTCTTATCAATAAAAGTTATCTCTTTATCCTAAACACTTTCACAAGAGTTGTTTTTCTTTATGAGTATCATTTGATCCATGCTGAATAGTGGACACTCATTCCTTAAATCATCACGAAAAATAGAAAATTTTAAACAAGTTTGAAATGAAAACTATCCTTAGAAGGCTTAAGGCTAAAACATTACTCCTGTTGAAAGTCAAAAGTCAACAAACGAAGGAAGCCAAAGGCGCTGCTATCAACATTCATCCCAAGAAGAGTGGGGCTACTCAATTCAAGGCTTTGAGAGTACAAAAAATATATATATATATATATATGCTCGCTAGGTCGAAACTCCTCAAATCGTCCTAGGCAAAAAATAGAGCATCAAAAAAAAAAAAAAAAAAAAAAAAAAAACTCTCAAGCCTTCATCGCCCCACAACAAAGATGGAATTTCAGCAAAGGCAAGAAGGACTCTCCCACAAAGAAGAAGAGTCAAGTGATACCTACGAAGAAAAGAGGATCCCTCAAACATCCTCTTACAATGAAGCCTGAATAGCAGCGCAAATGAAGAAGGCTTTCAACATCAATCCATAAAGAAAAATGTTTAGCCTTAAATCATGCTAACGATTGGCTTTCTTTTCAAACTCGTTAAGAAATTTTTAGATGATGCAAGGTCCATTAAAGGTAGAAAAACTTTTCTAGACCTTTGAGCCATGTAGCGTTCTTTGTTGAGTCTAGGGGCTTCCTCTTAGCCATTCCCATACACACTCTTGAAATCCAAGCATCAAAACTGGGGCTTCCTAACCCTTCCTGCCCCAGTCAATCTCTACTCAAACTCTCAAGAGTAATCAAATCCGCATTAGGAGCTTTCCCCTTTTGCTTCTCACTCTCATCATTAAAGAATACACTTCTCCAAAGAGTCAATGCTTGGAACACCTTCCAAAAATAGAGTCTGTCTCTCCTCAACTAAACTCGAGATCTCATCTTTCTCCTTAATGAGATTCTTCCAACTGAGTCCCCTTCGAGTAAACATACTTTTCAAAAAAAAATGCTTGCTAGGTTGAAAACTCGTAAAGAGCGGCCTAGGCAAAAGTTAGAGCACAAAAAGCAAAAGACGCAAAAGAGATGCCCGCTAGATTGAAAACCTGAAAGGGCGGTCTAGGCAAAAACCAGGGTGCGTAACTAAGAAAAAAAATTCAAAGGGAAAAAGGAGGGGATCCTTCTTCAATTCACGCAGCCTCACAAGCCTGTTCACGAAGTCATCTGCAACATACAAGAAGTCTTGGGGCTTAATGTCAGGAGAAGCCTTTGGAAAATACGTGCTTTGGATTGGGCAACATCAATTCTACATAGCAAAAGCCATTGGAGTGGTTTAGACCTTGTTTAGTCAATAATCATCACATGAGAAACTTGGAGCTTGACGATGAAAAAGTCCTGCGACAATGAAAAATCCTTGAAGTATCCTGAACCTTAGTGTTGAACTTGGGTTATCTCAACGAAATCCTATTAGACGATTGTCTCATTCGATCTTTAAATGGACCTCACGAGTTGGTCTTCAAAACCAAAATCTAAATCACAAACGATTTTCAATTCTCACATAATAGAACTCTTTCTCCCCGCTGATTCTTGGAGTCGAGTGCACATTGATCGTCTTGAACAGACAAATGCTTAAGTGAATGTATGTTGTTATGCAAATGCTTTCACTAACCCTCTTGCAGGAATTAAAGTGCATAAAAGCACGTCAAGTGCTTACTTTCAGATCAAACATGTTGAGTGTTTGGATTCCGCTTACCATCTACCAATGCATCCATCGCGTCAAGCATCCATCGCGTCAAGCATCCATAGCGTCAAGCAACCATCGCGTCAAGCATCCATCGCGTCAAGCAACCATCACGTCAAGCAACGTTTGCGTCAAGCATCCATTGCGTCAAGCAACCATCGCGTCAAGCATCCATCGCGTCAAGCATCCATCACGTCAAGTGCCATGTGTCAAGCATACATCAACAAAAAGCTCGATTCAACGCCCAGACAGGTGGATCGTCATCAATTAGATGTGTCAAGCATCTAAAGGTAGTATGTCGAGTACTCACCAACAAAAAGCCCGATTCAACGCCCAGACAGGTGGATCGTCACCAATTAGGTGTGTGGATCATCACCAATTAGTTGTGTCAAGCATCTAGGGTTAGTATGTCAAATACTCACCTCAACAAAAAGCTCGGTCCCGAATCGCCAGGATCGTCACCTCTATAAAAAGCTCGGTCTTGAATCGCCAAGATCGTCACCTCACTCCAGACAAACCAACAGGATGCAAAGGACCGAACAGGTAAACCTTTGTTTTCTAACATCGTTCCCCGCAGGTTCGGAGCCCAAGCAGGCGAATCTTCAGACGGACAGGTATATTCAGAATTGGGTCATGATTTGATTCCTCAGTATGGATTTGCCTTTTCAAAAATAAAATCTCCTTGATTTTCAAAAAATGATTTTCAAAATACCTAAAGCAACCTTTTCGTGTTTTGGAGTTGAACTACGTTTTGGTCTGATTCTCCGATAGAGATACGTAGGCAGCCGTGCGGCACGACCATCCCAGAGTTCAGAATGATGTCTTTTCTATCGACGACACTTCTTCTTTCATAAGACCTGTCGCCGAGGGGCTCTGTAGACACCCCATTCTGAACTCATAATTACATGATTACACTACTCATCATATCTCTTTTGTGTTTTGATGAAAGTATATCACTTTTGTCATGTTTCGTTAAGTTTCTAACTAACCTCGTTAGTTTTGGACCTAACCGACTAACGGAACAATCGAAGAGGACAAAATAGTCATCGACTAGTTATCTCGCACGAGATATCATATCTCGCGCGAGATATCCCCTCGACAGGATGTGCGAAATCACTCTCCTTCTCCGTTTCAAACTCTCTTTTTGGATAAAACCTTATCAATTCGGGTATCCAATCGAACCGAGTTACGGAACCTTCCTAGGGATTTTACCTCTCCACCTTCACCTCTCCAACCTCCTATAAATACTGGATGACTTTCAGTGTTTCAGAGGTCGACAATTATGATCCTTGATCAAGAAAACACACAACACACACAATTTGTTGGTTTCTTTCCACGAAAGACTCCTTCAAATCACTCACAAAAACAACTCCTAAATTCGTCCTTCAACCACGTTGATTGACGAACATCGAAGCCCGAATCAAAGGACCAAGGCGAAGCTCCGTCCGCATCAAGATCCGAATCAAGGATCGAGGCGAAGCTCTGTCCGCATCAAGGTTCGACTCTAAACTTGAGTCGAAACTCTGTCCGAATCTCTCCTCAAAAGGTAATTATCCTTTAAACTTTCGTTTCTCTTCTCAATCCCTCTATTGATTTTAGAGTAGTGTAATCCCATCAAAAGGATTAGCCTAGAGTCCCTTCAGTCAATGGAGGCGATCTCGAAGCATACAATCCGACATTCCTAATCAAGAAATTGATTAGGGTTTACTTGTTTTCTTTAATTATATATTTTAAAAATAGAAAACCTCTCTTTTCTTTAGCAAGACCAATCTCCGGATTGGTTGGAATGGATGCTCCTTGACCTACCCATTCCATAACCTAAGCCCCGAACCCAAATCTCTTTCAAAATGGTTTTCCTATGTTTCCAAACGAATAATATAGGTGGCGACTCAAAAACAAAAAAGATGAAAATTTTCTCACAACGCTACAGGAAGCCTTCAATTCAGCTGCTAGGAAGTGTAAATGAACACCAATTGTCTGCTTCTCTTCAGATCTTCAAAGGGATGTGGGTTGTATGAAGGTGGGTTTATGGTTTGGGTGAAGGAGAGATGGAATTGGAGAGATTTGGTATGGTTTGAGGAGAGAGAGGGTTTTCTGTCGTCAATTGGGCAGAGTAACTTTAGGGTATTGGAAAAAGGATCCTGATATGAGAGGGGGAGGGTCCAATTTATAGGCTGCATGGAGGAGGACACTTGTGTCACACGGCCTTTCGCTTCGCTTTTCCGTGGTCAATTGTGCCGCACGACTTATATCCAGCCATGTAACCGTTTTTGGCATAAATAACTGATTCTGGAACCTTCTGCGATAATTCCCAACAGGTCCAAAGCTGATAATTCCTGGTAGGTCCATTTATATGGAAAAATCACTCACAAGTACTTCCTTCATAAGAACTTTAAGATAGGTTTTCGGAAGACTTGGAATTGACCGGGAATTTACCAAAATGCCCCTAGTGCTATTTTATTACATTAAAAAGCACCTTTAAAGGGTCGCGAATTGGATTGGCGTACTCACAGAGCCCCTCGGCAACATCACTTATGGAAGAAGTGAGGTTGTCGACAAACAGGACCCAATTCCAATGAGCGGCTGGGGTTAAGGCGGAGGGCTGGATGATGACTTGGTGGATCGGACGGCTGGACCTTTTTAGAAAGGATTCCTACGTATCCCGGGGAGGGAATCAAGCCAAATCGTAGTTCGGAATATTCAAAGGAGACAATTTGGAGGTGTCCGACCCGATAGAAGACTGTTAGGAGGCGTCTTGACCCGAATAGACCATTAGGAGGTGTCTGACCCGATAGAAGACTGTTAGGAGGCGTCTTGACCCGAATAAACCATTAGGAGGTGTCTGACCCAATAGAAGATTGTTAGGAGGCGTCTTGACCCGAATAGACCATTAGGAGGTGTCTGACCCGATAGAAGACTGTTAGGAGGCGTCTTGACCCGAATAGACCATTAGGAGGTGTCTGACCCGATAGAAGACTGTTAGGAGGCGTCTTGACCCGAATAGACCATTAGGAGGTGTCTGACCCAATAGAAGACTGTTAGGAGGCGTCTTGACCCGAATAGACCATTAGGAGGTGTCTGACCCGATAGAAGACTGTTAGGAGGCGTCTTGACCCGAATAGACCATTAGGAGGTGTCTGACCTGATAGAAGACTGTTAGGAGGCGTCTTGACCCGAATAGACCATTAGGAGGTGTCTGACCCAATAGAAGACTGTTAGGAGGCGTCTTGACCCGATAGAATGAATTGAAGGGAGTGATTTTTAGACATAATGATTTGACAGTTTGGACGAGACATGTTTTCATACCTGTGCTGTGCTTACCTGTAGCTGCCGGAGGGACTGATGCTATTGCTGCTGCTAGGGATAGATGTAACTGCCGGGGACTCACGCTACTGTTGTTGACGATTGTTGTTTTGCCTTGTCAGGGGATGGTCTTCATTGACTCTTGATTGATTTTGAAATTATTGACCTTTGCTTAGTGGGGCAAGAATCCTGCCCTTGTTGATTTATCAGAGAACAAAAACGAACTCTGCTGGCGATTTGGCAACGGGGCTGATAACTTTGATGAACATTTGCTGGAAAGATTGCCGGATTTGCACTTCTCTTGTCTCAATTTTTGGTTGAGGTACAATCCCCGAGATCTAATTGCATTGTATTTTCATTGCACTCTGCAGGGGGAAACATAACAATTCTACACAGTAAAATCTTTTTTTTATGATATTTCCTTGTTAGCAAAGATTAAACTATGTTAGTCTGTTTGCGCAAGTTTATCTGCTCAAGGAATGGGACGATGGTGAGAATGGGAAAAAAGATCGTATCGAATGATGAGCCATACCGGGTTTGTTCATGAGGTAATGAAATTGTATCGGCTTAGGTGTGTACATGTGGTGAAATGGGCCCTCTCCCAGGTATTGTGCATCTTAGGATTGAATATGTATGGGTAGGTGTATGGCGGTGACGGCGAGTCGGGGATTCTATGACTAGTGTTTGGTGAAGGCTGGAAGTGTCGCCCGACATCCCATGCTAGTATGGCAAGTTGTGTCGCGCGGCTCGATAAAGTTCGTAACAGACCCCCTTTTAAAACCCATCTCCGACTTCATTTCGCAAAAAACTGTCTTATTAACAGAGGGAACCAGCAATCCCTTCTTGGCAGATAGGAGAATTCTTTGACCAAGATTGATACTTTCAGCTGCAATGGAGCATTATAACAAAGAGGTTGCTTCCCGGGAATATCAATTTCATCAGGATTTTGTTGAAATTTGGGGATCTCATCTGAGGCAACATAGGAGGGTTATTGACAAGTGGTACAATATGCCATGCATTTGGTCCTTGAAAGACTGGAAGGTTGACTGGGATTTGCTTCGAGCTGCATCTTGTTTCTGGGATCCAGAGCGGCATATCTTTTCTTTGTCATACAATGACTTGACCCCAACCATGGAAGACTTTAGGGCGTTGACAGGCTTGGGTAAGGCGGCAACTGTAGCATTCCCACGGGACGGCCGATCGGTTGTGGAACAATTGTCGGACTTCTTGTGTCTGCCAGCGGACCAAGTGTCATTTATGATTCTGAATGATGGATCTATAGACTTGACTCGGATGGCTACGTTACTTCTGTCCCGCCCTGAGTGGTTTGACCTTTCCACCTCTTTGGATATATTCATGTTATTCACCCTGTCAGCTTACTATTTCTGTGGGTATGTCGGAGTACGCCAAGCGCGGCGTTGGGACTGTCGAGCAGCGAGGGGTGACCGGGGTGTAGATCTTCGTCAAATTCAATCCGGTCAGGGAGAGATGGACATTGTACCACTGTTACTGGCTGAGACCTACCATGGCATTGACAGGCTAGCAGGGGAATCAGACTTCATGGGAGCAGACAGCCCCGGTTTGTTATCTCTGTGGTTTTCTGAGAGGTTACACTTGATTGGGCCATTACCAGAGGGTCGGATAGCGATGCCTTGGGTGACTCGGCCACGCAGACTGCTGAGGGATGTGGCTGCTGAAAGTTGGCAGGTGAGATTGTCGCGGTATGGGACTACTGATCTGAGCTTTTGGATTCCTGCCTGGAATATGCAGACCATGAGAGACATTCAGGATGGGTCAGTAGTAGTCAGGTTGCCAGGCTTGCATGTATCTTCTTTCTGTATCCCATCACTGGTGAGCAGACAGTATAGGTACCCTCAACAGATTGTTCGGGCTTTGAGGGAGAGGTTGATGACCGATGCTGTTCCAATGTCTATGACCGAGCCCCAGTCTATTCATTTCTTCAGCAGATCTTTTCTGGAGGGTTTTCTTCCCACTCGGGTACTTCTTCGACAGTCTAGAGGATTTACATTTCTGACCACGTATCGATTTGGTATGAGGAACATCAGGGTCTTGCACAGTTGGCTATAGAGGCTCGCCGCCGGGAATGCTTGGGAGCAGATTATCCATCCAGTCGATCTTTCAGGGATACGGAGGCACGGGGAAATCCAGACAATGTTACCGGTGATGCCACTGAGGATTATAAGAAACGAGAGATCCGGAGGGCCGCTCTGAGGGATGATCCGGAGGTGATGGCTCGCAGAGGGGCATTGAGACAGGAGAGAATTGTTAGGGCTGCCTTGAGGGAGACTGGTCTGATTGAACCACCGATGCGCGTTATTCCTGAGTTGGGAAGGGCTCAAACTGATTTATTCGACATTCCTAAGCCAAAGACCTCCCGGGGACCAAGGAAGAGGAAAGACAGAGGTACGAGTTCGGGAGCGGGGACGAGTCTCTAGACACTTTTCTGAGAGATAGGAGACTTTTTATTTTCTGTGTTTTGAGAGTAGGAATTATTTGTATGGAAACTGAGTATCCTTTGATTACCTAATGCAGACGAAATAGTTGTTGAAAATTTATTCCTTTTATTCACAGCAGGTTCTTTGAGTCAAAAGCAGGCCGTGCTTGAACTCATCAACAAGATTATTAACTCCAAATGAACCTTTGAAAAGCTTTGGAATTGTAATCAAAACACAAATTGGCAAGACATAAGATTTTGCAGCATTTTTAGACCGAACCACAAGTGGTTGCCTACGTTCTCCTTTTATAAGAGAACTAAGGGGCTCAGGTCTCCGTAGTTCGACTCAATCAACTTTTGTGCTTGAAGAAAGGGGAAGACAGAAGGGGGACATGGTGCAACCCTGTTTTTTACCTAGACCGCCCTTTTTAGGGTTTTTGGTCCAGTTGGGTATATTCTTTAGCACCGGGCGCGTCCCTTATTTTTGCATGGACTACCTTTTGAGAGGTTTTCAGTCTCATCTGGCACAATTTTGTTGCACCTTTATTCTATATATTTTTCTTTCTTTCTCTTTTTTTTTATTATTATTATATATTTTTTTTATTATTTTATTTACAGAGGGGGAAAAAAAACTCAATCACACATAATATCGCCGCAACTTGTCTCCGTTGACGGGGTGCAAAAATGGGTTATCATCCAGATCTGCCAGCTGCATAGCTCCTCCGGAGAATATCTTCTTGACTAAGAACGGTCCGACCCAAACAGGTGCCCACTTACCCAATGCGCTGCTCTGATTTGCGGGTTTCATCTTCAGGACTAAATCACCAACTTTGATGTCTCTGGACTTCACTTTCTTGTCAAAGGCACGAGCCATTCTTTTCTGGTATGCCCGATTGTGCTCCATGGCTTTCAATCTGCGTTCGTCTAACAGAGCCAATTCATTATATCGACTTTGGAGACATTCAATCTCATTTACTTCATTCTCAAGCAAAACCCTGAGGGATGGAATTTCTAATTCAATGGGCATAACAGCCTCCATTTCGTAAGTTAAAGTGTATGGAGTGGCACCGGTGGCAGTTCGGATTGAAGTGCGGTAGCCCCATAATTCTAAATGCAGCTTCTCCGGCCAATCTCGTCCTCGTTCGGCCATCTTCTTTATGATCCTTTCCAAATTATTATTGGCAGCCTCGACAGCACCGTTTGTCTGTGGTCTGTATGGCGAAGATTTGTGACGCATGACCCTGTATTCAGTAAGAAGGCGATCAGTCTCTCCTTCGAAGTGGGTTCCATTGTCAGAAATAATCTCATTTGGGACTCCGTAGTGGCAGAAAATCTGTTCCTTTATGAAGCGGGCCACTTTTTTATCCGTGAGCACTTTATAAGACGCGGCTTCTACCCACTTTGTGAAGTAATCTACTGCGACCAATACGAATGAGTGCCCATTACTCCCGGCTGGAGTTATTTTCCCAATGACGTCAATTCCCCATGTTGCGAAGGGCCAGGGAGTCGTCATACAATAGAGGTCGTGAGGAGGAATGTGGTTCAGGTTGGAGAATTGCTGGCATTTATCACAAGTTCGCACAAACTGGATGCAATCAGTCTCCATGGTGATCTAGAAATAGCCTAGTCTGATGATGCTATGCATAAGAGATCGAGCGTTCATATGAGGTCCGCAGGCGCCATTGTGAACATCTTCCATTACTTTCTGAGATTTTTCTTTGCTGACACAGAGCAGGAGAGGGCAACCTTCCCTTTTCTTCCACAGCTCATTGCTAAGTATGACGTACTGAGCTGAAAGTCTCTTTAAAGCTTGCAAACTCTTGGCATGAATACCCTTTGGGTCTCCTTCTTTATCAACGTGGAAAGAAGCTTCACCATGCTTGAGGTATTGGAAAATCTGACTGTACCACGGCTCATTGACGGTTTCAATCTCTATTTCACAGCAGTATGCAGGATTTTCTCGCCTACCGACCCTGAATAGTTTAATTGACTTTCCTTCTGGGATCTCTACCAAGGAGGCCAGAGTAGCTAGGGCATCGGCTCTATTTTTGTCTCGCGGCAGGAACTGAAATGACACTTCCTTAAACTGACCGACGAGTTCTGCAATGTAAGCATGGTATTTCTGGAGACATGGATCTATAATTTTCCATTTGTTAGCAGCCTGATTGATTATCAATTGGGAATCACCGAACACTTCCAACTCATCCACATGTCGTTCTAGGGCAGCCTCAAGACCAGCTATGCAAGCTTCATACTCGGCCGCATTGTTGGTAACCGAGAAGTTCAGCTTGATAGCTATGGGAGTATGCATGTCATTTGGATCTACTAACACCATCCCGATGCCATTACCTCTTTTATTCGCTGCGCCGTCGAAGAATAACTGCCACCGGTCGCTATTTTCCATAACAAGAATCCCTTCATCTGGAAACTGGAGATCCGGTCCTTGGGGTTCTGTACTGGGGAAATCAGCCAATTGATCTGCCAGAGCTTGTCCCTTGATTGACTTTCGGATCACATACTTGATATCAAACTCAGCCAAAAAGAAGGTCCACTTCGCCAATCTGGTGGAAATGTTGCCTCTATCACCTTGAAACAAATATCTGATCGGGTCCATCTTGGAGACCAAGTGCACTGTGTGAGATAGCATATAATGCTTCAGCTTTCCAACTACCCAAACCAGAGCTGCGCATGTCTTCTCGAGGGCAGAGTAGTTCAACTCATTACCTTGGAATTTACGACTGACAAAATATATGGCATTCTCGATCTTGGAGTCTTTCTTCTCTTGCGCTAGCATGGCTCCGATAGCGGTGTCTGTGACTGTCAGATATAGAAGTAGAGGTTTGCCCTCGTGAGGTGGGCAGAGGATGGGTGGATTAACAAGGTAAGCTTTGATTCTCTCGAAAGCTAGTTGGCATTCCTCATTCCAAACCACTTCCTGATTCTTCTTCAATAGCTTAAAGATTGGCTCACATATAGAGGTCAGTTGGTTGATGAATCTGCTGATGTATTGTAGACGGCCCATGAAATCTTTCACTTCGGAGACAGTTCTGGGTGGCTTCATCTCGATAATCGCTTTAACCTTTCTGGGATCTACCTCTATGCCTCGCTCTGTGACCATGTAGCCCAAAACTTTACCCCGGATGACCCCAAAAGTGCACTTGGCGGGATTTAGCCTCATGGAATGTTCCCGAAGTCTGTTGAAGAACTTCCTTAAATCTGTGAAATGCTGTCCATCCGACCCTTTTGAGTGAATAATCATATCGTCCACATACACTTCAATCTCCTTGTGGATCATGTCGTGAAACAGGGTGGTGACGGCTCTCTGGTAGGTAGCCCCAGCATTTTTCAACCCAAACGGCATCACAGTGTAACAATAGGTACCCCATGGAGTTGTAAATGCTGTTTTGTCTTAATCTTCCTCAGCCATTTTAATCTGGTTATAACCCGCGAAACCATCGACGAAAGATTTGACCTCGAAGTTTGCAGTTGCATCCACTAGCATATCAATGTTGGGCAAAGGGAAATCATCTTTGGGGCTAGCCTTATTGAGATCCCAGAAATCTACGCAGACTCGAACCTTTCCGTTTGCCTTAGTGACCGTAACTATGTTCGCCAGCCAAGTCGGGTATTCAATCACCTTGATAAAGCCCACCCGCAAGAGTTTCTCAATCTCTTCTTTGACTTGCAAGGACCACTCGGGCTTGATCCGCCTCAATTTCTGCTTGGTCGGCTTAATTTCCGGGTTTAGAGGTATCCGATGCTCTACGATAGATGAGTCCAGGCCGGGCATGTCTCTATAGGACCAGGCAAAGACATCCATAAATTCTCTAAGCAACTCGATCAAAGCAACCCATTCATCTCAGGAGAAGAAACTACCAATCTGCGTTTCTTTGGATTCTTCTACTGTCCCCTGTGTTCATCAGTTGTCAATACCTCATCGGCAGCTTGGGCCAGGCTTTCCTTTTGTTCGCAAACCTGCTTTGAATTATTTTCTAAAATTTGGTCATTTATTAAGTCTGCATTATCTTCAATTGAATTAGGCTTAATTATTTTTAAATCTTGATGATTATTTTTTGTTAAGCGTTCAATTGTTAGATTGGCAATCAAAGGATACTCAGAAAGGTCGACCATTTTATTCAGAGCATAAGGAAAAATAGTGTTTACAACTCGAAGACGGTCTTCTGTCGTGAGGACATCGGACCGATCGGAAGACTCAAGTTCAATTACAAGGGACTCTGGGGACTGACTCAGGACACGGGGAACAAATTTAGACTCAGAGGGATGAGGACGAGGTTTGAGCCCAAGCTTTCCAATCATAGTCTCCCTGTCGGCAACCGGTCCCTGAAATGAGGTCCAATTCTGTAACGGCTCCTCTGCGACGATCTTCAAACTGCCAAGATCTGCAACTGGTCCTTTCTCAAACTCCAGCACAGCTATCACCTCACTATCAGAGGAAAAGTCAATCAAATCCCCGAGATCCTTAGCGATATCAAACCCTTCTGCAGGCAACTCCTTTGTAGACATACCACCTTCGGGTTGTGACATCCCCTGATTCTCAAACAGTTCGGCCAAATCACCATCAATATCTATAGGATCTGCACCCCGGATTTTGTGCACGACAGAGTCATCCAGAGCGAGCTTCTCGAGCTGGTTTATGTAATCGGGTCCCCAGAGATGATAGCTGTTCTCGTAGGTGGCGGTCACACCTGGCCTTTTGGGCAAACTGTCAAACATTTCTTTCACCGGGTTTTGACTGCTGGCAAATTTCCGGATCATTCTCATTCTATCCTCCATTTGGCTCATCCTTGGCTCGGGACAAACAAACATATCACCATCTTCTTTGACAAAGTGTTGGTTCAAAGACCAACTGTACGGGCGCATCTCAGGCCTTTTGTACCTTTTTCCAGCAGCTGAGGCCATCTTTTCTTTAAATGCTTCGGTCTTATCGTACACTTTGTCTTCTTTCGTCATTACATACCCTAGGCCTCGCCTATTTCTCTTGGCTTCTGGCATTACAAGCTGGCACGGTCCCTGTTGACGTTTTCCCAGCCCCAGACCAGGGATATAGCTCATACTTCTCAGCATTTTTAATACAGGGGGAATCTTGTCTGAAGACGTCGTCAAGTCTATGGTGCAGACCTGTCCTTTGGGCTTCTCAATCGTAAAACTGCTAAGCATCAAGTTCTCCTGGTCGAGTTTAATTTCCATTACTGGCAAGGTATTAGTACTGGTTTCCCCAATCGTAACGCTATCGCCATAAATGGTCGTCAGGACTCCGTCTTGCACAAACTTTAGACATTGGTGAAGATTAGAGGCTACAGCTCCAATCTCATGAATCCAGGGTCTGCCCAATAGTGCTGAGAATGTGACTGGAATATCGATAACTTGAAAATCTACCATCATCTCTTTACCTCCAAACATCAAATTCAAAGAGATTATTCCTAATACTGCCCTAGGCCTGGAATCATAAGCCTTTATGGTTTGATTGGATGGTTTAAGGTTCTGCGCATTAATGTCCAACATGCTCATCATTTTATCAGGGAGCACATTCATAGCTGACCCATTGTCTACCAATACATGGGGAATCCGCCGTCCTTCCAGGGGTACTGTGATGTGCAGGGATTCATTATGCTTTGCACCAAAAGCAGGCAGGTCAAGATCCGTAAAAGTGATGATATTTCCATATTGTGCAGTCCCGATCAGCTGACAGGCTTCGTCTGGGGTGGCATTGACAGACACTTTTGTATTGGCTAGGGCCTCTTCTAATATCAGCTTATGGGGGTAGGAAGATGTAAGTAGAGACCATAAGGAGATATCGGCTTGTGTTCTCTTCAGCTGTGTCAGGATTGGATCTTCCTGAACTTCCTCATTTCCTGCCGGTTTGAATGGATTCTGAGAGGATCGGGGGTTCGCAACTGCAACTGCTTTACCTTTCCCGGACGGATCTATGTCATTCACTCCCAACATTCTTCCAGATCTGGTTAGCAAATTAACCTCTTGATCTTTCTCAATCATAAAATCTTTACTGGCCTCCTTGAGCTCTGCTAGCGAAATCGGAACAGGACGAGTACTGTATGGCCATGCCGCCTGTCTTATCTCATTTATAGACACTGGGACCTCTACATTAGCCGCTATCCTGAGTTCCTCTAGAGA
This sequence comes from Adenophora triphylla var. japonica, assembly GCA_022495995.1. Taxonomy (NCBI): domain Eukaryota; kingdom Viridiplantae; phylum Streptophyta; class Magnoliopsida; order Asterales; family Campanulaceae; genus Adenophora; species Adenophora triphylla. The sequence goes on from JAFEMH010001289.1 coordinate 408,922, forward strand.
GATTGGGGAATCCCTAGGAACCAAGGAAGATATGGTGTTGGCAACCAAACTCTCTTCATAATCGTCATAATCAACAGTATTATTCAAGTCATACAGGTCATCAAGATACAAAACATAGCAGAAATTATCTTTCATTTCATCAGAACAGGTGGTTACATCAGTCACAATCTCACTACAATCATCACTAACCTTTCCATCTACGGGTTCTCCAAATTCTATTACATTAACAAAATAGTCTTGGCCAAAATCAATGAGATTCACAGTGTTGTTAGGCAGGGGGTTGTTGACGACATTAGGACGAGGGGACGTTTCAATCTTCTTTTCATCTACCAACCCTTGGATAATCTTTTTGAGCGAGAAGCAAGTATTGGTGGTGTGTCCCGGAAACTGGTGGAATCGACAATATTTGCTTGTATCCAGATTGGGATTGGGATTGACAGGTCTGTAGTTCTCCAACGGCTTTATCATTCCAGTCCTGAGTAATCCATTGTAGACCTCCTCTGTAGTCATACCTAAATCATCAAACTTTCTCTGTGGCCTTGGCTGAAATCTTCCACCATTAGAACCGTTATTCCCCCCTCCTTGCAGGTTGTTTACAATGTTATCTTTCACTGTTTCCTTTCCTCTTGGTGCAATGGCGGAGACTGGGTTCGCTGTCCGATATCTGAAACCACCGCTACCATTGTTTCCACTCATTCACATTCGGGGTTTGATTAAACAACTTATTTTCGCTTCTAGCTCCCATGCCGACCATCTCCCGCAAGTCTGGATACCATCCTTTCCCGATTGCCTCCCTAAGTACTGGCTTTACACACGACAAGAAGATGTCCTTTTGGTCTTGAAGGGGAATGGGCTTTGATAGCTCATTGAGCTTAGCATTCCAACGCTTGTAAAATTCCGTAATTGATTCATCCGCCTTCTGGATAGTTCCCACCAAATCATCCCGGGTAGTGCGCCATTCCAAGTTGCCTCTATATTTCTCCAGAAAAGTCTCCGTAATCTAGCTCCAAGTAGAGCGGCATTCTTGCTTCAGGGCCAAAAACCATGTAAGAGCTGGTCCTTTCAACGTCAAGTGAAAGTGGGAGGCCATGAATTCGGGCGTGCAACCCATTGCGCCCATGGTCATTACATACGTATCCACATGCGTTTTTGGACAAGCAGTGCCATCAAAGTCCATTTTCGGCATCTTGAATTTGTGAGGCAAAGGAGTTACTTGGGCTGGATCCACCGCTCTGAGACCGCTAGAACCGACAGTCAGCTTGTCTATCTGCTGTTGCATCTGTTTTAGCAAGGCCGTTACTTCTGGAGTCAGTCCTAGAATCTGGGGGATAGCGGGAGCTACTATTGAGGAAGGTACGGGGAAGTCTGAATTAGGCCCAACAGGCAAAGCGGCCGGCGGGAGACCGAGGGTGCTGGGAATACCAAGATTACTGTCCAACAAACTAACGGAGCTAGGGATCCTATTCCCATACATATCATAGCCATTAAATTGCATGCTGGGGTTCTGGGAACTGTACTGCACTGACTGACCTTTGAATTGACTAAAAGGAGAGAATCCTGCACTAACACATGGAGCTGAATACGGAGTGGAGCCATAAAGATGCTGAGTAAGGGTAGAACACATTGTTGGCTGAGGAAAAATGTTTTGGAGTTGAGACGGTTGATACTTCGGAACACTGTCTTGAACTATCTGATTTCCCGAGAGACGGTACTGACCATTCTGCTGCACACCATACTGACCACCCTGGTAGCTGTCGGGATACACACTGTACTGAGGCTGGGAATAACTGGCTCGGAACTGAGACCTATACTGAACCTGGGGCATCGGAGCATTGGGAGCCGGAGAAGAAGTAAGGTCAAAGAAGTTCACTGGATGACCGCCATTCTTGCTAGGACCTTGCTGAGCCACCTGATTATATGCTTGGGAAGAAAGGGGAGGAAGCTTTCCTTGGACACTCGTAATCATTCCAGGGGATGACATTTGCTCAGGGTGCGGGACATAGCTTGTGGGAGGAGGCATAGCATTGTAACTGGTTGGAACAGGCTGGACAGGAGAAATAGGTCCAATCTCATTATTGCCCTCTTCCATAACTTCCTCATAGGAACCGTCTTCTCTACGGAGCATCGCTATTCCCCGGGCCCTCATGGCCTCAATGAATCGGTTATGAGCTTCTTCTTCCCGGATTTTGGCATTCTGAGCTGACAGGCGGGCATCACGCTCCCGGGCCAAAGCGGCTTCCAAATTCATCCTCAACTCATCTGTAGACAGATCAATCAAGCTTGGTGGACTCATCGGACCTGAACCTCCAGCAGACTGAGTGGTAAACACATCTCCATTCCCTGCCATTCCTGATTCCGCTCTGACTAAAGCTTCGGAAACTGCTTGAACTTCTTCGACAACCCGAACTAAACGAGCTCCCGGTACAGATGCTCGGACCTAACTCGCCGTAACTGCAGGGGGATATGTGGGTTTATAAGGTAAAAAGGAAAAAAGAATTTCGGGAGAGGGAAAGGAATGAAAGACAGACTTGCGCAAACAATCTTATTTATCTTCAAGTAGAAATTAATGTCTTAATCCTAAATACAGTTGGAAAAGGAGAAGCCTTTATTCATACTAACTAAAACCTCGGGGAAACCTAGGGACACATCGTTCAAGTCACACCAAATGTCTTGTGTTTGAAATACATAATAGATAATGATACCTAACCAAACCCTAACATCATTATGGAACGAAGAGGTTGTCCAAATTTCTTGGGGAAATTTGGGCAGCATAACGGGTCTTTTCGAAGAATTTCGAAGGAAAATCCGGCATGACCTCTCGTCGGTGCATGTTGACAATGCGGCATGATCTCTTGTTTAGAACACGTCACGAGAGTGACATGTTCCTACGTGACATCATGTTGCCTTGGCAACATGCCCACAAGATGCGAGGTTTTGAGAGAAGGTATAAGGATCTATGACATATTTCAAAAACAAGTTATTTTGGTGTGATAAAAACGTTATGTCAAAACCAACTGTGGGTACGGTTTAAGTGTGGTGCCACCTATAACGCACTAGGGGTTTAGGTTTGATTTCAGGTGCTCAAGCGTAGGCGAATTTCATGGCCGTCCGCGATGCCGTCAATCGCACCCGAGGGTTCTAAATCTATGTGAAGTAGTGTGCGGGATGGCTATGTTCTTTTATTTGCGAAAAAAGATTTTTTTTTTTTTATTTTTTTCTTATTTTTTCTTTAAAAAAAAAAAGAAACAAAAGGAACTACACGCACACGCCCCGCAGAGTACAATAAGCGAAAAACCAATCAACTGGTCACGGGGACTGCCCATAATCACCAACTGCACCAAGGAAATCAAGATCTGTAAATCAAGCAATTTCTGTCGCGTGACACGGGACGGATAATGCAAGTTCGTCGCGTGACGAAGGGTCCAATTTTAACTCAAGATCACACTAAGAACATTGACCTCGAAGCTTAAATAGCACAACTCAACCCCAAGCAGAAGAACAACAAGGCAGGCAGCAAAGACAATCAAACAAAGCACATAGGATGCAAACAATACATATAATGTCTCAAGCAAAGCACATACAAGTGAATGAATTGAATGTTGAACATATACGAAAGTTTGACCCACTTTTGAAAAGAGGTTTCAAGTAGTCCCCAGCAGAGTCGCCACTGAATGTGCGCTCGCCCGAAATTTTAAAAAAAAATGAGAGTCGCCACGCCGTTTTTAAGGAAACATTGAAAACCTTTTGTAAGAGAAAATGGGTTCGGGGGTCAGGTTACGTGTTGGGAAGAACCGAGAGTTCACCCAACACGCCTCGTCCGTAGATGAGTCTTTCAATGCTCAACATTCAGTTCATTCAAATGTGTGTGCTAATGTCTGAGACAAGATATATATGGAATGCAAAGGAGTACTTTGTTTTATTGCTCAAAGGGAAGAAGAAACAAATTGTAGACCATTGACAATGGGAGGCCACATCCCATAATACAAAAAGGATTAACAAAACTTACAACTAAAATGAACTTACTGCAGAGGCCTGTTGTGTCGCGTGACACTGGACCTGAGAAGTCACTTGTGTCGCGTGACACTACAGATCACTTTACAGAGGTTTTACATTATTGAACAAAATAGAAGTAGATCTATCTAGTCACTTCAAACTGAATATGGATATGAAAGATCCATACCCTAATTTGAGTGACAAACGAAAGGGAAAAGGGGAGGAACAAACTTACAACTTAAAATGATTCTCTGCAGATAGACCACTTGTGTCGCGTGACACAGGACTTGATGAGTCACTTGTGTCGCGTGGCATAAGTAGACCATCTGCAGGAACCTCACAATTTCAAACCAGAAATTAACAGAAATCAATTCAGATCTATTAAGCATACCAAATCGACTTAAATTAACACAAATTAGCAACAGATTACCCAAGGGAGCATGGATATGGGAGATCCACACTCCCTTGAGCACCAAGCAACCAAGAGAGAGACAATCACAATACCAATATGCAATTAAACCACGCAAAACCAATTAAACAGAGATATGGCAGTTGCCACTTGATAATCTAAAGTAGATGGAGCTTGATTATCAAGTAGAGGAAGAATAATTGCAAATAAACAAGTAAATAAGAGAGAGAAAGGTGGAAATGTATGTTACCCTTGTAGTCCTCTACTTCTACACCAAGTTAGGTGTGGAAGCCTTCAATTCAGCTGCTAGGAAGTGTAAATGAACACCAATTGGCTGCTTCTCTTCAGATCTTTAAAGGGATGTGGGTTGTATGAAGGTGGGTTTATGGTTTGGGTGAAGGAGAGATGGAATTGGAGAGATTTGGTGTGGTTTGAGAAGAGAGAGGGTTTTCTGTCGTCAATTGGGCAAAGTAACTTTAGGGTATTGGAAAAAGGATCCTGATATGAGAGGGGGAGGGTCCAATTTATAGGCTGCATGGAGGAGGACACTTGTGTCGCACGGCCTTTCGCTTCGCTTTTTCGTGGTCAATTGTGTCGCACGACTTATCCAGCCATGTAACCGTTTTTGGCATAAATAACTGATTCTGGAACCTTCTGTGATAATTCCCAACAGGTCCAAAGCTGATAATTCCTGGTAGGTCCTTTTATATGGAAAAATCACTCACAAGTACTTCCTTCATAAGAACTTTAAGATAGGTTTCCGGAAGACTTGGAATTGACCGGGAATTTACCAAAATGCCCCTAGTGCTATTTTATTACATTAAAAAGCACCTTTAAAAGGTCGCGAATTGGATTGGCGTACTCACATCGACCTGATTTCTCCGGATTGTGCCTAAATCTTCTTCAGGGGTACATTAGCTAGTAAGAACTACTATAGGATGGGTAGAGAAGTAAGCCCTTAGTTTCCTCGCAGCGACCACCAAGCATACGCTATTTTCTCTGAGTTGAAATATCTCCCTTCTACGTCTGAGAGGGCCTTACTCACGTAATAAAATGGGCTACTAAGAAGTAGGGGTAATCAAGATAGCTTTTGATTTGTTGAAATGACGACTAATATTCGGCTGTTCACTCAAAGCCTTTCGTCCCCCGAGTGTCTTGACGAACGATAGAGATCTTTCGGTCGACTTGGCTATGAAGTGCCCCAAGGCCGCTACTCGACCATTTAATCGTTAAACTTCGTTAATGCGGGTGGGCTCCTGCATTTCGACCAAAGCCTTGATCTTTTCGGTATTGGCTTCAATACCCCATTGCGACACTATGAACCCAGGAACTTTCCTGCTGCCACTCCGAACACAAACTTGCTCGAATTCAACTTCATGTCGTTTTCTCATAGATTGGCGAACATTTTCCTTGGGTCGACTACATGACGACCTGACTTTGTTTTGATAACCATGGAGTCGACCAACTTACGGGGCAATGGATAACTGTCCTTTGGGCAAGCTAAATTCAGATCCGTAAAGTCTATGCACATTCTCCATTTCCCATTAGCTTTCTTGACCATCACCACAATTGTCAACCAAGTAATGAAGGTCGCTTCTTTGATTATGCCCGCACTGAGTATCATGTCGACCTCTTGTTTGATGGCGACCTCTTTGTCTTGGGCAAAAATCCTGAGCTTCTGACTTTTATGCTTGATAGTGGGGTTCACCTCAAGTTTGTGCACGACCACTTCTTCTTTAATGCCCTTCATGTCTTCGACCCTCCAAGCAAAAACATCCAAGCTTTCTTGCAATAAAGCGACAATCTCAGCCTTTTCCTAGATGACAATTGTCTTCCCACCTTAATTCTTTGATCAGGATAAGCCACGTTGATTCCACCTTTTCTAGTTTGTCGACGGGTTCCAATTCTGGATCGTCCCTAAATGTTAGGGTCTCAATTATGATCTCACTTACACTTCTTGGAGGGTCGAAGACATGAAGGGCATTAAAGAAGAAGTGGTCGTGCACAAACTTGAGGTGAACCCCACTATCAAGCATAAAAGTCAGAAGCTCAGGATTTTTGCCCAAGACAAAGAGGTCGCCATCAAACAAGAGGTCGACATGATACTCAGTGCGGGCATAATCAAAGAAGCGACCTTCATTACTTGGTTGACAATTGTGGTGATGGTCAAGAAAGCTAATGGGAAATGGAGAATGTGCATAGACTTCTACCTTAATCATCTCATCCAACTTTGTTGTCAGTTGGTTAGCACTAGTGGCCCCCGAGTTTGGTCGATTGAAAGACATAGGTCTCCAATGACAACTTGATCGACCAAGACTAGATTAGCTGCAACCTTGTGGTCGCTTTAGTGACATGTCGCCTCAATCATGATTCATTCATGTGAGAAATAGGTTGCCTCATGTCGTACCACTTCCACCTCCTCATCCAGATACTGGATAGTTGCCAATCTCGAGGTCGTAGTCGTTGACTTGGAAAATTTCCATCTTGCTTCAGGTGTTTCGATTTCAAGTTCTCTCTTCTTCTTCATCCTGAGAACATGGTCGAGGTATTCCTTAGTTGTTCCCAACATACACCCAACACCAAGAGGGGTAGGGAACTTAACCGTATGATGGGGGATTGATGGAATCATCCCCAAGGCGACCTAGCCAGGAATACCCAAGATCACATGGTAGTCACTTACCACATCAATGACAATGAAGGTCACCTTAGTTGTTGTTCTTTAAGGATGTTGCCCAATATCTACCCCGAGCTCGATCTGGCCCTTTGCGTCGACCCTATGGTTTGTGAAACCCACCAGTCGACCTAAGTAAAGAATCGAGTATCTGGGAGGCCCATTTCCTTGAAGGTTTTGTAGTAGAGTATATCTTTGCAAGCTCCCGTTTCGACCAAGATCCTATTGGACGTGCAATTATGAATGAGCTCTGGGATGATAAAACTATATTCTCTGGCAGTCATGCTGGTGTCCGACTTATGGATAGAAACTAATAATATCCTCATGTTCACAACTCCTTCGTGGGATGTACGAAGCTTTACTCAGCTAAAAAATCTTATGTTTGAAGGACGTGTTGCTTGTCTCCTCAACAATCACCCCAATGGCCAGCCTTGGTTCCGGTGGCCCCCTTGCAGGTCTATCCCCAGCCGGGGGACGATCTCCTTTCAAAAATCGATCTAGCCTGCCTTCATATTAACCCACTTTTGGATAATTCTCTTTAAACTCAAACATTCTTTCGTGTTATGGCCAATATCCTTAGGATACTCATAGTACTTGTTGTTATCCCTACAGAACTTATTTCGTGGGTTCATAGGCACTGAGGGTCCCAAATCAACTGTGTTCATAATTTTAGTCTAGCTAAAAGTGAGGGGAGTAAAGTTTTTATGGACTCTTTCAGTCGCCCTAGTACGATTTTCCCCTTACCATTGCCTAAGTCGGCCCTAACAGTCACCCCTTTAGATGACTCTCTTGTGTCAACATTCTTGGATCCTCTCTTCCTTTCCATACGTTCCTCGGCCACGGCAACATCATATGCCCTTTCAAACATATCTTTCCTCGTGGTCGCTCGCCTGACCTGTAACACGTAATCTAAGTTAGGGGAGGACACTCCATTCCTGAAGCAATTGATGACCTCCCTATCAGTCAAGTCTTCCATAATTTGGTCGACCAATTCCATGAACCTGGTGAAATAGCTCATGGTACTCTCAGTCTTCCCTTGGGCTATGTTATTTAGGTCGGTTACCATTTTCTTCCGGGCTCCATCTGTTGTGAATCTTTCCAAGAATTTACATCGCATGTACCTCCAACTGTTAATGCAGCCCATTGCCAAGACACAGAACCAGCTCAAAGCTGCACCAGTGAATGTGCTCGTCGATGTCTTGCGAAGCACGTCATTCTTTAAAGAGTCCAAACACATCGAAGCTTTGAAATGTTGCATCTGAGTTAAGGCATTGGTCGTCCCAAAGTACTTTTCCAAAAGAAGAAACTTGAAACCTGACTCGGGAGGGCCCAGGTCCAACATCTACTGAGCCATAGGTCGAAGAGTGCTGTCATTTTGTTCGACCTTGCCATGGGTGACCTGGCAATCTGCTTCCATATCATCCAACCTTCTGTTAAGGTTTAACAACTCCCTAGACGGAGTTTGATTTATGGGGCTCTTCTCTTTGGGGCGGCCTTCGAGAAGGCGTTCGATCCCTTTCAACTCTTAGGGTGTCCTTTTAAAGCCCTCTTGTCTATCCTTGGAGGTGATCGACCTCCGGTTGAGGGTGCACCCCTTGCTCTAGGAGGCGACCTGCCCCTGGTTCTGTCGGCCTCCAACTACCTCCTTTGGGCCGAGTCAGCATCTTGTTCCCTGTTATTGTTGAGCCTATCTTTTAGGTCGCTCGTACGATCAACCGAAATACCTGTCGGGCGAGGCCTTTCGTTTCTCCCTTCACCCCTTGAGGGCCAAGGGATTATGTTCTTGGGTTGTTGTGATGTTTGTGACGGTGCTACCTGGTGGGATATGTGGTCGTCCTTCCTAGAAGACTCTGGTAGCTCAAGCAGCTCGTCATGAACCTCCAACAAGCTCTGCAAGACCTTTACCTGTTCCAATAGAAATTCCTTCATACTAGGGTGAGAACCTGAAGGACCTGGTAGGTCGCCTACATTTGTTCGGCCCGTTTAGTGTTTCTTGTTTTGTTGACTACCTCCCAGGATAGTCATTGGCCTCTTCTCTCTCCTTCTGTCCTAGATTTCCACTTCGTCTGCCACACTGTTGGAACGGGTAGGTCTCCTAAGTGGGTTTCCAGGAGGAGAAGGTGGAAGATGTGTCGTGCGGTTTCCTGTGCCCACATCTGCACATGTGTTGTTTTCGTCGGCATTTTCATTGGCTTGATCACTTGAGGCGATGACAGTATGCCCGCCTGACACCATGTCTGCAGGTTTTCAAAGTTTCAAGGTCTAGTTTTCTTCGTTTCCAGGCAATTGAACCAAACTAATGATGCAGGGATAGTCCAAATCAGTCCTCTTCCAGTTACTTATACCTTAAACCACGAACAAACAACTAGCTAGGATGGTCTCCGTCTAAGACCCTCTAGCGTGATGATAAGATATAGAGTATGAGAGTGTTAAAATGTAATGAAATAATTATATCTCAATAGCCAAAATGACGTTACCTTTCTCTGTTGAAGGTTTATTGATATTTTTAGTGTCGTTATTGGTTGCTTATGAATCTCGTAGATCATGGAGGCAAAGTAGGCGTAACTGTCTTCTAGAATGTAGGAGGCGGTTACTAATGGAGACGTGGATTTACGGACGTGTAGTTTGGTCGAAGTCGCCCAGTTGGTCGGGATCGACCAGTATTTGTGCCTTGTTCAGGTAGAGATAATGCAAGGGGTATATCAAGAGTCGGACGGAGTCAGGTAGGGACCAAGGAAGCTCGGACTATAAGCTTTGTCGACTGATATATCTCGCCAAGTATATGTAATTTAGGGATGCTCTGATGGGTCTTTTACGCTTGATTGGCCTTTGTGCCTGTTTGGATATAGGGCCAGCCCGTTGGGTATAGCTCGTTACTTTATTTCGTTCGGGTTGTTTGGTAGCTTAATCGGTAATATTTCTATTTCACGTGAGTAGAGACCAAAAAATTGGGCAAAAGAATTAGAAAAAGTGAGAGAGATAATTAGTGGGAGGTGTTTATGAGTATGAAAAATAAATATGAGAGAGAATGAGTGATAAAAATAGTAAATTGATTGTTATTGTGAGTATAAAAGTAAAGTAGAAGAGAGAATAAGTGAGAGAAATAATGCAAAAACTTTGTCATTTTAAACAGTGTACACTCATGTAAGACGAACGAAAAAAAAAAAAAAAATTCACTCACTTGAGACTCACGTGGAATGAAGGGAGTATATAACTCTAATTTATTACTTGATGCTTGGGATTTTATTTTTCATGAAAGATAAAAGTATTTGAAGTATTTGAATGAGTGGATTATGCAGGGCCGGCTCAGATATGAAACATTATGTTCCTTTGCACAGGACCCCAAATTTTGAAGGGCCTTAATTTTATCTATGCCCATTAAATATATATATAAAACAGATTATTGTGTTAAAGTTTTTAAAGGGCAAATTGCAATTTAGGACCTGAAGTCGAGAGGGTGTTCTCCAAATAGGGTCCCATATTCTCATTTTGTACGGGCCTATGTACTTATTGAGATGAGCATGAGATTATGTTTTATTAAAGACTGGCACTTTTAGCCCCATATCCGTGTCGCGCCACGTTTTTTTTTTTTTTTAATTTTTTTTAATTTTTTTTTAAGAAGCAAAAATGGAAAAGTTTAATAAAATAGTGAGCGCAAACAGAAAGTTTCTGGGCGAATGTAACTATTCATTGTACTGTTGAAGATTTCTTTGCCATTTATAATATAGATAATATTTGAATGAGTGGATGTATCTATTAATGGGCACTAAATAATATTTCATCATTTTATTACTAATATAATCTTGAATATTAATGGAAGTGAAAAAAAAATCATTTCAAAACTGTTCTCACTTTATATTTTTATTTATTTCATTGCTCTCGTTTTTTAATTTGTAATTTTGTACAAATATCATTTTTTTACTTTATATAATTTGTTTTTTTTTCAAATTTCTAAAATAATATGATTTTTTAATATAAAGTGCAAACTAGAGTAATTATTTTATCTACAATAAATTCACAAAACATGGGAAAAAAAAAAGTAGAAATAAAATAAGATGCAGAAATTCAATGTGAACAACTGTAACAAAGGTAATGTACGGAAATATTTTGAGGAGAAAGGGTGGGGGTGGGGGCGGGGGCGGGAGTGGGAAACAAAACTCTACTGCGGCAGTAATGAGCTGGAAATGGGATACCGACATTTGTCTTCTCGATACAAGCATGGTCACGTGCATGGCCTACAGTCAAAGGGAGTAGGTTTATTACGCTGCTTCTCCTGTTGGAGTTTTTTTTCTTTTTTTTCTAAATTGCCTTGCGTATTAATTGAGGATATTTAATTTTACATGTGTAATTTTTTATGATTAAATTTCACTATACATTAGTTTCGCTTTCAATTTTATCACACTTTTTAATGGCCGTTATAAAATTAACGGGTTATCCATGAGAGTTAACAATTTAACAGGTGCAACAATCAAATTATTCAAATTTGACCCCTATAATTTTTAAGCCAAAATCTAGGGAGTTTCTCCGTAAGTTATGGAGAAACGGGTTTCTGGATATCCAGAACCTTTTGAAAGAATATCCAGAAATTTTGTATTGGCCATGACATTGGCCCATGGTTACTTCTGGATATCAGTCTCAAAGGTTCTGGATATTCAGAATCTTTTGATCATGATATTCAGAATCCTTTGATCATGATATTCAAAAGTTATGTTAGAATGGGACCAACACATACCCCAAATCTATATCCAGAAACCAGTGAAAAGTATATCCAGAAAAAAATGGATTTACTTTTTTCTGGATATACTTTTCACTGGTTTCTGGATATACTTTTCACTGATTTCTGGATATACTTTTCACTGGTTTCTGGATATAGATTTGGGGTATGTGATGGTCTCATTATAACATAACTTCTGGATATCATGATCAAAGGGTTCTGGATATCCAGAACCTTTGAGACTGATATCCAGAAATTTTGGAAAAACACGTTTCTCCATAACTTATGGAGAAACGCGTTTCTCCGGAGACCTACTCAATTTTTAAAGGGCTAATTGACATTATTTATGATGAAATATTTTTTTAATAATATGAAATGAAAATAATATATATTTTTATAATTTTAATTATTTAAATTTTGGTCTTCAATAAAAAATATATAATAATTGGATAAAAATATTTTGTTTTAGTAAAATATATTTATTCCTTTATAAATTAAAAAAATTAAATACATAAAAAAATTTCATCCAAAAAATAAATAAATTCAACTCCTCTTCGTATTAATGTCTAGATTCATTCTCAATCCAAAACACATTTTCCTCTCTGTTTATATTCCATAAGGTATCTTCAATTGATTAATTTATAGTTATCAAAATCAAATTTTGATACCTACGGAACTATTCACATGGTAGTCTTCAATGATAAGTATCAAATTAATAATTTAATACTTTTATTTTTGATTTATTGAAATTCTTTCACATTTAATATTTTTAGTAATTAAATATAAATAGTGTTAAATAATAATTGAATTTAAAATAAAGTAAAATAAAATATGTATGCTATATAAATAAAAAATATTTTCTTTTCCATTGACAAATTAATAATTAATTTTTGTGTTTTATAAATATACAAAAAATAAAACAAATAAAAATGTAAATGTTAAATAATTAAATGATATAAAGAAAATACTTGGCAAAATGAAGTAGTTAATCAAAGTATCAAATATGATACATTTCCTAACTTTTTATCAAAATTTGGTAACTATAATATTTAGCATCGGAGATGCTAAGTTGCTCTAACAATGTTCATACACCTAACACCAGAATTTTTTCACAAATAATCACTTTTTACTTTTTTAATTTTCAAAATGACTTACTGTTCATATTTTTGCCCAAAATGTCTCTTTTTTTTTAAACTCGCTACACCGTGTAGCGAGTTTGACTTGGGCTAGGCAAACTCGCTACACCGTGTAGCAAGTTATGTGTAATTATGGTTTGGCAGTTGGTCATTAATTAGGGCAATTAATTAAACATAAATCGCTACACCGTGTAGTGAGTTTGACTTGGGGTGGTCAAACTCGCTACACGGTGTAGCGAGTTATTTAAAACCCTTTTTCCCTCTCAGTTTATGTCTTCATTCAAAGGAAACAAAAAAAAACCTACACCTTCATCGGTCAGCCGCCGAGGAGAGTAAGGGAGAAGAAGAAAGAAGAACACCCAACCAACCAAGGAATTTGTCAAGTGAATTCAATCTTTTTTTTTATTGTAGGTTTAAATTTTTGTATTGTATTGAATTTTAACTTTGATTTTATTATTTATTTACTTACAATTTAGGATTTTTTTTATATGATTTTTTTTTCTTACAAAAATCTGGTCATTTTCTATCATAATTGTTCATTTGAATTTTAACTTTGATTTTATTATTTATTTAACTTTGTACAACTGTTGTTATCATTGTATTTTGTGTGTGATAGAGGCATGATTTCTAGTGTTAGTAATTTATTTTGGCATTGTTCTGAACTGAGATATTGAATCATCACCTTTGTTATGATGTTCTAATTGCATTTTCTTTCATTTGTGTGAGGTTATGTTTGTTGTCCAATTAGATTGTAGAAAGCACACCTATTATTGATATTATGTGTGTATTATTGTGAAGCAACTATAATTTTTCTCTATATTGAGTATTGTTATGATTATTATTGATATTTGCTAGTAATGTCATGTACCAAAACATATGGTGAGAAATGCAAATGCAATTGATAACTTTGAGAGATATGAATTTAAGTACTTCATCTAAGATGAACAATTCTTGTTTTATTGTTGAGATGATTGTAAATCATTTTTATGATAATATTAGATACAAAGATAATACAATTCGAACCCATTAATAAATTTTATCTGGATTAACATGAATTGATAAAATGACCCTTACATTATTTATTATTCAAAAATAAAAAAGATAATACAAATTAAGATCTTACGATTAAAATATCCCCAAACTTGATTAATTAATTGAGATAAAATGGTTAATGAGGATTACTCTTGAAGTATTACTTAGTATATAGGCTGGAAATCAAGACCTTCCCCACAGGCACTTCTTGGAAGTGTGGGATAACTTTGGATTACAATGCCACGTACTAGTAATTACACTTTTGTATTCTCTTATTTATTTCCTTGCCTCGTAGAACAATAACCAACCTTGATATTGAAATAAATAGATGGATGCTTTCATTGATCCCGGGCCTATCGATGCTTCTGTTCTGACCCGGCATGAGGACCATAGGGCTCGGTTTATTTGGGTCGGGATGCAGGTTTCTAGTCTCCTCCAGTTTCGTTATGGTGCCGCCTTGCCACTAGGCGTATTAGCTCCTGTGATATTGTTGAGACTGGTGGAGTGCGGATTTAGCGGAGTTTACTATATAGGGAGAGTACAGTATGATTGTGCGTTGCTGGAGGCTCTGATCGAGAGATGGCGTCCGGAGACCCATACATTCCATCTCCCGGTTGGTGAGATGACGATCACCCTACAGGATATCGGCATGATTTGCGGGTTGCCGATTGATGGGGATGCTGTTACAGATGCTGGGCTTCCTGTCAGGAGTATTTAGGGGCTGTCCCTGGTGACATAGATATGGATGGGAGTAGTCTGAAGCTCAGGTGGATTACCCTCTGTTTCCCACACTTTGGTGACCTCGCTGAGGATACTGCTCCAGAGATTGTGGATCAGTATGTACGGGCGTATATCTTGCTTGCCTTGGGTTCTACGATCATGCCTGATCGTACGAACAACAAGGTTAAGCTATATTATCTCCTTCTGCTTACGGATGTTTCTAGGGTCGGCCCGGTACAGGTTGGGAGTCTTTGCGCTCGCTTTCCTATATCGAGAGTTGTGTAGTGCGACTGAACCTCAGACGAGACAGTGCGGAGGATTTCTCAACGTTCTACAGGTATGTTTATCTCATTTTAATGTTCATTATGTTGTTGTTTTTAAGTTTGATTTCAAATTTGCTGCATTATTTACAGTATTTGATATACATTTATTTGATATAGATTTGGGCTTATGAGCGGTTAAGATGTGTGAGACCGCAGATCCGTACTCGATTCAGAGATCCGAACTTCGTGCTCATGCCCCTCGGATGCAGGTATACATATATCATACGTTATTTTCTCGTCGTTAATGTTTGTTTTTTTTAACTAATTCTTATAATTATTCTGTTTATGAAATTTCAGCTGGACCCAGGCATCGCTGGATCTGAGAGAGGTTACTGCACATAGCCTGCGAGGCTATTGGGATCAGCTGGGCCGGCTACACGAGGCTCAGGTGGTGTGGCAGCCTTATGAAGGGAGATACGCTCCGCCCTAGTGCACTCAGGGTGAGGAGGTATGGTTGGCGAAGGTCCTCTCGTATGCTTTGAGAGGATC
Organism: Adenophora triphylla var. japonica; assembly: GCA_022495995.1. Classification (NCBI taxonomy): domain Eukaryota; kingdom Viridiplantae; phylum Streptophyta; class Magnoliopsida; order Asterales; family Campanulaceae; genus Adenophora; species Adenophora triphylla. Next base: position 424,409 of record JAFEMH010001289.1, read on the forward strand.
GAGTGGCATTTGCCTGATCGCGTTATGAGGCAGTTTGACCTTATGCAGTTTGTCCCAGAACCGTGCAACACTAGCCCGGATTTGCACCGTTCTGATCGGCGGGGAAACACTACGGTGAATTGGAGTGACCGCCATCACCAATATATTGCACGCTGGGGACAGCGGCACAAACATCTGGTTTCCGGGGTGTACGGCATCCACGATATGAGCTACACCGATCCATATATGATATGGTATCGGGACATAACGTGTAGGTTTGTGCAGCACCTCACTCAGATAGAGGAGGATGGATACCAGTCGTCTGCCCCTGCCTTAGAATTTATGGTAAGTTTTTACATTTTTCAAGTTATTATTTCTAGTTTTCTTTTTTAACAAAACATCAATTATTACGTAACGTCTCTCGTACTTATATATATTTTTTATATAAAAACAGGTGCAGACCCTTCAGCGCATGCATGTCATTAATGAGAGGAGGGATCATCTCGAACAAGCTGAAATGTGGTCGACTATTACACACGGGTTCACGGGAGTTAGGGAGCTCCAATGCCTTCAGTCAGCTGCACCTCCCCCACCGGTAGATTGCGCACGGGGGGTACAACAACCTCGACAACGTTGGGTTAGACTTCGTGCACAGGCAGAGCCACCACCCCAAATGGACTTGCACGACGAGCCAAATCTTGACCCCGAGCAAGAGCCTCAAGCGCAGACGCAGACCCAGGTGGATTATGGACAATATCAATTTGAATGGCAGTCACAGTCACAGTGGGAGATGGGGGTGTCGGGGGGAGTGGGGGTGGCTGGGGGAGTTGGAGTGGGGATGTCGGGGGGAGTGGGAGTGGGGGTGTTGTGGGGAGTAGGAGTGGGGGTTTCCAGGCAGACCCTTCCCCTGGATCATCCACTATGGGCTTTGGACTATATACGAGTGGAAGTGGTGGATTTAGGACTCCTATATCACAAGCAGGGCTCCGCCACTTCTCCGATCCGACTGAGACTACCCCTGCTCAACAAGAGGAAGAGATGATTAGAAGAGGGTCTCGGCACCGGAATCCGACGAGTAGGTTCACCCCGTCTTTCTATGATAATAGGTAGCGAGTTCACTTTTTTTTATTAGGATGTAATGAAACTTTGTAGTATTGGTTTAGTTTTTATTTTGATGTTTTTATTTGTTATAACTGAAATTTTGTACTACACATTTATGTAGATGTATATGTTATTTGGTTTAGTGTTATTTGGATGTAATGAAACTTTGTACTATTAGTTTAGTTTTTATTTTGATGTTTGCATTTTAGTGTTATTTGGATGTTTTATGTTTGTTATGTTTAATTTGGTTGTTTAAAGCAGGTTTGATGGTTTGTAGTTTGAGCAGGTTTTGGTTTGTAGTTTGAGCAGGTTTTGGTTTGGATGTTTGTTATTTGCAGGTGGGTTTGCTGAATGTGCTGCTGATGGTTGCTTCTGTTCAAGTGAACTCGCTACATGGTGTAGCGATTTCACTAAACTCGCTACACCGTGTAGCGAGTTTAGTGAAATCGTTACACGGTCTAGTGATTTCAAATTAACATTTGCATTTCTTGGATTTCCAGCGTTAGTTTCTGCCAAAAGGGAGCGCCCGCTCCCAAGGTGGGAGAGCGTCCGCTCTCAAGCTGCCTGGAATTGATAGTTTCTTTCTGGAATCATGCCAAACATAAACTGAAACTTAAAACTTAACTAGAAAACTAACTGTTTTTTTCTTAATTGACTTTTCTAACGAATTTCATCAATTATAATTTTTAAATATTCAATAAAATAACTAAAGTAATTTTTTAAAATTGGAAAATTACATTCAACTCAAATATAAATTACATTCAACTTTTCAAATTTAATGAAAACTACATAAAATAAAACTACAACTGAAACTGAATCCAATTCAAACCAAACATAAATTACATGAAAAACATTCTGCTACACCCTAATGTTCAGGCATCTACGACGATTATGCCCTTCTTGATGGCATGATGAACACAGAGTCTTTCGTTTATCTGCTTGAAAGTCCATAGAATTACGGAAGCGTCTTGATCTAGGTCGTCCGGACTTCGCAGAACGTCGAAGTAGGGGATTAGGGAAAAAACTGGGCACCAAACCATCCACACCCCAATAGTCCTCATGCTCGATTGGTTCGAATGTCCCCTTCCATGTCTTGTAGTATTCCCCAACGGTGTAATATCGAGAAACGAAATCTCGACCATCAAGATTTTGTGCAGAACAACAAGCAAGAAGATGGGAACAAGGCATGTGATAGGCAACCCATTTACCACATGTGCAGGTACGCTCATTAAGTCGGACAATCTCTATATTTCCTCCGTGATCACCCTGACGTGCGGTTGTCACTTGATACACCCCCATTTCATGATTGTTGAACCTCCTGACCTGATGTGTTTCCCCTTTCGCGATGTTCTTCAAGTAGTGATAATTGACTTTCTGACTGAATTGGTGTAGGGGATTGATGTTAGGGTTATCAGGATTACCTCCTAAGGCATTAATTGAAAATTCATGCCTTACTTGAAAGTACTCCACACAACGGTAGAAGGCAGTTTCAACAATTGCTGTGATTGGCATCCCACGAGCTCCCTTCATCACACCATTGAAAACCTCAGACATGTTGGTAGTCATGATGCCATACCTGTAACCACCATCGTGTGCCAATGTCCATTTTTTGGCATCCAAATTCTGAAACCATGCAATTGCCTCGGGCTTAATTCCACGGATACTCTCTAAGATAGATTTCAATTTTCTATCTTGAGTTGCTCTACCCGCTCTCCAAAACAGATACTTCAACCCTTCCCCTCTATGCTTTTCCAAGAAATTTGCTCGCATATGTCTCAAGCAATATCGATGATGCACGTTTGGCCACCACGTATCTTCAGCTACAGTCTTCAGAATGCCCCAATGACGGTCAGATATCAAGCATACTTCACGACTCTTGATAATATGCTTGCAAACTAGGTATAAGAACCAACGCCAGTTCGGCCGGTCCACCTTTTCAACAACGGCAAATGCAAGCGGAAGTATACTGTCCTGGGCGTCAACACCCATGGCAATCAGTATTACCCCTTTATATCTACCATGCATAAATGTTCCATCCACTGAATTGACTGGCCGACAATGAGAGAAAGCTTCAATGCAAGGCCTAAATGCCCAGAATACCTGTTGAAACATGGAGGACTCACCGACAGGAGGAGGAGGTATAGAGTACTCAACAATTGTCCTCGGGTTGTATTTTTGAATGGCTGCTAGGACGCGGGGTAGCCTTTTATAAGATTCCTCCCAATCTTCAAAAACGTCTGCAATGCCCTTCTGCTTTCCACACCATGCCTTCTTGTAAGTAATTACCTTGTTGAACCTACTAGAGATGTGTGCAATAATGACTCCAACCTTGACATCTGAATCGGCCTTAATAACACCAACGACTTCCCGACCGATAAACTTGGCATCTAGATTGGGGTGATCTTGACTTGCTCTAGAATATAAGCAGCAGTGAGGAGCCTTATACTTGGTCACTTCCCAATAGCCAAACTTCTTCCTACTCACACGAACATAAAAATTGCATGGATAATTTTTCAATAGACACTCAATTACCCATGTGTGAGGTGTGCTCTTTCTTACCCTAAACCAGTGATTGGTGCGAATATGGAACCTTTTTATATCAAATCGTGCCTCGTTCTTGCCAGGAAAGCGTATCCCTTTAGCAATCGCCTGTTTTTCCGAATCCCAAACTGGAAAACTACGTGCATGATCGTAATCAATCAAGCCTTGTTCTTGTCGAGCAGAAGTGCCAATATCACTGTAAAAGGGATAATCCGCTCTCTCATATCTTCAATTTTCCGGCACTTCATAGTGAAAAAGAGGTGCTTCCACATCATCATCAATCGGCCCATCATCACCGGCTCCCAAATCGACATCAGAATCACTACTACCCTCATCATATTCATCATCATCATCCTCTAGCATTGCATCTACATCAGTGTGTACTTCCTCTTCTTCATAGTCAACATCATAATCATCATTAACATGATCATTATGTCCAAATGCCCGATCATCATCATTAACATGATAATTATGCCCAAATGCCCTATCATCATAATTTGGTGTTTGGGTTGATACAAGAGTTTGGGAACTTGGACCAACCCCTGCATCACGGTTATCAGTTGGTGAATACCCATAAATGGTCTCTGTATGCTGTGTTTCAAACTCTGGATTGGGTCAATTTTCAATCAATTTTACAACCACATACAGCTGCAAATTTCCAATCCCCCCAAATTTAGCAAACTGATCGAACATTACATCCATACACGCATCATCTTCAATACGGAAAGAAAAGTACTCACCAATCCCGCTATCAAAAGAATGAGGCCATCTGTAAATGACTTCCAAATCAAATTGAGACCGATCTAAGTTCGCCTTTTTATATAACTCATCAATCAACTCATTGTATTTTCATCGGCAATTACCCCTTATTGCATATTTTGGCCCTTTTTTGAAATGAGGACCATCAAACGGTTGTTCATCATCACCTCCCTAATAACACATAAAAATGATTGGACCCCCGTTCATCTTTAACCCTACATTACGAAATCAAAGTGTTAAAACCTACATAACAAAGCTCTAACATTTATATCTACAATATAATAAAATGCAGTTAAATAATTAAATTTTATATCTAAAAACAAGTGAAAACAATGATTAAGATGATGTTAATTTACCTTGATTCTTGATCTTCAACAATTCTGATGAAATAAAATGATGTGAAGAAGTTTTATTTTGAGAGAAAGGTGATTGAGAGAAAGAGATAAAGTTGAGAGAAAGGGATTACATTCACTCACGGGTTTTGATTATATTTATGCTGAATGAAAACTGAACTTTGGAACTGAAAAGTGGCATTTCTGACTTAAACTCGCTACACCGTGTAGCGAGTTTCATTAAAGTTGAATTAAACTCGCTACACCGTGTAGCGATTTCAACTTTAATGAAACTCGCTACACGGTGTAGCGAGTTTAAGCCAGAGATTGTCCCCCCAATAATTTCCTTCATTTCAACATTTCTTATTTCCATTTTTATTTCCGTTCGCGAATGTATTTTGAGCAATAAATATAGGTTAATTTAGTTATCATAATGAATATCTAAAAATTGTTACTTGTAGTACATATAATGGTGTAACAATAACAATAACAACTTTTAAATTTTAATTTGGACAATTAAATCAACTTCAAATTATTGCTCAAAATAGCTTCATACTAACATCAAAAAAAAATTACATGTGTTCAAAAAATAATGACATGTTGCTGAATTATGTTTTTGTTTGAAATATATTTTTTACATGTTTTAAAATAAATGATGACATGTTGCTGAATTAAGTTTTTGTTTCAAATATTTTTTTATGTGTTAAAAAAAAATATGTCATGAATAATTGCAACAAAACCAAACACAAACTGTACAAAATAATTTCAAAAAACTAAAATAACATCAAAAAATAAATATTGTCAAGTTAGTGGCCACATCCCGATCACATAGAAAATCTTACATTAATTCATTAAAACAAGTTAGTGACCACATCCCGGCCACATAGAAAATCTTACATTAATTCATTAAAACATTTAGGAAATTCATATAAACAAAATGAACTTAAGAGTCACTTAACTTCACTACTTCACTATCCTTAGGAAATACCTGCAAAACAAATAAGTTTAACATTATTTACTATATGATTCCAACAATTCAGCAAAAATAAGAAAATATGTACCTTAAACACATTAGGGAGTGTGATGTTAAGATAACGTGCTGATGATGTCCTGGGGTGCCAAACAACAACCTAAATATTTCAAAACAAACAATTAGATGAAAGTATTAATGTTCATTGCAAATTCACTAATTAATATATCATACCTTCTGAAGTATCAAAACAGAACCAACAGATATATATTTCCCAAATTCACTCTCAGTCACTTTGTGATGAATGGAAGCTTCAATGGTATTTGTAGGATCCTAATAATTTTATCTCAGTTAGTAACTCAAAATACATTTCACCAATGATAGAAAGCATACTAAGCTCATATCCTAACCTTTAAAGTCACCCAGAGATCACCAAAATCATTCGTTTGCAAGACTTGATAACAACAACAACCTAATAGAACATACATAAATGTAAAAAATCAATGTTAATTTACACACATTTTACTATAATTAATCTTGATATTATACCTGATCCACCCTGTCAACAGAATGGCATTTCTCCTTGATAGAGTTTAACTGATAATATGTACCCTCTTCAGTCAAAAATTCCATTGCAGAGAGCCAATGACTGTCTTGGAAAGCTTCATCCTTCTTGACCGGATCTTCAATCGCTCTCCGTATATATTCCTGGGTTGCGATCGGTGTTTGTTGTGAAGAGAAGTTTTGATGGTCGTAATTTCTCTGACGCATGGCGGCCAGTATGGCACCGGCGGGACCAGGAATAACACCCGATGAAAAGGAGCCTTCACCGCGGAAAAAAAAACGCTGCTCGTTAGGATCCATTTTTTTGGATTTAATAGAATTTGGATTGAGAAGATTGAGTGAGGGTTGCTAGGAGGATACGAGAGAGAGAATGAATGAACAATGAAGGAGAAGGAAGGAGAGGAAGAAGATAAATGAATCTGGAAAGCGTATTTATTAAACTTAAACTCGCTACACCGTGTAGCGAGTTTGACTTGGGTGTTCAAAATTGCTACACGGTGTAGCGATTTCAGTTTAATTAATTGCCCTAATTAATGACCAACTGCCAAACCCTAATTACACAAAACTCGCTACACGGTGTAGCGAGTTTGACCAGCCCAAGTCAAACTCGCTACACGGTGTAGCGAGTTACAAAAAAAGGGACACTCTGGACAATACTTTAAACAGTAAGTCATTTTGGTAAATAAAAAAGTAAAAAGTGATTATTTGAGAAAAAATTCCCCAGCACCACCACCCCTAATTCCAAATTCCCATCTCGCGCCACCCAGCGCCTCTTCCACCATATATATTAATTTTCATAAATTAACCTTTATAATAATTTTCATAAATTGAAAGTTTTAAAGTAATTTGTTTTCCCTATTTATGACCCACAATCTAGCAAATTTAAAGAAAAGGAAATGGGGAGGCTCGAATCTACCATATCGAGAACAAATCTTTCAAATACAATTCACCTTCAAGGCTCAAAGAAGACGGGGAAACGACTGAGATGGAGATGAAGATGAAGATTGGAAAGAGGGTGGACTTACAGGCAAGGGAAGAGAGGAAAGCGGGAAAACAGGGGGAGGGTAAGGTGAAAGCCGAGTGGGAAAAGGAACGGGGAGGGGGTCCGGAGATCAGGATGGCGATGGGGTTTGACAGGTGGTGTGTGGGGGTAGGATTTGAGGGACAATTAAGTTTGAAGAGAGACGGGGAGAGGGAGGGCGAATTCTGGCGGCGGTAGATCTGAAGGGACAAAGCAATATGGGTGTAACGTAGTTGGTGGCGGGTTGGAGGCGAGAAGTAGGTTGTTCAGGGGAAGGGGTGGTTGACATTTGAGGCCATCTCGAACATTTTGCTTCAAATTTTGCATCAAACACCAAAACGGTGCAATTTCAGCACCAAATATCTTACACCATCTTCAACAGCTTGCTTCAAATTTTGCATCAAATAAGAATCTTTACAATATATGCTTATTATTTCATTTGATTAAAATGTTTTTCATTAATCATATTTAATATTATTCAAATTACATTATATTAAATAGTATGCTATAAAACTTAAATAAGACAATTAATAACTATAAATAAATAAATTTTAAATAAAATTTATTAGAAGAAACATTAAAATCGATAATTAAAATAAAATGCTTCAAGATACAATTTCAACAGAAAATTAAGTTACATGACAATAATAGATGAACATTTAATTCTCTGAATTCACATATTCATCTCATAAATGTTCAATCAAGGCATCTCTAAGTTCAAAGTGAGCTTTTTTATCCTTGATTTGTTTGTGTCGCTCGAGTAAACGTCGAAATCGAGTATTTTCAAATTTTTGTAATTTTATTTAAAAAACTAATGGTACAAATTCCATAATATAAATAATAAATATTACTTTTACTTCCACTTCCAATTCCAATTCCAATTCCAATTCCAATTCCAATTTCAATTCCAATTCGTTGAAGCCCAAGAGAGAGAGAGATTGCGATGAAGAAAATGGCATCGCCGTTGCCACCACCAACATCAAAAGACCTAAATCAAGGTACTTGTCTCCTTCTCCTTCCCCTTCACCTTCTACTTCCAATTCTTCCTTGCCCACTTCTATACCTTCGATTTTCATCGCCGCTAGTTTCTAGAAACTCAACGCCGACTTCTAGTGCCGCCGCCGCTTCTTACTTGAAACGGTCTGTTTCTGTGGACCGTCGACGTCCCGATAGGCCAGATCTTGGGTAGAAGACGACATTCAACAAAAAAAAAAGACAGATGGCGCAAAGAATTACGTGCGCTAGATTTGGCGCATGGAAGAGGCAACGTTATTTTGGCGATGAAGTTAGCGTCGTTGTTGGAGCTGATTTTTTTACCAATTTGACGATGGTGCAGGCGAATGGCGTAGTGTTGAAAATGGTCTGAGAAAGGGTAAAGGAGGAAGAGGAACATCGTTTTACTTGGGTAGAGGAGAAACAGAATGCGGTAGGTATAATGTGGGTTAGGTTATTCATTAAAAAATTACTCCGTATCACTTTGATTTATTTAAAAAAAAACAATTTTAATAAAAAAATTACTCCGTATCACTTTTTGAATAAGCATAAAAATTATCACTTTTTGAATAAGCATAAAAAATTATACAGTAATTTTTTTATTCAATATAAAATTTTGAAATAAATATAAATTTTAGATTTTTCTAGTTTTATATTTATATAATTTTAATTTCATAATTTATTATCTCCTCACTTATTTTTAAAACCATACATAATTAAATCTTTTTTTTTTCATTTCATAAAAACAATTTTTTTTGCTTAAAAAAAAAAACAATTTTTTTATATGTAAATAAAAAAAATTAATTTATATTAAAAAAAGGGCTAAAGTTTCCTTTTTATTCTAACCCTTTTAAAGGTCAAATATTTTAAATTATACACCTTCATCCTCTTTAAACAAATTTAAACAATATGATTGTTGAAGATGTTGAATTTTTACCTTTAATGGATTAGTCATTAGTTTTTAAACGGGTGTTAAAAAATGTGGTCAAATTGAAAATAAAAGTAAAGTATGCATGTGACATTTCACATTTACGAATTACGAATGTGAAATTGACTATCCCCAAATAGTACGTATGTCAATTTGGCTAAAACCCCTCTCCTCTTGTTTAAAGTTACTAGTGTATCACCCGTGCGATGCACGGTGAGATATAAAATTTTCTAGTTAATAATGAAAAAAAAGAAAACTAAACAAAAAAACAACAGTACAAATTAAATTGGATATTATAAATCCAATACTTAAGAAATTTCATAATATGTTTCTAAAAAAAATAAAAAAATTCAATGTATTGATCTTCAGGGAGACAACATCATAAACGTACACTCATATATATAATAAGTATGGATAGAAGATATGCATTACACATTTTGGAAAACATACTTAGACACTACATTCATAATACATTTGTTGGGAGAACAATATTCTTCAGAATTAGATATCCAAATATGAAAGCCCATTCGAATGAGTGACACCGGATAAAACAATATAAAGTTGATCGTGACTGAAAACAGGTTTCTTTAAAAGAATTCCAACCATGGATAGAGATTGGCTTTGACTTTTGTTTATAGACCTGGAATAAAAAACCATCATGGGAGAAATTGACGATGTTCAAACTTGAAAGGAATTCTAGACTCTAATGGAGTGAGCGACATTCGAGGAATTAGTAAATTCCTTCCAATAAATGCGCTTGGTGAAATCTCACCATCCAATACATGATTTCCCAATCGAGTAATAATCAATCGAGTTCCGTTGCATAGTGTCCTTATTTCGGATTTATGTTACGAAGCAATATTACGGGGACCCCGACTTACAACGATAATGCATGCTCAGGAAGTCCAGAAGCGGAAATACTATTTAAGAATTTTGGAGTGTGGACGTCGTTCATAAAACCATGAGTTTGATCAGAACGACTCCTGATATCTAAACTAAAATAAGTCGTTTCTTCAATCGCAGATAGTGAGACCATGTAACTATTCACCCAAAAATCGTGAATCATTGAATTATTAAAATTGGGGAAAAATCTTCAATCATATATATTAAAGTAACACTTTATTCAAATGAGAAAAAAAAATCTCAAATCATATGAAATTTAAATATAGAATATATTTTTCCTGCTCTATTTGACTTCAAGAATTTTCCCATATCTTCTTTTATTTCGCCCACTCACCCATTTTTTCTGACTCCCTCTTCCATTTATCATTAGGTCTAAAAAAAATAATTTAAAAAATAAATTTACTTTTAATCAATAATATTTTTTTTTAAAAAAAATATTGAGTTTGAGACAGATTAGTAATACAGTATTTTCTATCGTGTGCCCTTAAGGCATACATTAAACTTCTTAAAAAAGGAAACCAATATTTTTATTAAACTTACTTTAAAATATTCATTTCCATAATTAAACCCAATTTAACCTATTCGTTTTCATAATTATAAAAATATTTTTTTATATATGTAAACTTACATATTTATGGAAGCATAAAAATATATTGATTTCCTTATTTAAGGAGTTTAATGTGTGCCCTAAGGGGCACACCTTTGAAAAATCGTTTGTTCTATTCTCCCATTTTCTTAAAGTATGTTTATAGCATACTATTATTTTCTTAAATTTACATCTAATATTCTTTCTCTCTCTATATATATATATTTATATATATATATCCCCAATTATATCGATTTCTCTCCTACACCTCTCTCTCTTTCTCTCTCTCTTTACTCTATTTACACATCTCTTTCTCTCTTTCTCTCTATCTCTCTCTCCAAAATGTGTTCATCATATATCATATCTTTCTACCTATATCTCTCTCCTACAGCTATCCATCTCTTTCCAAATCTTCATATTTCTCTTCAACTCCAATTAAAACGTTTTCATAAAAAAAATCATGGGAAAGATAACCAAATTCTTTAATTTTAGAAAGTTATAAAATTTAATAATACTCGTTGTTATCAGAGAGAAAAAACTATTATGTATCAACTTAAATTAACGATGAATAAAGTTTTCATGACTTTCTCCTCTTATTTATTTATGCATCAAAATTATCTTCTTTAATAAAATTTTATTTTTTTAATGATTATGATTCAATTTTTTTTTAAAGGTGTCATGCACTTCCCTTGGTATATTGTACCAAATGCAATTTGTAGATGTACAATTTTTAGAGTGCAGCATTAGTTGTGTGCGGATGCAATTTTAAATATACAAATACATACATATATATATATATATATATATATATATATATATATATATATATATATATATATATATATATATATATATATATATATATATATATATATATATATATATATATATATATATATATATATATATATATATATAAGAATTAATATTTTAGTAGCTTTCGAAAAGTTAAAAAATACAACATATTTTTAATAACAATTTTACAAAATAATATTTTAATATGCTTCATTTATAAGATAGCACAACTTCATTATACAAATTAGAAGATGCATCAAACACAAGGTAACTTTGACCCAATATTAATACAATTATAATCATTCTATGCACATAAGAATTTGGCCTGCTGGCTAGAGCTCATGGTTTTCAACCTGGAGGTCATGGGTTCGATCCCCCCAGAAGTTAGAGGGAAGACTTTCTCTCCCTGAAATTTTTCTCCTAGGCTCTCCCTGGGATTTATCTCCTAGGCACTTCTGTGCGTGCATGTGTGTGTGTGTGTGAGTAGTGAAAAAAAATAATCATTCTATTAAAATTCGAAAAATTGCTATTAATAATCGATTAGATTTGCATTAACGTTGTGCAAAATTTAACTTGTTTTTGACCGTCTGTGAACTTCTCAATGGGTATAGATGTGTGTGTGTGCGCTCGGAAAAAACAATAAACTATAATATTTTGAATTAATTATGTCAAATATATTTTCTTAATGTGTTTATATATGAAGTTCTTTTACTTATTTTGAATTGAAATTAAAAAGTATTTCCATTTTAATAGTTCAAAACAAATAAATATAAAATAGGGAAACAAAATTATGATAGGAGGAATTACAAAACTAATTAAAAAAGGGAACAATATGAAATGAAAGAAGTGAAAATGTAAAAAATATTTATCTTAGCCAAAACAATCCATTTTTATTAATCCCACACACATTATTTGCCTAACAATACAACATGTTCAAACTAGTAATCCCTTCTATCATTCTTCCTGCTTGTTGTGTCTTTTTTTAAAGAAGTTTATCCTCTCTAAAAAAAACCTAGCCCTTCAAAGAAACCCCTTCCCGTTCAACCGCTGCCCCCACCCACTTACTTCCACGATTGACCAAAACACTCGTCTGTCGGTGTTAGCTACCCACCGGTCCCACCCCATCTCCAGTGTTTTCTAGCCACGCCCCTTCACACCCTTCCATTGTTTATCTACGTCGTCTAATACCGACCCATTCTCTACGACAGCACCGTCGCCGCCACGACGGGTCACAGTCATGCCCACCGCTTCATATAAAATTGTACTTGTCACTCCCTCCTCTCTCTCTCCCTCTCTCTCGCTCTTTGACTCTTAGTTTCTGTATGTAGGTTTGTATATGAATCAGATCCATGCTTGCTTGCTGATTTAAATTCGATAGGTGAGTGTCTGATTTCAAATTATATCTAAGATCTACAAATTATGGCGCATTTGTGTGTAATCAGCGTGTGTGTCCAATCTATTTGTACTGATATGTGACATATGTTTCCATCTTGAATGATCTTTATTTTCTCCATCTTTTCTCGGACACCTATACCCTGCAAAAAATGGTGATTTCAAAAATCAATCATTCATAAATTATCCAATTTGCAAACTATATTACAAATAACTGAAATTAATTGTCACTATATTCTAACAAACTAATTCATTAATGGACTTTTCTATTGCTGGGCGCGATGGGCGGGTTTGGGCGGTATTGGGCAGGTTTGGGTTGGATTTTTTAGATTTAATTTAATTTTTATCTTTTTAATATTCACAAAACGAACAACACACAAATAGCTACTCTCTCTCTCTCTCTTCGATTATTGACCTAGGGCTGGGCTCAATCTCTCTCTACTCTCTAGACGACGAGAGTCTCGCCGTTCTCTCTCCGCCGTTCTCTCTCCGCCGTCTCCACCGTCACTGTAAGCTTCTCTCTCTCTCTCTCTTCAATACACCACTTATGTAAGCTTCTCTCTTTTGATTGATTGAATAAAATTTGGGGCTTTCATTTACTTGAAACTTTTAAGTAGTCTGTTGGGAACTTGGGATTGACTTGAATCAAAGACACTAAGATCTGCCTAAAGCTATTGTCGGACGTCTATTTAGGTTTTTGATCAATTTGCTATAGATTGGTTTTCGTGAAAGTACCAGAATGACATAATCTGATAACCATTTGATGTTCATTTACATTTACCTACATTTGCTTTGAAATGAGGTTGGGTGTAGTTCCTACTTGTCCCTTGTTCACTTTACTTGGCAATTGTGGAGCTATCTTCTAGTTATACTTGTGTTCTCATCACCACTGACTACAACCTTTACTGAAATTTCTTTGGCTCAATTAATTATTTAATTTGTTTACTGCCTAAATGAGTTTATGCAACATCTTGAAGCAAAATGAATGCATAATTTTCTGCTTATGTTGTTATGCATCATTTCTAATGAAAGCTGAGACAACCTCAACACAAGAAAGGTGTTTGAACTCTGTTCTCTTGGTTTACAAATGACTGAATGTTGTAGTATTACTATTAATTAATAATTATTAAAAAGTCTACTATCCCTTTTCTCTTTCTTTCAAGCAATTGAAATTCTAACCTTGGTATGGTATTGATTGTATTTGTAGTTTTGTACATAACTTTGTTTTTTTTTCCGTCATAATTTGATTTGCTGTTGGCACTGGCAAGGTTTTATATGGAATATATGCAAAATTTGTCTAATTTCTCGGTCCCGCCTAGGCCCCTAGGCGTTAGGCCCGACTTCACCGCCTAGCGCCCGCCTAGCGCTTTTTAGAACCTTGCTAATTTCCATATTCTAATTGAATTCTGTTTCATGCAAGACACATTTCGCTGCATTGTGCAGATCCATTTGCTTCCATATGTGAAAATTGTCTTTTTATTTTTTCCTTCGGTATGGTTCTTCCCATTAATGCAATTTTGACTGTTAGCCAATTGTTTAGAATTTTCTCTTCTTTATCTTCTACTCTCAATTGAAGATCCTTTTTTTTTTTGAATTAGTATTTTCTTGGTCTAGCCAAGATTCCGTGCATCAGCAGCTTATTCATAATTTCTTGGTTTCCAATATTTTACTTATGAAACCTGATTTTGAATTCGCAAAACGAATTTAATCGATAATCTCACTTTTTCATATTTTTACTTGTTTAGTTGTATCTTTACCAAATAATAAGCATCTCTATGTTTACTATGTTTCTTTCATGCAGAATTATGGCTTATTTTGTTCATGTCTGAACTCATTGTTCATTTGTAGACTTTGCATTTTGGAGGATCTCTATAAAAGGCAATGGAGTTCCAATCCTTTTGTTGAGGAAGAAAATGAGATAGGGAGTGCATATAGAGTAATTGTAGAAGAGAAGAATTTCTAATTTGCGGGTCAAATTTCATACCTTCCTTCACTTGTTCTACATCCCTCTTAAAGCCAGGCGAAGCTATGAGCGGTAGCATTATGGTGAATTTGTGTTGGATAGCATGCATGCATCTGGATAACAGTTAACTGAACCGTCATTTTTGGCCGGATAAATATGAAAAGGGCTTCAGCAAGGGGGTTGGGAGGCGGCGGTGTTTGAGTCGTGGAGGAGCTGATCGGGGAATTGAAAGATTTATAAAAAGAGAATTTGGGAGGAGCTGATCGGGGAATTGAAGATTTATAAAAAGAGAATTTGGGATGGCTGCCTCGGATTCCAATGTGGTTTCACAAACCATATGCCAAACCCATTGGATTCTTTCAAAATCAAATAGTTCAACATTAACAACAGCTTTAGTGGAATCTTTTCAGTTTGGCTTTTTGGCTTTTGCACATTTAAAGTGGTCAAACCCATTGGGAGGCTCAAAGTTGCTGAGAAGAAATGTCTGAGCACAGTGCACGTGTACATTGAAAACTGGATAGGACATAATCTGGGGTACACGTTAACTCATATAATTACGGGCTAGGTAGATATTTTTTTTTTTTTAATTTGTAACCAAAACAATGCAGCATAGTGCTTCCATAAATAGTGTGGTTGATGTAGACAGTTTTGGGCGCCATTTTACTATTTGGGGAAAGGATTGTGTTTTTAGTATAGTATAGATTATTTTCAAAGCGGGGGTACAATTGCTAATTTAGAAAAGTTACTATTCTCTCTGTCCGAGAGTTAAGCTCTTGTTTCATTTGATTTTTTGATCTATTTCAGAGTAAATTTTAATTATTTTATTTTTTAAAATGAATAATTGGACTTACTATGATAACACACTCACTATTTTCTATCAACTTTTTCATTCATACTTACATGTACACAACTTTTATTTTTTTAATCCTATGCAAAGTCAAACTTAAACGGAGGAAATATTTGTTGGAACATAAATGATTCAATAAACCCTAATCACAACTAGATTAAGTAAGAGAAGAAGATGAAGACGGAAGCGTGTACCTGAAGAATTCATGATTGTGTTCTTGATACTTGTTCTTGAATGAAGGAGAGAGTAGGGAAGAAAGTACTTCTAAATGATTGTGCCCACACTAGTTCTTCTTTGTTGAATGAAAAATGATTTATGACTGAATTGTGATGAATGTTAAGTATCTCAAATAGGCTGATGGATAGCATATATATAGATTGAGAATGGGCACTCATTTAGGGACTACACCCTTTCACAAAGTTGGTGGTGAGAAGTTACCATTATGCCCATCATTTAATAGTACTTTCACCTAATGGAATTCTACATATTTTGTCTATACTTTAACATTATTAAATAATTATAACATATGGAATTTCAATAACACATATTATTTAATCCATGTTCTAACAATCTCCCACTTGAATTAATATTAATATGTATCTTTTACTGAATAAATTCCTTAAATCATTTATAATATGAATGACAACCCTTATGTGCACTTTTATTGCCATCCAATACAATCTCGTCCATTAGTCTTATAAGTATAGGGACTAAAGGGGCAGTCGTTGTAATTGATTCGCAATTAAACCCACATTAATCACATATATATATCCAACTAAATGACATAGATTAAGTATAGATATGTAGCATGGAATATTTAATGAATATATATTAAGAATGTATATATATATTCTCCAACTAGTCCTATTTAATCAAAATGAGATCAATATAAATAAAAACAATATAAGTAAATAGAAAACAACACAAACTCCCACTGATTTAAGCATTATCAAAAGTTATTACACCCATATGAGCAACATGCTCGTGAAATACTAAAGGAAATAATGTCTTAGTAAATGAATCCGCTAACATGAAATTTGTCCCTATAAGTTGTATATCTATTTGTTTATTTTGTACTCTTTCTCTTACAACAAGAAACTTAATATATATATATGCTTAGATTTAGATGAACTTTTGTTGTTGTTGGAGTACAATACTGCGGCCCGATTGTCACAATATAACTTAAGAGGTCTTTCAACATCTTTGACAATTCGCAGTCCTTCAATAAATTTTCGCAGCCATATAGCTTGATTGGATGCCTCGTAGCAAGCAACAAATTCGACTTCCATGGTGGAAGTAGTTACTAATGTTTGCTTGGCACTTCTCCAAGATATCGCTCCACTTGCCAATGTGAAAACGTAACCCAATGTCGATTTGCGACTATCTTGGCATCCAGCAAAATCGGAATCAGAATAATCAACGATCTCAAGATGATCCGACTTTGTATATGTTAGCATGTAGTTCTTTGTGTTTTGTAAATATCTCATCACTCTCTTGGTTGCAACCCAATGTTCTCTTTCCGGATTGCTTTGGTATCGTCCAAGCATGCCAATCATAAAGGCAAGATCTGGACGAGTACAGACTTGTGCATACATTAAGCTTCCTACTGACGATGCATAAGGGATATTTTCCATATACTTGGATTCAAGATTATTTTTAGGACATTGCTTTAAACTGAACTTATCTCCCTTAGAGACCGGGGTGTCATGTGGCTTACAATTTTCCATGCTAAACCTTTATAATACCTTCTCTATATAGCTCTTTTGTGATAATCCTAAAATACCTCGTGAACGATCACGATGTATTTAGATTCCTAATACAAAAGAAGCTTCACCAAGATCTTTCATCTCAAATTTGTTTGAGAGAAATTTCTTAGTTTCCTTAAGAAGTTCCTTATCATTAATAGCAAGTAAAATGTCATTCACATATAAGACCAAAAATATAAATCTACTTCCAATGAACTTATGGTACACACAATCTTCACCAAGATTCATTCAAAACCAAATGAAAGAATAACTTGGTTAAATTTTAAGTACCATTGACGAGATGCTTGCTTAAGCCCATAAATGGATTTCTTAAGTTTACAAACTAGTTGACTAGTTTGATTCGAATCAGTCACCATTTCTGGTTTCTTCATATAGATAGTTTCCTCAATGTCGCCATTGAGAAAAGCTATTTTTACATCAATTTGATGAAGCTCAAGCTCAAAATGTGCCACTAATGCCATAATGATCCTAAAAGCATTTTTAGAGAATACCGGTGAAAATGTTTCTTTGTAATCAATACCTTCTTTTTTAGTAAATCCTTTAGCGATAAAACGAGCTTTATGTCTTTTTACATTACCTTGTGAATTCCTTTTGGTCTTAAAGACCCATTTACACCCAATGGGTTTCACATTCTTAGGTAATGAGACAAGATCCCAAACGTCATTATCATTAATGGATTTTAACTCTTCATTTATGGCATCAATCCACTTATGAGAATTTGGACCACTAATGGCTTCATGGAAGGTGATTGGTTCATTTCCCACTAGACCTAACGGTTCCTTATTCTCGGCAAGATACACATCATAATAATCCGAAATAGCACTCCTTCTTGCTTTATTAGATCTCCTTAAGGGCACCAGTTCTTCTTGATTTTGAGGGTGTTGAATTTCCTCATCAACATTTTCATGTTGTTCATTAATAGGAGAATTAATGTTATTTTGAATTATATGTTCTTGTTGAATTTCAGGCACAAGTGCTTGATTTTCAATAGAAACTATAGGAAGAGGTATATAAATGGATTCCTTCTCTAACTCTTCAAATTTAAAATTACTATTCAAATTTTCCTCTCTAAAATCAACATCCTCAAAAAACGTAGCATTTTCCGTCTCGAAAAAAGTTCTAGTCTTTGAGTCATAGAATTTATATCCCCTAGATCTTTGAGAATATCCTACAAAATAACTACTAACGGTCTTAGCGTCCAACTTTTCTTCGTTAGGTCTATAAGGCCTAGCTTCGGCTGGACAACCCCAAACATGAAGCACACAATGATTAATTATATCAAATGAATTCCATCAAGAATGAAACAGATGAAGCACTTATCAAATCTGAAGCAAAAGAACAAGAATGAAACAAAACATACATAAGAATCCACATAATGATTAATTATATCAAATGAATTCCATCAAAATAAAAGATAATCAATCATGACATCAAGACTAATCTTTGGATTGCGAATTGACTCACAATTTGATTTATCTTAGGGTAAACAAATAACTTAAACAATACATTTTAAATACTTGCCTTCCTTTGGGTCGGTTCAAGTACAAAAATTGTCCTAAAGTTTAAGGTACTTGTTACCCGGTAATAAAGAATATAAATAATTCACTTTAAACACCCGCCTTCCTTTGGGATGGTTCAAAGTATTTAAAATGACCTAAAATTTAATTCAATTATTACCCATGAAAGTAAATACTTAGTCAACAACAAGGTCTCTTTTGGGAAACAAGCATATTATCACATATCGACATTTACATTAATCTTTAAAAAGTTTGAATTTAATCAACAAAATCACTTTGGCGACGATGTTAATTTTATCCAAAATGTTAAGGATATAATTAATTGGAAACATAAGGCCTTAAGGTAATTTCTGAAAATTTAAAAGGGTAAACAAACAAGTGAAAAATTACAAAATTCTGGGCAAAATTGAACCTGAAAGCTCTCTGGACGACTCGTCCTCAAGGGACGACTCGTCCTCAAGGGGACGACTCGTGCCTGCAAGAGGGACGACTCTATCAGAGACACCCTAATCTGGAAAATCAATGAGGACGACTCGTCCCTTAGGGCACGACTCGTCCCTCAAGGGTCGACTCGTTCCTATAAAGGGGACGACTGTATCAGAGAGGTCCCATTTCCAGAAAATTGATGGGGACGACTCGTCCCCCACGGAACGAGTTGTGCCCAATGCCCAGATTGACGAAAAGTCACAATTTTTACACCATTTTATGAACTGATTTGGTCCAAATTTCCATACTTAATGCATTATAAAATACTGGCTATGTAAATGGAATAAGTGTGTGCTTTAATTAACATGATTTAAACAAGTAGACCTAGATTTACACACTCCAAACATTACAAAATGTTGGCTATGTAAATGGGGTAATCTTGTATGAACCAGTGTGACTCTTTAAAGTTTGATTTTACCATTATTTCCAGAAATTGAATGAAGTTATGAACATAATACTCTTAGACAAGATGAGTATCATGTACAAGAACAAAATAAATGAAATCACACAAGGATTAAACATGAAATGAAATTAAAGCATAAGGCTTTACAAGAAACTCAAACTCAATCTAGTATATGAGCAGGCTCTGATACCAATTGTTGGAACATAAATGATCCAATAAACCCTAATCCGACTCACAACTAGATTAAGTAAGAGAAGAAGATGAAGACGGAAGCGTGTACCTGAAGAATTCATGATTGTGTTCTTGATACTTGTTCTTGAATGAAGGAGAGAGTAGGGAAGAAAGTACTTCTAAATGATTGTGCACACACTAGTTCTTCTTTGATGAATGAAGAATGATTTATGACTGAATTGTGATGAATGTTAAGTATCTCAAATGGGCTGATGGATAGCCTATATATAGATTGAGAAGGGGCACTCATTTAGGGACTACACCCTTTCACAAAGTTGGTGGTGAGAAGTTACCATTATGCCCATCATTTAATGGTACTTTCACCTAATGAAATTCTACATATTTTATCTATACTTTAACATTATTAAATGATTATAACATATAAAATTTCAATAACACATATTATTTAATTCATGTTCTAACAATATTAGCTAGCCTTTTTTTAATTTTAAATCTTTTCTCTTGTACATTAGACTAGAGAGAACTATAGAAAATAAAATGCCAAAATCTAGGGAGAAACGCGTTTCTCCATAAGTTATGGAGA
Source organism: Adenophora triphylla var. japonica (assembly GCA_022495995.1). Lineage (NCBI taxonomy): Eukaryota > Viridiplantae > Streptophyta > Magnoliopsida > Asterales > Campanulaceae > Adenophora > Adenophora triphylla. Next base: position 445,030 of record JAFEMH010001289.1, read on the forward strand.
AACGGGTCCCGACTTGTCGCGCGACAATGAACTGGATATCCAGAACCATATGAAAGTGATATCCAGAAACCTTCAAATGAATATCCAGAAACCTTCAAAATGTTTCTGGATATTCATTTGATGGTTTCTGGATATACATTTGAAGGTTTCTGGATATCCAGAAACCTTCAATAGCAATTTCTGGATATGCCCTAACACATTTACGGATATGCACTTCTAGCTTCTGGATATGCACCTACAGCTTACGGATATACATTTCACATACTTCTGGATATGCACCTAACAGTTTCTGGATATCAAACCCAAAGCTTCTGGATATCCAGAAGCTTTGGTCTTGGCCTTGAGTTTTTTTTTTCTGGATATCAAATGCAAAGCTTCTGGCTATTAAAAACACGTTTCTCCATAGTTATGGAGAAACGCGTTTCTCAACAGACCCACTCAAATAAAATATAGCGTTCATATAAGAATGTTTGATATCTCCTACGATAATTGTTAAATTGTAGAGAAACTTTGAATATTTATTTTGTGACAAACTTAGTACAATCTTTTCCTATTTATAAATAAATAATTTGTCTTTGCTAAACATATTTCTAATTTCTAAGACCATTTATAATCGTTTCAACACCCTCATTTTTTTCAACACTCTTTAAAACACGATACATCATTTTCTATTCATCCACCTAATTATTCAACACCCCATTCAATTTTTAACCCCTACAATGGTTTCAACACTCTTATTTTTTCAACACCCTTCCAACTCATCATCCAATATCACACCACTTTTATTTATTTATATTCTTTATTTTTATAATTAGTAAAATAATAATTATTATTATTAATTAAAAATAATAATTATTATTATTAAAGATAATAATAATAATTATAATAATAATAATTATCATTTATAATTAAAAAATACTTCATTACTTATTTTATTTTATTTTTATTCCTTATTTTTCAATATAATTGAGAAATTTATATTGAAAAAAAGTGTTTTTTTTTCTGTGTCCAAATCAAATGAAACAAGACTCTATTTATAGAGAAAAAAAATTATGAATTTTGGTGTAAATTTTTTTTTATTATTTTTATATAAGATATTTGCTTTTGAAAATTTTGGATGAAATTTGAAAAAAAAAAAAAAGAGTGACCAATCATAAAGTGACACCCCATTGCATGGGGCCCAAAAAATTTTTTCAACACTTGTTGAAAAAATTCAACAAAACCAAATTTTTAAACTGTTGAATTTTTGTTTCAACACCCCATTGCATGGCTTTAAGTAGTTAATTTTTTTTTTCAACAGGCCCATTGTAAATGGCCTAAGCGAGAAACCTTTTTTTATTTTTATTATTGAAAATATGATATCCAAATGATCTTTAATATAAAAAGGCAAATAGTATTTTGCGCTTGAAATATATAGTAAGTGGCAAAATACGATGTTATAAAGTTTCATTTTCTTTATATATTTTTTTGGAATTCAGTCAAAGTTTAATAGAATTCGACCGTGAATTTCTTATACATAATTATATAATCGACGTACGATTAAATCTACTTAGACTTTCACCAAAGACTTTGATAAAATATACCCATTCATTTAAAAAAGTTTAAATTACAAAAAATAGGTAAATTATAAAAATAGGGTCTAACGTACACAAAGTGGCATTAGTAGGGATGTAAACGAGACGAGACGAGCCGAGTCGAGATTTGAAGTTTCGAGCTCGAGCTCGTATAAAAGTTATCGATCTCGAGCTTTTATCGAGCTCAAACTCGAGCCCTTTACAACTGTTCGAGCTCGGATCGAATCGAGTTTCGAGCTTTTCGCGATCTGTTCGCAAGCTTTTCGCGATCAGCTCGAACTCGAGTATTAACGAGCCGATCTCAAGATTGTACTTATCTATTACTATATTAAGAGAAGTCAGTTAGAACACTTTCCCACTCAAACTCTCACCTGGACAACATTTAGTCCAGATACATTAATACAAAAATTATCAAAAACACCCCTCTCTCTCATCCCCTCCACCTTTATTCTTGATCTATCCACTCCCTCTCGCTTCGTTTACCCCAAACAACCTCGCCCTCTACAAGCGTCATCGCCTATGGTTGTTGTCACCGCCTCTCGGTTTTTCCATAGTCACCACCGCTCTCTCTCTCTCTCTCTCTCTCTCGCTCTTCTCTCTTCTCTCTTCTCTCTTCTCTTTTCGCTCACCCGTTTTCCGTCATTCGACCATCTCTCCTCCGGAGCTCGAGCCACATTTCTTTTTCTCTATGTTTCGAACTCCTTCTTTGCCCCAATTACTTCTCTACCTTGATGTTGAGTTCCTTTTTACAATAACCCCAATCTCTGTTACCACAAATTCCTTCTCCCCAAATTCTTTTTTTTTTTCGATTTAGTCTAACAAATCTGTGTTCACAAGCCCTGGGCCGTTCTGGTTTTTTTTTTCGGCGATCGACGGGTCATTTGAGATAATGAATGCAGAAGCAAGGACCGAAATCAAAGGTAAAACACTTAATTTTCTTTTTCTTCTATCTATTTTTTCCCACATCATAAATTTCGAAAATTTAGTTTCCCGGAATTTCGATTTGATTTGGTTTTAAGTGTGATATTGATTTCCCCTATTGATTAATCACTGTTTCATATGATGATACGTATTGGTTCGTGTTTTTTGCCACTTAATTTTTTACGTTGTCGTTAGTTTCTAATGTTAGCTATTGTCAAATCTGGAAGGGATAAATTACTGTTGGTGTTACAAGTTAAATGATTTTTTCAATCCCCTCTTTTCAAAACTTCTCATTTCTGTATCTTATCAAGGTTTGTATTTTCTCATTTGCAGGAGTTATCCACCCAAAGTAAAGAAACATTGGGGGTTGTTTACCTTGAAAATTCCACATCTAACAAGTACCACACTACTAGACAATTCGCTGAAGGTCTCTTCCTTGCTCTACTAATATTTACCTTTCAATTATCCAATGTTGTGATTAACCTTCAAGTAATCTATTACTATATAAAGAGTGAAGTCAGTTAGAACACTTTCCCGCTCAAACTCTCACCTGGACAACATTTAGTCCAGATACATTAGTATAAAAATTATCAAAAACACCCATCTCTCTCTCATCCCCTCCACCTTTCTTCTCGATCTATCCACTCCCTCTCGCTTCATTTACCCCAAACAACCCCACCCTCTACAAGCATCATCGCCTATGGTTGCTGTCACCACCGTTCTCTCTATTTCTATTTCTCTCTCTCTATCTCTCTCTATCTCTCTCTCTCTCACGCTCTTCTCTCTTCTCTCTTATCTTTTCGCTTACCCATTTTCTGTCATTCGATCGTCTCTCCTCGGAGCTCGAGCCACATTTCTTTTTCTCTATGCTTTGAACTCCCTCTTTGCCCCAATTACTTCTCAATCTTGTTGTGAGTTCCTTTTTACAATAACCCCAATCTCTGTTACCACAAATCCCTTCTCCCCAAATTCTTTTTCTTTTTCGATTTAGTCTAACAAATCTCTGTTCACAAGCCCTGAGCCATTCTGGTTTTTTTTCGGTGATCGACAGGTCATTTGAGATAATGAATGCAGAAGCAAGGACCGAAATCAAAGGTAAAACACTTAATTTTCTTTTTCTTCTATCTATTTTTTTCCCACATCATAAATTTCGAAAATTTAGTTTCCCTGAATTTCGATTTGATTTGGTTTTAAGTGTGATATTGATTTCCCCTATTGATTAATCACTGTTTCATATGATGGTACATATTGGTTCGTGTTTTTTGCCACTTAATTTTTTACGTTGTCGTTAGTTTCTAGCATTAGCTATTTTCAAATTTGAGGTAGCGTTGATATTTTTATTGAATAACAGAGTCGCCACCTATTATTTATTTAGAAAAACAATAAGAAAAACCTTTTGATGATATAAAGAGATTTGAGGGTTCGGGGTTAAGTTATGGAATGGGAAGGTCGAGGAGTACCCATTCCACCCAATTCAAAGATCGGTTTTGCCAATTGAGTATTATCAATCTAATAAGAATAAAAATTAATTTATTAGGAATGTCGGATTGTATGCTTCGAGATCACCTCCATGGATTGAAGGGACTCTAGACTAATTCTTTTGATGGAATTACGCTACTCTAAAAGTAATTAGAGAGGTTGAGAAGAAGAAATTAATAAAATATAGGAGTTTACCTTGTGTTTAGGAAGTGTTTGGTTTAGAACGTGGTTCTAAGGTGTCTTCTCGGTCGAGAAATGATTTGGACGGAGTTCCGCCTCGATTCTAGGCTTGTTCGTTGATCAACGAGGTTGATAAACAAATTTAGGTGTTTGTTTATGAGTGATTTTCAGGAATCTTTCAAGGACAGAAACTAGTAAATTTTTGGGGATCAACCGTCCTGAATTGGGGATCCAAAATACTGAAAGTCATCAGGTATGTATAGGGGTTTTAAGAGGTAAAAGTGGATTGGGATTCCTTCCAAGGAAGGTTCTGGAACTCCACAATCATTGGATACCCGGATTGGATGATATTTATCAAGAAAAGAGGTTGAAACGAAGAAGGAAAGTGATTTTGCACATCCTGCAGAGGGGTTGTCTCGCGCGAGACACGTATGTCCCGCGCGGAACAACTAGTCAAAAGACCATTTTGTCTTTTTCAGTTATTTCGTTAGTCAGTTAGGTCTCAAAACTAACGAGGTTAGTTAAAAACTTAACAAAACATGACGAAACTAATATGCTTTCATCAAAACACAAAAGAGAGACATAGAGTAGTGTAATCATGTAATTATGGGTTCAGAATGGGGTGTCTACAGAGCCCCTCGGTGACAAGACTTATGGAAGAAGTCATGTCATCGATAGAAAAGACATCATTCTGAACATTGCGATGGTCGTGCCGCACGGCTGCCTACGTATCTCTATCGGAGAATCAGGCCAAAACGTAGTTCGACTTCAAAACACGAAAAAAGCTGTTTTAGATATTTTGAAAAGCATTTTGAAAATTGAAGAGAGAGATTTTTTTTGAAAAGGTAAAATCATACTGAGGAATCAAAAACTTGACCCAATTCTGTAGATACTTGTTTGTTGATGAAGTTGTTGAAGCACCGCCCGAGGTTACCGACTTTGCTTAGGTTGTTCGAGTGCTTCCGAACCATGGATAAATTCATACTAAGAAATCAAGGATTTGACCCAATTCTGAAAATATCCATTGTTGATGATGCGCCGCTCGAGGTTACTGACGTTGCCGTTGTTGCCGAGGTCACGGACTTTGTTGTCGTTGCTGCCGTCACAGACTTTGTTGTGGTTGTCGAGGTCACGGACTTGAAGTTTGCTGCCGTCACAGACTTTGTTTATGTTGCCGAGGTCATGGACTTGAAGTTTGTTGCCGTCACAGACTTTGTTGATGTTTTCGAGGTCACGGACTTGAAGTTTGCTGCTGTCACAAATTTTGTTGATGTTGCCGAGGTCACGGACTTGAAGTTTGTTGCCATCACAGACTTTGAAGTTGTCGGTTGAGGTGGAGGTTATGTCGGCCCCTGTAATGCAAAGATATATGCACATTGGTCTCGGATGGACCCTAATGATTCTTACCTTTCTGCACCTGCTAGCACATAAAGATTCCAAATATATTTTTTGGATTTTAGTTGTTTAACTGGACTTATGCGATGGTGATCACGTCTGTTCGTGTAAATGGCCAGTTGGTCATTTTGGTGATGAGTTTATGGATGAGTATGTGGTATATGGATATCTAGGGACATTTGTATGAATTTATATTTGAGATGGGTAAACTATAGGAGTGAACTTGTGTTTGACAAGTTGGGACCGAATCAGGTTTTGCAGAATCTGTTGCTAGTCAGCAAGGCTGAATTTCAATGAATAACCTTGTGTGAACACATCTAGGACTGTTGCGAATCTTCATTCTTAATTCTCCTTTGAATCGTGTCTCTAGGAGCCAAACGACTACAAATCTGTCGACTATCATAAATGGCTTTATGTTCGAGTCTCTCTCCTGCTTGAATGTGGTAAATAACTTTGTAAATAGGCTTATGAGCCTGCTCTCTTGATTTGAAGATGATTGAAGAAGGATCTCCTTGTTGATTTGATTTGGATAAGATCGAATGATGTTCGATGAAGAAGGTTGAAGAATAGTCTCCCTTTGTCCTTGATTTTTTTTTATTGACGCACCCTGGTTTTTGCCTAGACCGCCCTTTTGGGGTTTCAATCTATCGGGCATCTCTTTTGCGTCTTATTTTTTTTTTTTGAAAATAGTATGTTAACTTGAAGAGAACTCAATGGAGAAAATCTTATTGAGGAGAGGGAAATGAGACCTCATGTTAGTAGAGGAGAGACGGACTCTATACTTTGGAAGATGATCCAAGCATTAATTTTTTGGAGAAGTGTATTCTCTAATGATGAGAGTGAGAAGTGGAGAGGAAAGCTCCTAATGTAGATTTGATTATTTTGAAAAGTTGAAGTAGAGATTGATTGGGAGAGGAAAGGTTAGGAAGCCCCAGTTTTAATGCTTGGGTTTCAAGAGTGTGTATGAGAGTGGCTAACAGGAAGCCTATAGACTCAACAAGAAATGCTACTTGGCTCAAAGATCTAGAAAAGTTGTTCTACCTTTTAATGAACCGTGCATCATCTAGAAATTTCTGAATAAGTTTGAGAAGGAAGCCAATCATTAGTATGACCTAAGGGTAAACATTTTTCTTTTCTTTTTGATACTGAAAGTCTTCTTCACTTGTTGTAAGAGGATGTTGAGTATTCTTCATTTCTTTTATTGGTATCACTTGACTCCTCTTCTTTGTGGGAGAGTTCATCATGCATTTGAAGTTTCACCTCTGTTGTGGGGGTGATGAAATCTTGAGAGTTTTTTTTTACTCTCAAAGCTTTGAATTGAGTAGGCCCACTTTTCTTGAAATGAAGGTTGACAGCAGCACCTTTGGCTTCCTTCGCTTGTTGCTCCTTGACTTTTAGTAGGGGTAATGTTTAGCCCTTAAGCCTCCTAAGGATAAATTTCTTCTTAAACTCACTTAAAAGTCTTTATTTTTTATTTTTGATGATTTAGGAAATAGAGGATCCATTAAATGATACTCATGAGGGAGAACAATCTTAGGGAAAGTGTTTAGGAAAAGAAAATATCTTTGATTAATCGGAGAAATTGAAATAGACTCGATAGTTTAGATGACACAAACTAGAGGAGGTGAGAAGTACTAGAAAGACAGAACGAATCTTCAAGTTCATACTTGGAAATTTAAAACCTAATCTACTTCTATCAAAGGAGAAAGGGAGAGGATAGTTGTAGCTCCAAAGTGATAAGTGTAGATTTCTTCTTAAAGCTTCATCTTCTTCATGTATTATGAGAGAGATGATTGGTGATGATGTTGGGACGTTCTAACTCTCCATTATCAAAGAGGTCTTGGATGATATCCTTCAAGTGATGGCAAGTGTTGGTGTCGTGGCCGGTGAAGTTGTGGTACTTGTAGAATAAGTGATGAGCATGATTAGGACACATATCCCTAGGAGGACCACCTTTCCTTGGTTTGATCTTTTCATTCTTGACCAGAACATCGAGGAGTTCTTCTTGAGTGATTCCTTCAAGTTTGTCATAGTTTCTCTTTTTCTTTTCGGGAGGAGGAATAGCAGAATACTTGCCGGTGTTGGGGCGGTTGAATACAATAGCATTGACTGAAGCATCCTTACTTGTGGTGGGCTTGTTGTAGCGAAAAGTACTTTCCTTCTTTTTACTTTTTAGGAAGTCATCAATCCTAATTTCGGACTCACGAAGTTCATTGAAACTAGGAAAGTAATTACCGACGAGCTTCTCTTAAAATTCATCACGAGGCATTGGAGGAAGATGTAGATTTGCTATTTGAGAGTAGGTATTTTGACAATTTCAGTAAGTTTGAGTCTCCATCTTCTAGCAAAGTCAGCAAAAGACTCATTTACATGTTGCTTGGTTTGTTCAAGATCCCTCCTAGTAGGGAGGTAAGTGGAGTTGTCTTCAAACTGCCTTTGGAAGACTAAACATGCAGACGACCAGTCAAGCCTTATAGTCATAGGAAGAGACATATACCAATCCCCTACAGCACCCTCCAAAGTTTGAGGAAAGCATTGGACCAAGATTGTGTTATCAACGCCCATTGGAAGCATAGCCCAAGTGTATGTCTCAACATGAGCTCGAGGACAAGTAGTGCCATTAAACTTGGCAATATCAGGTGTCTTGTACTTGCGAGGAAACTTGGTGATGGATTGTTGAAGAGCATCGAGATCAAATGGGATGAATGATCCCTTTGAAGTGTCAAGGGTTGCGAGTTTCTTCTCAAGATAGTTCTTAGTAACATGGTCACCAAGTTTAGTAGTTTCACCACTGCCTTTTTTCTTGGTTTTAGTACCCTTGAAGATATGTCCCTCATCATCGAAGGAGGATGAGGAAGAGGATGAATCGGATTCTTCCTCTTTCTTGCTTGACTTTTTGATTTTCTTATTCTTTTTGGTGTAGTATTCCTCTTCATCGGAGGAGGATTCCTCTTTCTGCTTTTATTTTCTTCCTTTCTTGACTTTCATATCGTGGAGCTCTTGCATGAGGGCGGCCATTTAGGCATTTTGTTCCTCATTGGGGTGATTTCGACTTTCTCCAGAATATAAGCAACAATGAGGAGCCTTATACTTGGTCACATCCCAATAGCCAAACTTCCTCTTACTCACACGAATATAAAAATTGCATGGAAAATTTTTCAATAGACATTCAATTACCCATGTGTGAGTTGTGCTCTTTATTATCCTGAACCGACGATTGGTGCGAATATGGTACCTTTTTATATCAAATTGCGCCTCGTTCTTGCTAGAAAAGCGTATCCCTTTAGCAATTTCATGGTTATCCGGATCCCAAACTGGAAAAATAGGTGCATTATGGTAATCAATGAAGCCTTCTTCTTATCGAGCAGAACTACCAATATCACTGTAAAAGGGATAATCCACTCTCTCATACCTTCGATTTTCTGGCGCTTCATAATGAACAAAAGGTGTTTCCACGTCATCATCAATAGGCCCATTATCACCCTCTCCCAAATCGACATCAGAATCACTACTACCCTCCTGATATTCATCATCATCATCGTCTAGCATTACATCTACATCAGTGTATTCTTCTTCTTCTTCTTCTTCTTCATAATCTACATCATCTTCAGAATTATCGTCATTAACATGATCATTTTGGCATGCCCCATAATCATAATTTGGTGTTTGGGTTGATAGAAGTGTTTGTGTACTTGGATCAACCCTTGCATCAAGGTTATAACCTGGTGAATACCCATAAATGATCTCTGTGTGCAGTGTTTCAAACTCAGGATAACGTCGATTTTCAATCACTTTTACAACCACATACAGCTGCAAATTACCTATCCCCCCAAATTTGGCTAAAATATCGAACATTATATCCATACACGCATCATCTTCAATACGGAAAGGGAAGTACTGATCAATCCCGCTATCAAAAGTATGAGGACATCTATAAATGACTTCCAAATCATATTGTGACCGATCTAAGCCCATCTTCTTATATAATTCATCAATCAACTCATTGTATCTCCATCGACAATTAGCCCTAATTGCACATTTTGGACCTTTTTAAAAATGAGGACCATCAAATGATTGTTCATCATCACCTCCCCAATAGCACATGAAAATGATTGAACCCCCGTTCATCTTTAACCATGCATTACAAAATCAAAGTGTTAAAACCTACATAACAAAACCCTAACATTGATATCTATAATATACTAATACACAGTTAAAAACTAAAATTGTATATCTAAATACAAGTGAAAACAATGATTAAAATGATGTTAATTTAACTTGATTCTTGGTCTTCAAAGATTCTGACGAAATTAAATGATTTGAAACTTTGGGATTTTTTTTTTTTTTTTTTTTTTTGAAGAGTAAGTAGGAGAGGAGGATATGAGAGAATGAGAATGAGAATGAATCTGGATGCGGAGGAAATCTTACTGGAAAAATGTTACTTTAAACCCGCTATACCATGTAGCGAGTTTTGTGTGACCGGTCAAACTCGCTGCATGGTGTATCGAATTCTGCTTTGTTAATTATACAGATTAATTCAAACGCATAAACCTTAATTTAACTGAACTCGCTACATGGTGTAGCGAGTTTCAGCGGTAACATGTTGAACTCGCTACACCATGTAGCGAATTCTCAAAAAGTAGTTATTTTGAAAAATAGTTTGAAAAGTGGGTTATTTTGAAATATATATTTTTAAAAAAGAATTATTTGAGAAAAAAAAAATCAAAGTTTTGACCTTTCTCTTTGAATTGAGTTGCAATTCAGAAGTACTCAATATTCTTTTAATTAGATTAGTGCATTTTTTAATAGAGCAAAAAATTTGTAAAAAAAAAAAAACAGTTTGTTTAAAATTTATGAAAAGAAAAGTGTTTTGATAATATGAGATGACAATTTATAAGTAAGTAATTTTATTTATAAAACGTGAATTGACGTTTTTGTAAATAATCGCTTTAAAACATGTTGACACTTTAAACACTCGCTATACGTTTCAACGCTAGTACTAATATCACTCGCTCAAGCCAGGCCGTTTTTGAGGGTGCTCAAGGAGCACAGCGACACAGGGTTCCAAAAACTATAGGGCCCCAAATTTTTTTAATATATGTATATATATTTATATATAACTCTGAATCAATACACAAGTTGAGACGGGCCTAATAACCTCATTTTGCACAGGGCACCATAAATTATTGAGACGGGCCTGTCTCTAGCACTATCACATTCTCCCATCCATCGCACCTTAAATTGAATATTATTTTCGTCTGTTGCACCTCAAACCGCACTAATCAAAATGACAAATAATTTTCACTATTTCTTCCACTTATCCTCTTCTATTTTACTTTTATCTGCAAAACACCAATCAAGTCACTATTTCTCTCACTATATCTCTCTCCTATTTTAATTTTAATATTCACAACACCTATTTCCTACTTTACTTTTTGTTAATCACCGTGCCCAAAAAGTTGATTTGGTTTGAGAAGGGACGAGGGAGTACACTTTTTAACACTACAATTGATACTTTTAAAGCACACACTTGCATTCTTTAATATATACTAACCTCCGTCCCACCGTAGTGTAGACTTTTGGTCAAATTGATCAAACTTTGACCAGTAATTTTAGCACAAAATAATTATTCTAACGAAAATCTAAAAATGGTTATTGTATCACAATTAAGATTATTTTCGATTTCAAGTTTTAGATTTTCATTAGGATAATTATTTTGGGCTAAAATTATTGGTCAAAGTTTGGTCAATTTGATCAAAAGTCTACACTACGGTGGGACGGAGGGAGTACATCGAAACTCTTTAATACACATCGACACTTTTTAATACTCCCTTCGTTCCAATAAGTGCTTCACCCTTTTGGGTGGACACGCAAATTATGGAAATGAGAGGGAAAAAAATGTTGTGAGTGTAATTTGAAAATAGGAGAGAGAAATAGTGGAGGGAATAGTAAATTATAATGGTGTTGTGAGTATTAAAATAATGTAGGAGAGAGAATGAGTGGAGGAAATAGTAAAGATTCTTTGCCAAAAAAGGAAAGGTGAAGCTTCTAACGGGATGCCCTTTTGAATAATTAGTGAAGTTTTTATTGGAACGGAGGAAGTATATGCATTGACATTTTTTAACAGACGCTAACACTATTATACATTCACACTTGCACTCTTTAAAATACGATTTTTCAAAGTGCCAGTATTATGTATTATTAGTTAGTGATAATGCTACAAAGTGCTAGTCATTCACACTGCAATACTTTACAATATCAGTACTGACATTTATTATGAGAAACCAATTTTTTCTATTGCACAGAAAAATTAGTTTTTTTCTTTATTAAACCAACTAATTTCTTTTTAGAATCGAAGAGCTTATTTATTTGTGAGTTAGGAGTCAAAGACTATATATTTAAATTAGATTAAATTAAATATCCTCCCCCACTTCATAATAAATATCATACTTTTTATTTTAACAAATATTTTAATATTGATGATGCCAAAATCGTCAAAACAGCCCAAATCCAAGCGTCGAATGCTCCGGCGATTGCAAGGCCTGAAAATAAGAGAAAACACGTAAACTAAGCCGGGGCGGATCCGGCTAAAGGCCCTCCGGCGTGAGAGTAAGTTCACGGTTGATATTAGAGAAATCAAATTGACAGAGTTTCTCCAATGTAAAAAGTAACGTACCGAATAATGAGCCATGGGGCTTGTATTTATAGGAATGGATTGATAGAATCCATGTTGGAATGAACTTGTAAAGAGATAAGATATAACTCTAATAGAATTATATCTGTTAAGGAGTCATTGTTTGACTTGAATTGATGTTGATAAGTATAATCCTGATTGGATAATGATTGTAACTGCTAGCCGGAACGCCGAGGAAGGCAAATGTTTTTCCTCGGCCTTTGGCAAATAGGCCGAGGAGAACGATCCCGCTTCCTCGTCACTGATGAATGGCCGACATGAAAATATGCCTGGGAGAATACTTTTGTTTCCTGCACTTGGTGACAAGCCGAGCAAAGGACTTTTCTCTCCTCGGTAATTGAGACAAAGCCGGCCCAAGAATGGCGACATAAGGCCAAGGTAAATGTTCCTCAAGATACGAGGAAGATAATGCTCGGCCCTAATACTTCGATGAATATATAATATCCATGGCCCAATATAGTTGGGCCTGTGTTCTGGCAAGCCCATGTTCGTAGCTCCTGCTTATACCGTTCAGCCGCCCCCAACTTTCTAGCTCCTGGCTTAGACGAGTAGAAAGTTAGCTCGCCCTCGGCATATGGGATACGAACAGTGTTTTACACGCGTCATCAAGGGTATCTCGACTGCTACTATTCTGATGATGACACGGGGCCCCCTCCTTGTCATGCCTCAATAACCGTAATTAGCATTAAATGTGGGGCGTATTGTCTGGGTTGTCACTTTACCCACGGGTTAACCCGGTTAAGGAGGTATAAAAATCAAAATCCTTTCATTTCAAATCTTTACAAACCCCCTGCTCGAGAGCAAAGGCGAAAGAGATCTCCTGGCGAACACAAAGAATCTTCAAACCCAGCTCCCTAGCGAGCTTGATTTTTCCGCGAAGTTGCTTTCTCGCATTGATCCCATTCATTCTTGCAAACTCAGGTATGAAATTTCTCCTTTTCTTACAACTTCCTTTCATGTTCCATGTTTTCTAGGGTTTAGGAGTGATTTTGTCCATGCCAAGAACCGCCATTGTTGAAGGTTGAAGCTTTTCTTGATAAAAACTTTAAAAACTTCAGCTTCTTTAATTCTCTTTGCATTTTATATGAAATTTCGAATATTGAATGAACTCCCCCTTCGTTTTGATTCCCCTTAGAAATGGCTCGATCTTGGGACCATTCTCCCGATTCCGTTATGGATATCATACCGGAAATTTGAGGGTCTATCGTAGAGAGAGGGGTCCATGGATGATGCCGAACTTGGATGAAATAAGCAAGCTGAGGGGTTACGGCCGCTCCCGTTTATTCATTCAATACCTGCACTCCACAAGAATAGATAGGATTGAGTCTCGGTTCTCCCAACATCATCGTTTTTGAGGATAGGCTGAAATGGGTGGAGCACATCGAACCTTTCTACCCGGCCTCCCATCGCGAAATGCGTGAGCTGTCGAGAGGTACGGCCCCTCCTTGGCCTTATGAAATGACGAGGAAGGAGATCTTCCTTCCTCGGCCTTATGGAATGACGAGGAGGGGAATCTTCCTTCCCCGTCATTTAATCACCATCGACGAGGTAAATAATTTGGTCTCCTCGTCTTTATGCGCATATGACGGGAAGAGAAGGAGAGCCCTCCTCGTCTACTCAAATAGTTGACGCCTTCGTCAAGGTGCGCAAGCCGATGCCCGCCGTCCGAAGAAGAGGCCGAGGAGCAGTAGCCGAGGAAAGCAAGTCGAGAAGGCACCAAAGCCCGGGGATCCCATGATTGAGAGGCCGTACACCAAGTACCAAGTGGACCGTGGCCGAGTACAAATTAACTTATATGGGCAAGATCGAGCCGAAGACGGAGAAAGAAGAGACGGCCTTCTACTATAACCAAGACTTCGTCCATTTTTATTTCAAACAGCTTTCAACAGTGGACTCCGTCTTCCCTGCACTTCATTTGCGAAGTTTTTGGATGATGTAAAGGCAAGGGGCTACGCCATGCTAGGAGCCAATGGTACTAGGGTTTTGGTTAGCTTCATCATCCTCTCGCCGTAGTTTAGGCTATGAGCCGACCATGGGAGCCTTCCGTCACTTCTACATTGTCCAAGTCATCAAGGAACAATGGTCGGTAGTTATTAGAGTGCCAATAAGGAAACCTAAATTGCTTCTTCCTATGTCCAAAGAAAGTTCCAGCCGGGACAACCACGTTATCCGCGTCGAGAGCCGCCAAGGCCGGGAATTCCAGCCTTCCTTGTGATGATCCAACATCTTCCTTGCCGTCCAACAATACGGGTGGACCAAAGATTTGATCAAGCTGCCCGGAAGAGCTTGCTGCAGGGTAGGGTCCTGGATTGGAAGCAAGTTGAATCCTCGGATCATTTTTATATCCAGCAGATTGATGCCGGGGAACGAGGACGGTAGCTCCCCTTGTAAATGTTAAAAGAGGTCGTCGCTTCAATGATTGGACGGTACATCCAGCTTCGTATTTCACGAGGATCAGTATTAGCAAAAAAGCCACTACGAAGGCCCCCGCGACCAATGTATTGGAGCACCTAACATTGTTGGACGTAAACTTTTATCTTACACTTGTAATTTTGTCATATTATTTTGCTCGTACTTGACCTTGGATCTTCTTGCTCGTACTTGACCATTTCTTCCTTGTCTTTACAGATTTGACCACCGAGGAAGAAGCCACCCTTGCAATGGAGAGACTAAGTCCTCAGGAGCTGATCAGGCGAAAGAGAAAGCCGAGCAAGAAGTCTCGCTTCCGATGGAAAGAAAGGATGAGGCCAATGCTCGTAATTTGGTCTTGGGCGTGCAAGGTGATAAACCCTCCCCTCAAACTTCACCAAGAGGTAAATTCTGAGGACGCCGCATCCGAAGAACGAGCTGAACCCATGGTCGGTGACACGACTAACCCTCCTACTGAGGCCGAGGAAGCGGCGACCGAGGAAGCCGGCCTTGTTCAAAGGAAATCCGGCTCAAAGAGGCCTCAAAGTTCCACTGCCGAGGAGCCGGTGGCTAAGCGGGCAAGTACGCGGGGCCCCCAATCCTTCACCTCCTCCAACCTCGCTATCAAGGACATCCAAACGGCCGAGCAGCCGATGAGCTAGCAAAGAGCATGGCCCTCGACGTTCCTCGTCTCAGGGGTCTTCCTTTGCAAGTCAGGGAGGGACCTTTAGTACGATTGGGCAGAGCCCCAGTTCAGAGATCTATGGACGAGGATGCCTATGATGCTCTTGTCCAGGAGGCTCCCAGCGATGATACCTTGCTTTGTCGCAAGGGGCTCTTAATTGCCGAGGTGAATATCCTTTCCTTGCTCGTTGATCATTGATTTTGAGAGATGTATACTTCTAATA
Source organism: Adenophora triphylla var. japonica (assembly GCA_022495995.1). Classification (NCBI taxonomy): domain Eukaryota; kingdom Viridiplantae; phylum Streptophyta; class Magnoliopsida; order Asterales; family Campanulaceae; genus Adenophora; species Adenophora triphylla. Next base: position 460,590 of record JAFEMH010001289.1, read on the forward strand.
TGATATTGAAATTTCTTTCGCTTGGCTTCGTCACGGCGTATGAAAATGTTTTGGCCAAGAAGAAGACCAGACGCATGAATGAGGCCAAGGCAGCCCGGCAAAAGCGATTCCGAGAAGTCTTCCTTGGTTAAACTTCGAAAGCCAAAGATGCCGAGCTTCGAGGCGCCCCAAGGCGAAGGTGGAAGCCGAGGTGAAGAGAGCCGAGGAAGCGAAGGCCAAAGCCGAGGAAGATCTCCCCGAAAGGAGAGGAGCCGACTAAAGCTCTTACGGATAAGGCCGAAGCTTCTGTGCAAAGGCCGAGGAAGCCGAGGCCAAATACCAAGGACTCGGAGGCCGCCCTTCCCGCCAAAGAAAACGAGGCCGTGGCGCGCTTCAAGGAGAGCCCGGCATTCAAGGATGCGGTAGCTAGCTCGGTCTTTTCAGAGGCCGTGGACGAGCGTGACGGCCAATACCATGTTTGAAGATGGTTACCTCCATCTTGCTCGTAGTATCCCGCCGATCCTTCCACCGGCTGATATCAACAAGGTCGCCATGCTAATATGCCGGATCAATACGGCGAGGAAGTTAGGACCTTCCACAAACTTGGTCCCCTATTCCACAAGCAACTTAGAAATAATAGCAGCCTAAGGATGCTAAGGCTTGTAGGAAGTGTGGAGGCCGGCTCCCGTTGTCCCCGGCAATCTTAAAGACCTGGTGGAGGCGATCCAGACGATGAAGAGCCCGAGGCCACGGAAACCGAGGAAGGAAGAGGAGCCGAGGAAACCGATGCTCTTACCAATCAAACGGACCTTCCTCCTCCCGGCTCCATTACTCAAGATTGGCTTGACAAGCCTTTTGATGATGCTCAAAAATCTTAGAATAGCTTTTTCCCGTTATGCTTTTTGTAATAGATGATAGGATGTGTAATTTCATTTGAATATCAATGAAAAATCCTTTGTTATGATTCTTGTTATTTCAATAACTTGCTCGTATCCTCGTATGCCAGGCGAGGCACCGGACTTGAGAAGGTGGGATCCAAAGAAGGTCCCTTATTGCTTACTTATTGAACAAGTGGTTTGGCCGAGGAAGTTTCCTCAGCTTTAACTATGCTCGTACGTCATTTAGGCCGAGGAAGTTTTCCTTGGCTTTGAATATGACTTGTAGGATCCCCAACCACAAGGACCTCGGGTGGGATGTATGGTAAGCCATTAGGCCAAGCTGATGACCCTTTGGGATTGGCCGCTGTGCTTAAGCCATCAGTGCCAAGGAGGACCCTGGTCTTGGTCAGCTGCAAGCCATCGTGCCAAGGAAGACCTCGGTCTTGGCCGTATGGTAAGCCATGGGGCAAGGGGGAAAGCCATCGCCAAGGAGACCCTTGGTCTCGGCCAGATGGTAAGCCATCGTGCCAAGGAAGACCCTTGGTCTTGGCCGTATGGTAAGCCATCGTGCCAAGGAAGACCTCTTGGTCTTGGCTTCGTCAAGCCGTGGTAAGCCATCGTGCCAAGGAAGATCCTCGGGTCTTGACTTTCAGTGGTAAGCCATCGTCAAGGAAGATCCTTAGTCTTGGCCGCGTGGTAAGCCATCGTGCCAAGGAGGACCCCCCGGTCTCGACTTTTTATGGTAAGCCATCGCCAAGGAAGATCCTTGGTCTTGGGTGGTAAGCCATCGTGCCAAGGAGGATCCTTGGTCTTGGCCGTTGGTAAGCCATCGTGCCAAGGAAGACCTCGTCTTGGCTTCGCGGTGTTAAAGCCATCGTGCCAAGGAAGATCCTTGGTCTTGACTTTGTGGTGCCATCAGGCCAAGGAAGATCCGTCTTGGCCGCGTGTGTTTGAGAGAGTTGGAGATAATGTCCTCATCTTCCCGAGTTGGTGTAGATAGTTGATAGTGGCTTTGCATATTGGAAGAAACTGCTTTCGTAGAACCGAAATGCGATTACATAGAACCGCAATCCTATCAACTAAAAAGACGAAAAGAAAACAAAAGACCGAAAATAAAAGACCGAAAATAAAAGACCGAAAATAAAGAGCTAATCTATTGCAAAATAAACTAGACTAGTGATAATATTTTCTAAGGTTGTCGAATGCCACGGATGCTTGAGATCCTTCCCCTCCTTGGTCCTCAATCAGAGGTCCCTTCTCGGATGACTCGAGTGACGATATGGGACCTTCCCAATTGGGGGAGAGCTTGTTTTGTTCGCTTTCCGACCAAAGGGCTTCGATCTTTCTAAGTACCCAATCGCCCACTTGGAATACTCTTTTGATGACCCTCTTGTCGTGATATGCCTTGGTCCTTTGCTTGTAATTCACCATCCTCATCTCGCTAGCCTAGTCGTTTTTCATCTATCGTGTCCAGGTCTAGGAGCCTATTGACCTTGTTGACTTGCTCATCATAATGGGAGTTCCTTACCGTAGGGATGGCCATCTCTCGCCGGTGCCATAGCCTCGTAACCGAAGGTTAGTGCGAATGGGGTTTCCGTTATTGGCCCCAGGGTGGTTGTGCGAATGTACCCCATAAAGCTAGGGGAAGTTCGTCCAACCATCTACCCTCGCGTCCTTCAAGATTCTTGGTGAGGGCGGTTAGGACCAATTTGTTGGCGCCTTCGCTTGACCGTTGCCTCGGGGTCTCGCTTAACCGAAGATTTTGCATGGCGTACTTTGACTCTTCCCAATTCGGTTGTAAATGCCGTGGAGAATTGAAGGCCATGGTCGAAACAATTGTATGCGGAAGGCCAAATCTCGCACCGTATGTTGTCATGAACAAAGTTGATCGCGTTCTCTTCCGTTATCTTGGCCAATGCCTTGGCTTCTATCCACTTGGAGAAGTAATCAAGCCTACTATCACGTACTTGCAATTACCACGGGCGGGTGGGAAGGGTCCAATGAGGTCGATCCCCCACATATCAAATGGCCACGTAGGTATTACAAGTGTTTGCTCGACCGCAGTAGTCTTGGAATGTCGAGAGAACCTTTGGCATTTGTCACATTTTCGAACATAGGCATGCGCGTCTTCCCTTAGGTTTGGCCGGCAGTAACCTAGCGATATGATTTTGTCGCCTAAGGTTCCGGCCCCGGTGTCCGCCGCAAACACCCTCATGTACTTCCTCGCCAGGAGGTTCTCGCCCTTGGGATAGACACACCTTAGCAGGGGCTTCGTGAAAGATCTTCGGTAGAGGACTCCGTTCATCACCACGAATCTTGGAGACCTCTTTTTGATAAGCTTGGCTCGAGCATCATCTTCTGGGAGTTTCTCCTTCTCAATGTATTCGATGTAGTCATCGATCCAAAGATCTCTCTTCCTCGTCCGTAAGCATGACTTGTAATCTTTCATACGCAGGTTCCTCGGCATAAACTACATATGGGTTGGTCTCCGAAGGAGACACGTCCATGGTGGCTAGTTTGGAGAGAACGTCTGCGACTTGGTTGTCTTCCCTTCCTATCTGCTTGAGCTCGAAAAATTCCATTTTCTTCGTCATATCTAGGACCAGGTCTCTATATTTGGCAAGGGTGATATCTTGAGTGTTATATTCTCCTTTCACTTGTTTGACAACAAGCTGGGAGTCACAGAAAGCAGCCACCTTAGTTGCTCCATAGAAGGAGGCCAACTCAATGCCAAATATGAGAGCCGCGTATTCAGCTTGGTTGTTAGGAGGCAGGAAACCGAAGCGGATGGCATCTTGTATAGTATATTCTCCTTCCGGGCTTGCTAGTACTACTCCAGCTCCGCTTCTTTCCTTGGTGGGCTGATCCGTCCGTATACAGATCCAACAGGTTGGATGGGAGTTCAATGGGAGAGTCTTTTCCTCCGGCGCGTTTTGCTTCGGGAGGTGGGGAGATGCTCACCCATAAAGGCGATCTCGACCATGAAGTCAACCAAAGGCTGTGCTAGGAGGGTCTTCCTTGGTTGGTAAGTGATATCAAACTCCGTTAGAGCAATTGACCAATTAAGGAGACGTCCCGAGCCGTCCAACTTGTGAAGGATTTTCTTCAATGGTTCGTTGGTGTAGACGGTGATAGGGTGTGCGAGAAAAATATGCACGCAGGCTTCCTTGAAGCAATGACTAGGCGTATGCTATCTTCTCCACATTGAAATATCTGCTTTCCACATCGGACAGGCCCTTTGAGACATAGTAGATCGGCCTTCGAATTCCTTCATCCTTTCGAACCAAGACAGTGCGACAGCGTGATCAAGTGGCAAAGCCTAGGAAGACATATAGCATCTCACCGGTAGTCGGATTTGCTAAGCAAGGGAGAGGAACCCAAGTACTCCTTCAACCGGAGGAATGCTTCCGAGCATTCAGGAGTCCAGGAGAAGCTCTTGGTACCCTTCAATACCTTGAAGAAAGGCAGTGACTTTTCGGCGGACTTGGCGATGAATCTTCCAAGGGCTGCAATTCTTCCATTAAGTCTTTGGACCTCTTTGATGGTGGTAGGTTCCTTCCATGTCAATGAGCGCCTTGATCTTTTCCGGGTTTGCTTCAATCCCCTTTGGGAAACCATGAAGCCCGTAAATTTCCCTGCGGTAACTCCGAACACGCACTTGCTTGGATTCAGCTTCATGTTGTTGGCTCGGAGGTTGTGAATGGTCTCTTCTAGGTCAGGAACGTGGCTGCCTTCCTTGGTCTTTATGACCATGTCATCAATATAAGCCTCCATGTTTCTACCTATCTCCGACTTGCAAAAACTTGATTTACCATCCGTTGGTAAGTGGCACCGGCATTCTTGAGCCCAAAAGGCATCATGATGTAGCGTAAATTCCCCACAGGTGTTTGAAAGGCGGTCTTCTCGATGTCTTCTTTCGCCATTTTTATCGATGATAGCACGAGTAGGCATCTAAGAAGCCGAGAGTTTGGTGTCCAGTAAATGGAGTCCACTAACTTGTCGATTCCGGGGGAGAGGATAGCTGTCCTTGGGGCAGGCTTTGTTTAGATCAGTAAAGTCTATGCACATGCGCCATTTCCCATTTTGCTTCTTCACCATAACAACATTAGCCAACCAAACGGGGTATTTGACTTCGCGAATTATTCCGGCGCTGAGTAACTTCTGCACCTCCTCCTTTATAGCTTCCTCCTTGTCCCTTGCGAAATTTCTCCTCGTCTGGGAGATGGTCTTCGCTAGAGGATCAACTTCCAAGCGGTGGAGGGCTACCTCTTCATTGATTCCCCTCATGTCTTCGACTCTCCAAGCAAAGACGTCGAGACTGTTTTTCAAGAGGGATATGATTCTTTCTTTCTCTTCCTGTGATAGCTGGACTCCTAGCTTGATTTTACTGCTCAGATAGTCAGGATTAATGACTACCTCTTCTAGCTCATCTACAGGCTTCATTTCTGGTCCGTCTCGAAATTCCAGGGATTCGATGATGATCTCTCTGATTCTCCTCCCTTCATTGTCGTTTACATTGAGGCCTTCTTCCTCCATAAGTTTATCGATGTCTGGAAGATCGTTCATCCCCGAGTGATGGTTGGCCCCGAGTTACGGTCATTGACAAGAATGGGGTCTTCCTCGGAGATGGGTAGAACTATGCCTTGGTCATCCGCAGTTTCTAGGACCATAGGCTCTTCTTCCAGTGTGGGTAGAGTTATGCCTTGGTCATCCACAATTTCTAGGACCATAGGTTCCTCTTCCTTACTTTCCCATACTTCACGGATATAGTTCATTCTAGAGCTAGTTTCCGTGGTCTTCTGAGATTTGGTGATCTTGATATTCTCCTCGGGCGTATCTATCTCCACGCTTTTTGACTTTTTCCGGCTCTTGACAACATGTTCCAAGAAATCTTTGGGGGTTGCCCTCACGCATCCAATGCCAAAGACGAGTGGGAAATTTAACTCGTTGGTGAGGAAGGGAGGCTACCATCCCAAGTTTGGCTTGACTTGGAATGCCGATAATCGCATGATAGTCACTAGTCAAATCCATGACTATGAAAGTGACAGTAGCTTTGGCTCGGAAGGGATGATCGCCGACTTCGAGTTCTAGTTCTACGGTTCCCTTTGCTCCAACCTTATGGTTGGTGAATCCTTCAAGCCTTCCATGATATGGCTCTAGCGCTGTGTCTTTCAACCCCATTTGTTGGAAGGCTGAATAGTATAGGATGTCACGGAGGCCCCGTGTCAACAAGAAGTCTTTCGGATTCAACATTGTCAATTCGACCCTTGATGACCAATGGCTGCTCACGAGCCGCTCGACTTCCCGCTAACTCATTCGGAGAAAAACTAATGATTTCTTACGCTTTATGGATCCAAGCGGGGACATGGTATACTTTGCTTAGCTCGTGGATCCGGTCCCTTAGCTTTACGGTGGAGGTCACCTCTTCACGGATCACATGTAGTTTAGCCCTAGGAGGCCTTCGATCTTCATCCTCACTTTTGGAGTCATCTTCACTCTCCTCTTGCTTCCGCTTTCGCTTGCCATCTTTCTTCATGACATAACGGTCTAACTTTCCCTCGTCAACCCATTGTTGGATTATCTTCTTAAGGGCCCGGAACCATCGGTGGTGTGCCCGTTGTCCTTGTGAAAATCACGGTATTTGTTCTTGTTGCGGGATACTTTGGGTTATCGATCGGCGGACGAGGTGGAGGAAGGTTCACCATCTCGCATGATTTCGGAGATGGGCTTTGTAAGAGGGGTGAACTCCAGCTTCTCGGTGCTTCGGTTCTATTCTTTCCTTTCTTGCCGTTCCCATTGTCATTACGTCGGGAGTTAGTTGCTTCAGTTCCGTCTTGTCGGCTCCCCTTTTCTTTGTCTTGTCCTCGCCCATGGAAATGGCATAAGCCACTTTGTATAATTCGGCCTTGGAGCCGGGTTCCCCGGGTGAGAGTTCATAAATGAGGGGCCAGATTTTAACCCAGAGTTGAAGCAAACTATGACCTCCCTATCAGTAAGGCTTTCTTCGACTTGGTCTGCCATCTTTCGAAACCTATTATAGTAGCTAAGGGTGGTCTCTCCCTTTCCTTGCTCAATGTTGGCCAAGTCGGTTAATCTCATCTTCCTTTTCCCAGCCGTGGCAAAGTGATCTAAGAACATTCTCCTCATGCCCCTCCAAAGAATCGATGCAACCTTTCTTGAGCTCACGGAACCAGTCAAAGGCATTCGAAAAGGTGCTCGCGAAAGCTTTGCAGAGCAAGTCATCGGCAGTGGTGAGGAGATTCATGGTTTGTTCAAAACTTTGCACATGGTCCTTGGCGTCGGTGGTTCCGTTATACTTCTCGAAATTTGGGAGCTTCGAGGTTAGGATGGGAGGTGCAAAGTAGCTTATCCTCAAGGAAAACGGACGGGTGGCCCAATCATAATCGTCATCATTATATTTCTTTCCCCTCTCTATATCATCCAGCCTTTGTTTCAATAGTTCCCATTGCTTTGTTTCTATTTCCTTCTAACTACTTGAGCGAGTGCTTCGTTGGGAACTTCTGACTGACTTGTCTTTAGGGCGATCATTTGCCCTACTGTGCTCCGCTTCATGTCGGTGGCCATCACGTCTGGAGGGGGCCCTATCACGTCTTGGTTCCAGGTCTTGTGCCCCAAGTATCATCCTGTAGGGCTCTGGGGTCCTTGGCCTAGCAAATTCTCGATGCCGAGGACGAGGAGAGTCCGGTCGACGAGGACGATGAGAATCTGAACGATGAGGACGAGGAGAATCTGGCCGACGAGCTCGAGGAGACGTGGGACGCCTAGGAGTGTCATGATGAGGCGAGCGGGTGATAGGCGCCTATTCAAGCCGAGTCTTGTTCTTAGGTCCTTGGAGTTCACTTCCTCTTCCCTAGGAGTTATTTGGCTTCTCGTGTCGACCGCAGGCTCCTTATGCTTACCGTTATGCCGAGGACGAGGAGAATCCCCTGAGCCGGGCAGCGGTGGTAGCTCGGCGGTCTTCGGGGAGGAGCCTCGATGCTCTCCCTGTTCCTTTCTCAAAGGTGGGCCCATTGATGGTACAATGAAGGGAGCCATGGAATGGTGCAGGTCCATTTGCAACAGAGCAACTTGTGTCTCATACATCCTTTGCAAAGTCTCCATTTGTTTGTGTAACAAAGAGCGTCGGTCAACGGGTTGAGATCCTCCCCGCTTGACTCCGCCGGCCGGCATTCTTTGTTTTCTTCCTTCTGCTTGCTTCCCACGAGCACGAGTAGGACGAGGAAGGTCATTGCCCTCTCCCTCGGCATTTGCACGACCCATGGAACGAAGAGTCATGGCAAGGGGAGGAATGGCATCGGCTTGAGGTAGAGGAGGAGGAGGAGCGGTGGCTCCTCGGCTCCGGTGTTTCCCCATTCACCTGGGTGGGATCCTCACCGTAACACTTGTGAATTGTCCGTCCATTATGATTCACAAAGATTATTGAATACGAAATTTTCCAAAAATCACAATTTCACTGAACCGATTTTGAGGTCAAAATTAGGGCAAATTTTGACCACAAACAAACCGCCGATTGTAATTCTTTCGAAACAAAACGAATTCAAGCCAAATGGGCGGAATTTTAACGCCAAAATGCCTTCAACGGAATCTGGTATTTTCCGGTCAAAATATGCGTATTCGGGCGGTTTTCAAGAACAAACCCGGCGATCCGTAAATTCGTTCCAAGAAAGAACAATTCCGGCAAGAAAATTGGCTTAAGGCGAGCGTCTTCCCGTGCCAAACAATGGGTGTTTGAATCGACTTCCCGGCAATGGAACCAATTGATGATGCCAAAATCGTCAAGCAAAATGTTCCCCAAATCCAAGCGTCGAATGCTCCGGCGATTGCAAGGCCCGAAAATAAGAGAAAACACGTAAACTAAGCCGGGCGGATCCGGCTAAAGGCCCTCCGCGTGAGAGTAAGTTCACGGTTGCTATTAGAGAAATCAAATTGACAGAGTTTCTCCAATGTAAAAAGTAACGTACCGAATAATGAGCCATGGGGCTTGTATTTATAGGAATGGATTGATAGAATCCATGTTGGAATGAACTTGTAAAGAGATAAGATATAACTCTAATAGAATTATATCTGTTAAGGAGTCATTGTTTGACTTGAATTGATGTTGATAAGTATAATCCTGATTGGATAATGATTGTAACTGCTAGCCGGAACGCCGAGGAAGGCAAATGTTTTTCCTCGGCCTTTGGCAAATAGGCCGAGGAGAACGATCCTGCTTCCTCGTCACTTGATGAATGGCCGACATGAAAATATGCCGGGGAGAATACTTTTGTTTCCTCGGTAATTGGTGACAAGCCGAGCAAAGGACTTTTCTCTCCTCGGTAATTGAGACAGGCCGGCCCAAGAATGGCGACATAAGGCCAAGGTAAATGTTCCTCGGCATACGAGGAAGATAATGCTCGGCCCTAATACTTGATGAATATATAATATCCATGGCCCAATATAGTTGGGCCCAGGTTCGGGCAAGCCCATGTTCGTAGCTCGATTTATACCGTTCAAATATATTTGACAAATTAACTGTATTAATTATAATGAGACAAAAATAATATAAATGAATCAATCACAAAATTTACATATTAGTAAATTTAATATTTTCTTCTTATATGGAATTTAAACAGACATGCATCACTCACAAGGTATATCAAGAAACCAAATATGCAAAAATATTTAATTTTCTGGGGTTACAAAAGGTAAGGATATGTAGCATCATCAATTTAAGGTAAGGAAATGAAGCATCTGTTGTAATAGCAAATATAGTATTCAATAGTCAATAACATTATAAAGAATAATTTGTGAGGTTAATTCGGGAATTTGGATTGAAACTTTCGCTAAAGCAACCGTTGAGTTTACTGCCAAATTATCTCGTGTATTAATTGGGGATAGTCAATATTACATACTCCCTCCGTCCCGGTAGAAGCGTCACCCTTTTAGGGGTGGCGCGCAAATTAAGAAAAAGTGTGGGAAGAAAAAATGTTGTGAGTATAATTTAAAAATAGGAGAGAGAATTAGTGGAGGAAATAGTGAATTTTAAAAGTGTTGTGAGTATAGAGGAGAGAGAATTAGTGGAGGGAATAGTGGATGAGATAATAAAATAGTAATAAAAGTTTCCTTTTTAGGAAAGGGTGACGCTATAAACGGGACACCATTTTGGGTAAAAAGTGACGCTTCGATCGGGACGGAGGGAGTATATATTTTCTATACATGAAATGTTACCTACATATTTTACTTTTAATTTAAATTAGACCAATTTTTTTTAACAGCGGATAAAAAACTAACGTCCAAACTATTAGAGTTAAAATCTAACAAATGACACGGAAATATATAATGTTTAAATATTTGACAATTAAATTATCTCAATAAGTTGAAAGGTTAAAATAAAAAGAAACTTTACCCCTTTTCTAATATGAATTAAAATAGTTTTTTGATATTTAAAATTACTTTTATGAAATGCAAAAAATAAAATAAAAATTAATTATGTATTAATTCAAAAATAAGTGAGAAAATAAATAAATATTATATAACTAGAAAAATCTAAAAACCACTTTTTAAATTTTATATTTATTTCAATATTATAATTTGGTCAAAATCAAAATTCCCAAATTAACACCTCCGTCTTCCCCATCACACCTCTACTTCCATCTTCTTCCACACATCACACATCTACGTCTTCATCTCTCCACTCTAATTCCACCCACTGCCGCCCCCTTCCTCCACTATTCCAAACTCGGGTAATAATCTACCCTGACTACGCACCATCATTTTGGTTTCCAAATGGCGACAATCTTGCTTCAAAGCAACACCGTCACTTCTTTCATCTCCTAAACCTAACACATCAATGCTCTTACCCCTCCACCATCGCCCCCAATTGTACTCCAACTCCCTCCCACCTCTAACTACCGCTTTTATTGTTAGGTGGACTTACCACTCCGTTGCCAAAGATTCACGAACAAATCAATGCAAAAGAAACTAAGAACTCCAGAAATAGAGATGCACAATCTGACCAAATAAGCAACTCACAAATTATAAGTCACTGCCAATCTCTCCCACTCTCTCTATGAACCAAAAGAGAATAAACCTCAAAATAGTGTGTATGACTCGTCTGTTTCTGTATGGCTGCAACAAAGGGGGAAGGGGGTTTATAGGGCTGCAATGGAGAGGGATAAGGGAGAAACATGAGAAAGATCCAGGAAGAAGAGATCAAACTTACCGGATTGATTACAAAAAAAAATCCTGACGATAGATGTTGGGTATGCATACTTTAACCTTCCTAGCCTTAGCTTTAATTTGATTGATACCATAACCTCATCTCTATTTTCTGGACTTTAGGCACATATGTAATGAAGCTTAGACTTCAATTTTTTAGTTTAAGTCCATTTTATAGAATAGGATTATTTAGGCTTGAAGACTGGCACAAGACTCATTGGACATGATGTTTCAACTCAAAAGGTTTCAGACCACACGTATGAAACCGCACCAGGAAACCGCTATGTGGAATTCTTACATTGAAACCACACTTTGAAAGCCTCAGTGAAACCTCGTTGGTGAAAACGCACTGCTTAAACCGCATCTACACCAAACCACATCCAATGATTGAAGACTTGAAGTTGAACCTTTTATGACTGCTGGAATCAATATTAAAACGCACTGCTTGATCTTCATAGAATAGATTTTAAATCTGAGTTTGATTCTTGTACTTTGTAATCTCTCTCATACTCTATTATAAAATCTAGCGTTAGAAAATTCAAGACTAACCATCTTGGTAGTTGTAAGTACCCAAATCTGGCTCATGCCTTCCGGTTAATTTTCCCGGCAATTCCGGTAATTTTTCCGGTAATTCCCCGGATTTTCCTAAAGTTCCGGAACAATTCCGGAACTGTTCCAAGCCTTTTAAGGGCTGAAGGGAATGCTTGGTGATTAAGAAACACGTTTTTTTTAATCCCAAAACCCTTCTAGAAGGCTGCCACCTTGCATGTTTCTAGAAGAAGTCAGACTCGGCTACTTATGTCGTGCGACATAACCAGCCAGAGAAACCTTCTAGAAACCCGCCACCTTGCATGTTTCTAGAAGAATCTGTAGTGGCTACTTATGTCGTGCGACATAACCAGCCAGGAAAAGTTCTAGAACCATGCCACCTTGCATGTTTCTAGAAGGAATACAGTCATGGCTTATTATGTCGTGCGACATAACAAGCCCATGCAGGCTGCCTATAAATAGAGGCCTTCACCTCTCATTTTACACACACCTCCTCCACCCCTCAGTCCCCCTCTATAGGGAATACGCTCCAGAAGCCTCCTCTCTCCTCACATACCCCCCAAATCAACCTAATCCTCCCAAATCCATCCCACACACACTTCCCACACACACACACACTTCCTATACATCAAGAACTCGAGGTTCTCAAGGATCCAAGGCTCGAACTCGCCTCCTGAGGAGGACGCTAAAAGGCTCCTACATCTAACTTGATATAGGAGTTGTGGATCTTCAAGGGTAACGAAGTTTCTACCCCTTTTCCACTCTCTATTTTCCTTTGAATATGAAATCTATGTGTTACATGCATTGATAATGTAGTATTCTCGATTAAAGTTGCATGCTTTAGCTTCATATTACCTGATCCCCATTTCATTTCATTACATTTCATATAAAATCTCCGTTTTGACTTGGTTTTGCATGAACACTCAAGATGAGCGTGGATCCCTCATATCCACACCCTCTTGAAGTGTTCATTATTGTTAAACATGCTCCCCGAGATTTGTTTGTGAAGTAACTTGACCATTTTGGCGCCTTGTTACCTCTCGCAAATCTCGCTTGTAAAACCTCTGTAAAATGGCTAGTTATGTCACGCGACATAGGCAGCCTATGTCACGCGACATAAGTAGCCAGCTTGCGTAAGTTTCACAGCTTTCAAGTCGTAATCCGATGTTAATCCCCATAATGATATAATCTCGATGTCTATCTCGCAATTTATATAACATCTATGTACATAATGTGTCATCTTTTTATTAAAATACCATTTTCATACATGAAGATGCATCCTTTGCACTTAAATCTCATTTTCATGCATAAAAATCATCCTTTTTGCATTTAAAATCCCTTTTTACCTTAAAGATGCACCCTTTGCACCCAAAGACTCATTTTCATACTCAAAATGCATACTTTGCATTAAAAAAATCATTCTTTGCCACTTTCATGCATCATTTGTGCATTAAATGCTATTTTTCAACATAAAAATGCATTCTTTACATAAAAATCTTTTCTTTGCACAAAAGGGCATCCCTTGCAACCAAAAGACATTCTTTACACTCCAAAAATGCCATCTTTTCACTAAAGTATCATTTTTACATGCATTCCCCCATGTCCCCATTAGCAACCTTGGAACGGACCGGTGTAAAAGTTCTCATCTTTGCATCGTTCCTTCCATTAAAGGTTCATGATTTCTTTAGGAAAAGGATAACCTTGAACCCTATATCTCCGATTATCGCTTAAGAATGAGTATGAAGCCTCTATACGAGCTCGACCGTCTTAAAGCGTAGGATTGATGGGCTAAGGACATTCCTTCCTAAGGAACCTCATCTTTGACCAAAAGAGAGTCATTCTCTCGATCACGCAAGTCCCGAGGGTCCCGAGGTTAAAATGCGATGATCACAAGTCACAAGATGAGGACGGGATCATAATCCCAAATACATAAATTCCAAGGAATCCCGAGCGACAACCAACAAATGGTTTGTACGTCCGGAAGACAACTTGGGACATTCCCCCCCTTATTTTCAAACACATGCACACAAAGAAAGCACGCAAGCAAACATGATTAATGAAATCTCGGGAGACTTGCTCCGGCAAGGCACTTTGGGTGAACGCCAAACGTTCTTCCCAAGGGGTAACTTAACCTCCGAACCCATAAAACCTTTTTTTCAAAGTTTTGAGGTAATCAAAATGGCGTGGCGACTCCGTTTTTCAAATAACTCGGATGTCTTCAAACTCGCGTGAATTCCAATAAACAAAAATTTGGGCACACATTCACAAGCTTGGCGACTACTGGGATCATCCCAAAGGAGAAAAGCTTTATTTTCAAAACAAAAGTCGATACTTGGTATATAGGTGGACCCCACTTACCCTTCCCGTATCGCTCCCTAACCCGGGCTTGGGATAACAAGGTGGTTTAACAATCCCACGTACCAGTATCCCTTTTTCGAAAAAAATAATTTTGAAACAAAAAAATAGAAGAAAGCTTTTCCGTTTGAGCGGGTTAGACTCCCATCGCCGATTTCATTAATCGTGTTTGCTTTCTTTACCATGCATTGCATCATTTGCATCTTGGAATTCGTGCATACTTTGAACGGGAAACAACCCGAAAAATAGCAAAAGGAGTGGAACCTGGAAAATTGATCCATGCAAGCAGACGGCTAATCCTCATAGGATTCTCGACCGGCGACCTCAGTGGCAATTCCACCAGAAAATCATGGTTAATCTCGGGCCCTAGCATCTTGGGGCTACTCACCTCCACGACCGACCGGGCTCCTTAAAATTTACGTGCTTATGTGTTGCATTTTCCCCGTCCCGAAAATCATTCCTTTAAAACACATTTATGAAAATCTCGTTTTAACTCAAAAGGAACATTTTTAGGAGACCGCACACTACGCGCACCCGATATATCCCGTACACTTTTGCACGCACGTCCTTCAAACCCGAGGGTGGTTCCACTGCAGCCACGGACAGCCTTACGATGCTCCCGGCGCGCACGGAATCATCCCAACCTCCCCATGGCAAACGCTGTCGACCAATGCACAAACCCGTGTCACACGTTTCAAAAACCGTGACTTTTGGTTGGTTTTTGGTCTAGTCCGTGTCATATAGCCCAGCTTGCATACCCACGTAAAGGTCAAACCTTAGCTCATAATCGGAAGCCAAGATTTTCGCTCAAGCGAAATTCCGCCGAAATTCCGACAAGGAAAAATCGGTGGGATCTTGACTCCGACATCGACTATTGACCTTGACCCGCACGGAATGCGTAAGAGTCGAGACCAAGTCTTTGCCAAAAATCAAAAGATCTTTCGCTCAAGCGAAGCTCGCCAAAATTCCGACAAGGAAAAATTGGCAAGATCTTGACCGGCATTGACTTCGATTCCGACTCACGCACCGCGTATGCAACGAAGTTCAATGTGACACCGTGTCATCCGGCTTTTGCCGCCCGACCCATGCCTATTATATTCTGACATTACCGAAAGTCAAAAACGTCATTCGCTCAAGCGAAACTCGTCAAAGATCCGTCAAGGCGTAGAGACGAGACTTTCCCATTGCCTTGACTATAATCCGCATCGCCGTGCGTTGAAAGGTCCTATGACCCGCTAGACCCGATAGGAGCGTTCTTACTCTCGGTTGGTGGGATCCGCGTGCCCTATGTGACCCTCGCCCGGGCCGTCCACCCCGGGAGGTCGAAATACAGTGGAATACGAGGGGCTTATAGACGTAGTGACGAACCCACCGATCCAGATCTAGAGTAGTTGCGAAAAGAAGGGCAAACCCCCCCTTTTCCCACCAAATAGAAATAAATAAAAGACATTGTTTTAAGTAAACTTGAACAATTAGTGTAATCATAATTGCATGTTCCTATCTCCGAAATCCCTAATCGAGACCTTTTCGGTCCGATCTCCGTTTTCCTCATCCCGACCTTTCATGGTCAAATCCCTAATCGAGATTTTTTCGGTCCGATCTCCGTTTTCCTCATCCCGACCTTTCATGGTCAAATCCCTAATCGAGATCTTTTCGGTCCGATTTTTGATTTTCTTATCCCGACCTTTCATGGTCAATCTCTAATCGAGACCTCCTCGGTCCAATTTTCGATTTCCCATCTCGACCTTTCATGGTCAAATCCTTAATCGTGACCCCCCTTCGGTCCGATCTCTACTTCCAATCTTGACCTTTCAAGGTCTCATCTTTTCCGATCAATTAGGATTAGGAGAAAATGCGTTTCGAGCAAAAGTTAAAGCGATAAGGGCATGTTACTTGAGCCTTGTAAACACTTACCTTTCGAGTCTAAACACTTACCTTCGAGTCTAAACCTTACCTATCCCCGAGTCTAAACCTTGCCTATCCCTTTCCCGCAGCCGAAAAGAAGTGAGCGAGAGTACCGGGTCGCCGGCTTTTCGCTCGTACAGCTTCATCGCCCGTAGAGTCGAATGGCAGATTTGACGTAAAAACAATGAGGGTATGGGAAATCGATGATTAGGAAGGAAGAGTTAGTCCCGCTTTGGAAAATGCCCAGAAGGTTCATGAAGAACACTGTCATTGCTTATCGGTGCTCTTCACCGCAATGGAGTCCAAGTAACAATTGAGTCCAACGGCTTCTCTCGGTAGTGGTCGAAGATGAGACTCCTAAGTAGCCATCTCAGCCTCAAACTTATAACCAATACCTTCCTCCATCCACATATGATCCCTTGCCAAGGACCACTTCTCCTCGCCCTTTCCAACATCCCACTCATCGTGGCCCCATTGCCCTCGCCTTCTCGTAACGGATTGGATTTCACCCCACTTATCCCTCGCCTCGCAATACCGCCAGCTTATGCTCCAACCTCATATAATCGCTTGAGATATGTGGCTATGTTCAAGCCCCTATACCCGCCCGAATGCGATCATGAGTTGCCAAAGGATGAACCGAGTTTTCATTGTTACCTACCTGGACTTAATGAATTCAGCCGTCGCTCGCTACTACAAGTCCTCGTTGCTGGCTCCGATAGCCCAAGAGTCCCCGTTGACACCCCTACGTGACAATATTGATGGAGCAAGTGAAACAGATGCAAGAGAAGCTTGACCTCATGATGAGTATCAATACTCCCTTGACTCCAAGATGCTCTGGGACTGTGCAAAGAAATGACTCCACCGAGCATAACCCAATACCAAGCAAAGAATCGTATCTCGGCTCAAAGACCCGCACTCACAAAGGAAAGAATGTCACAGCCTTCCTTCACCAAATCCAACAAAGGGAACCAATTGGACAATGGGAATCTGAGTCTTGAGAATAACAAGGTCCCCCGAAAACCTCGCTCCTTTCACTTTAACAATACGTAGATGCCTTTAAGCAAGATTCTGGAAGAGCTAGTGAAAGAAAAACTGATAAAGCCACCGGAGAATTGGAAGCCCAGAACCCCAAGATCGTAATGGACGAGACCAAACACCTGCCGCTTCCATCAATACCATGGGCACGACACCGATGATTGCACCCATTTGAGGCATGAGATCCAAAAGTTGATAGAAGATGGGAAGCTTGAGAACCTCCACGGGCCAAAATAGAAAGTTATGATAAGAGGTCAATTCAGAGAAGTACAAGGTCGAAACGTCACGATGATTTTGGGATGCCCATGAGCAAAGTTTTCAACGATTTGGTTAAACGAAGCCTTCTCACACCTCTCGAGAATCATAAGCCAAGAAACCCAAGTAGAGTTGACAGGCCAAGTTCGTGAGTACCACAAGCATTATGGTCATGTGACGCATAAGTGTGTGGAGCCAAGAAAGAAATTCAGCGGCCGATCTACGAAGGAAAGCTCAAGCTCCCCGGCACCAACCCGTGAAGAGTAGCTAGACTAGGTTTACCTATCCTTAAAAAAAAAAAAAAAAAAAAAAAAAAAAAAAAAAAGGAAGAAAAAGAAAAATAGTCTCTCAACAACCTTCGTAGGTCCTAGTATTTTTTCCTTTCAATTAAGTCCTCTACGGACATTGTATTGAATCTTCAATTTTCTATAAAAAGAGTCTTCTTCTTTTCTTGCTAGACTTAAGACATTATTTGCACACCTACATTACATTTAATGAAATGGTTTTATTTTATATGATCACTTGCATTGCTCAACGAACAATCTCTCGAAATAATTAACGTTCGATTAATCGGTGTGAGAAAGTCAACTAATGCCATCAAGCCATACACTTTCCTTACCCCACAAAAGGCCTTCATCAAAGCCATACACTTTCCCAAACCATGTCCACCTTCATCTTGACCAAGTCAACGACGGCGACAACATCAAGGAACGACAAAAAGGCCACTCACTTCGAAAGATTGACCCCGTGTCGACAACAACCTAGGGGCTTGGCTTAGACTTCAAGGGTATCAAGAATGTTCAAGCAGGGGCTCGCCTTGGTCCTCTGGTGCTCTAGAAAATAAAAAAAAAAAGAAGAGAAAAAGAAAAATGTGTGTAGTGCAAAAAGAGTAATACCCATCTAGACCGAAAATCCCAAAAAGGGCAGCCTAGGCAAAAACAGGTTGCACATAAAAAAAAAAAAAAAATCTTAGTGCAAAAAGAGTAATGCCCAGCTAGGCCGAAAATCCCAAAAAGGGCGGTCTAGGCAAAAACAAATGGTTGCACATAAAAATAAAAGAAAAAGAAAATGAGGCCAAGGACCCAAGACCGCCCATCAAAAGCTTGACTGACAGTGCAAAATCAAAGCTCAAAGAATGAAAGTTGTCGATAACAATGGGGCGGTCGAAGCAAAAGCAGAAGCATTTCACGAGCCTTTAGGCATATGCAAGTCCTTTCTCCCCCAATGAAAGACGAGAATCGAAAGCAATTGAAGCAAACTCGTCCAAGAATGACTTGGTCAAGGAATCATCCCGAGGCCCATGCCTCATCATCCAGCCTTTCTCATCCTAGCCTTTTCACTAAAGGAACCACAAATCCCATTTCCCAAAACAGCCCGGCCAAGGCCGAACTACGGCGACCCGAGCTCCTCACAATGAGGGGAACGTAGGCAACTAGCAATGGTCCGGTCATAAGCATATCCAAATTACCGAAAACCTCGGTCTCATCAAATGACCTCTCCCATGGACACAAATAAATCCCGTAAAACCCGGTCTCATCAATGACCCTCCCTATACACAAACCTTTCTTTCACACCCAGCCAACCTTGATCCGCGACATTGGTTGACTTTCTCCTCATGATTAATAAGAATGTTTGTTCATATCGAGATTAGTGGTTGAATAACCCGAACATTAATAAAGGGTTTTAAGCAATCTTGTGATCATTGTAAATAAAGCAAGTTTTCGTATGTCTTGACAAGTCTTCTTTTTCTACATTTTAGGAAAGATAGAGCTAAACACTGATTTTCTGTCAGCAAGGGCTTCCATACACTTTTACCAACCTTTCTACGCTTATGCTCTCTCAAAAGAGTCAAACCTAAAAGCGAGTTTTTGTGCCTACATCGAATAAGGCCATCAAAATAATACAAAATCGGGATTATTCCCACCTTTGAAAAATATGCCCCCGCATGTACATATCTTCCTAAAATTCTTCTCTTTGTCTCGCGTCTCCTTAAGGTTGACTCGGTTGACTAAAAAAAATAGAAATAAAAAAAAAGAAAAAGGCTAGGTTTTCCCTCTTCTCGCTACAATTCGCATTAGGACCGCTCGAAACTCTTCCACCTGGGGCTTTGCCAAATCATTCCTTTAAAACCGGGGCTTCTTTAGCCATGTTTAGTGGTTCATATCGGGTTCTTCACTAGGTCCCTAGATGGATCTCGCTTGGTCGATCAATTTCGTAATCACGTTCGCAATACCAATCAGATTGGGATTTTTGTTAGGTCACTGAGGCTTCGCCAAGTCACTTCGCTTGCTCAGCTCATTCAACCGGGGCTTTGCCAAATGAAAGGATCTTTCCTGGCTTTAGTAAGACATGGGGTTTTGCAGAAAGTTTTTCCTCCGACCGAGCTCCAATAAGTCATATCCATCCCTAGAAGAAAGGTTTGGTCACTCCAACATCTGCTTTGGTTGCAAAAGCCTGTCGGCATCGCCTTCAAGCGCCGTAGTTTAAGAAAAGGACCTTAGTCAAGACCCGAGGTTTAAACCCGGCCTCACCCAAGAAGGAATTCTCGCCCACGTTGACAACAAGAACAGCTTCAGTCCGCACCCAAGGGATACAACCCCACCGTTTGAAACCCGTCTCAAACAATTCCCAAATACATTCCATATGTATATCCAAACCCAGCCCCTACCATGTTTCCGTAAAAAATCACCCCTAGGCTCAAGTAACGTGCCAATTGCTAATGATAACATTTTCTCCCAAAAAGTGCCTTCGAGATAACTCTAGGCGACAGGCTTCCTAATTGTCAAACGTTGAAAATCCTAGACATCATTCCTAACTGTCTAGGTAAAGTTTGAACTACGATCAAGGCTTGATTCCTCCGGATACGTAGGTAGCCTTTCATAAAGGTTCAGCCATCCGACCACTTCTTTGGTCACCTTTTTCTTCCTCCACTCTCCAATGGTGCGTAAGCTTTTCATAAAGTCCAATTTTATGACCATATTGGTCACCCTTTTGATTTGGAACATTTCTATGAAGGATTGGTTGCTTGACCTCCTAGGTCACCCCATTTCCATCCTTAAGGGGCCAATATCTCTTTGCCATTGTCCCAAGGAGACCAGGTTTGTGACCTATTTGGTCACCCAATTCCAACCTCGTGTCGGCAATTCCAGCTTCAAGGTCAAAAGGTAAGAGAAGTGCGGTCTTGGCTACTTATGTCACGCGACAAAATCGCTTGGCTACTTATGTCGTGCGACATAACTAGCCACATCGTACATCGACATCGCAGCTTCCTGCTTTCCCCAGTGGCACTCCCGACTTGTCAAAAGCTGCAAATACCATCCATTCACCTCTCAAATGCATAGGGAATGGTTCATTTACCCCGTATACACTCATGCATTCATTTACAAGCTAAAAATTCATCCAAGTCATCCATTCAAACCATTTGTACATACAAAGTAGATCAAGTCCAAAAGTTGTGCATAAAAAATAATAACATGTGTTTTCCCCCAAAAGGGGGTCTACAATAGCCAAAAAGTCATAAATGTCTAAGGGAAAGGGGGCTACTCGAATCCTCTCCATCACCCTCTTCATCATCCTCTCCTCATCTCCATCCTCGCCGCCATCCTCGCCTCCTCCTCTCGCTCATCATCGTGGTCGTCCCCGAAGGTGCCTCGTAGGGCTATGGTCTCCGTGGCGGTAATAGTCATCGAGCTCGGTGATAACAAAGAGTCAAGCTCATAGTCCGTGGCCGTCTCCCACCATCCTCATCCTCATCATCATCATCAATCTCAATGGGTCTGTAAAGAGGCACATTTGCAGCCTTTGTCCGAGGCGTCGGTCCTCTAGTGCTCCCGCCGGGTGCCCACGTCATCGCAGCGGCTCTTCTTCCTTCTCGGTTGGCCGAGGTGGAGAGATATCAATCGAACCCGCGGCGGCACCGATTCTTCCAGAAACTCATGCCTTTCTCGGAGCTTGCCAATCATGCCCACAGCGCCGGTATATGCCCCGGTCAAATGTCTGTAAGCCCGAGCAGAACCTGTTACAAGCGTATAAAAAGCGTCGAATGCGTTCTTGATAACAAAAAAGAGATGCAAGCAATCCAAAGAGGCGTAAGGAACAGTACTTACAGATCTAGAACCTCGCGGGAGCACCAGATGAGGATGAGTCTGGGACATATCAATGTGAGCTCGCCTCATGCGACCGCCACCCTGATAATCAATGAAAGTCTGGGGCAAAGGAGGCTCTAGCTACGTAGCGCCGAAGGCCCCGCGCTATGAGCACCATAACCAACCCCGGTCTCGTGGAGACCGAAGATGCATGGCCACGTACATAGTATAGTCCCCTCCCGTGTGTAAAGATGTGCCGCCATGCCTACGATCAAAGCATCTACATTCGCCAACCGGCGAGGCAGCCACATCCTAGCCGGGGATCATCGTGATCCGAGCGTGCTTATTCGGCCCATGCTGTCTATACACCCTCTCTCCCAAGTACAAGGCGTCTCCGGACAAGCCCACCAGTAGCTTGCGACACTCTGTGAAGTGCGCAGCGTGATCTAAATCCAGAGCGGCATAACGACCAGTCCAGGGGAACAAGCTCATCCTCTGTGGAATCCCTCTCAGGCATGTCAACGTATCATGATAAGAAGCGGTAATCCCGCACCTCGAGCCCTCCGGCTGTCCCGGGTGCATTTCTGGCATCCTTCGTCCACCGACGAAGAGCAGGAAAAAGTGGTGGCAGGAAACTTCATCCTTAATCCGCCACTCATAATGCCCAAAATACTCGTATGCCCAAGCTCGAAAAGGAGAAGAAGAAGTCAAAACAGTGGAAAACAAGGGATATAATGAAATGCGCTAAGGAAAAGAGATCAAGGTGAGAGAATACCTCGAAAGCGATGAAAGCAGTGAAGTACTTCGCCTTCCCTCGATCGACGTCATCTAGGGCCGGATACATCTCGCCTAAGGCCGCTCTCCCCAGGGACGATTCCCGACGTATCCCAAGCTCTCGCAGCTCCAACAGTGAAATCAAAGCGGTAGATGCGCCGTTAATGAACAAAGATGTCGGAAAAGCCCACCCATACAAAAGCTCTAGCCAATCTCTCGGCTCTCAGTGGGCTCTCAGCAAGGATCATCTACCACAATGTAGTCCCCGCTTCGCCCTCAATCGTGCCATGTAGCACCCCCAACTCATATCCATTCCCCTTCTTGATCCGGGGAACGAAACCAAGTAAGCCCATAAAATCATCATCGCAATAGCCGGGGCTCAACTCCCCGTACGAGGCTCCTCTATGTAGAGCGGCTCATCCGTAAAAGGCGCCCCGTGATGACCGCAAAGTCCTGGAGTGACCGTCGTCTCACCCCAAGAGAAGTGAAATGAGTGAGTGGTCTCCCACCGTAACTCTCTGAATGCCCTCACTAGATCCACACTCCTCTGAGTGCCCCAGACGGCCTTCGCCATCTCAAAAAATTGCCCTAGCCCAAAGAGCCAGAATCGTGCCCTTAGGCGAGTCCACTTGCTCTTGGCTACCCGCAAGCTATCCCATAGCCTCGCCAATCACCTCGTGGAGCCACGGTGCGCAATCCCCGCAAGAAAACATGGCACAAGTATCAATATTTCGTGCTATTTCTTGAAATCATCTCAAGCAAAAGTAGGACAAAATGGATCAATGTATGGCATGCATTTACGCATTACATTTCCTAGATTCATTCATGTTCACAGCCAATCCATATGAAGTTCAAATGCGTCAAGAAAAACTCGGTTCAAATCAATTTCGCACAAATTGAAAATTTTTCAAGAAACCCTAGGTTTCTTACCTCTTCCTTCTTCGTGACATCCGAAGTATGCTCATCGAGCCGTGGGTAAAAATCTCCCCTTGGTGCTTCCGAAGAAACGGCCGTTGATTCCTTTGCACCCCTTTCTCCGAGAAGCGGCTAAATTGGCGTGTTGAGAACCCCTCTTGGTCTGGATAGAGCCTAGGAGGCATTCTTCAATTGAATCGGACTAAGAAGTGTTGGATTTCTCTCGATTTCCTTCGAATCCCCCTCTCTGATGTTCGCCCTCTCTCTTCTCACTGTCGCCTCCCTCTCAATTTCACGCCTAATTAAATTTCAAATGGCGACTGTGCGTATTTTTAATAAATCTGTTCACAGGGCCTGTTATGTCGTGCGACATACTAAGCCCCTGTGGCTGATTTTTACAATTTTGCCCCTAAAGGCTCCATTTTACAATTTTGTCCCCCGTAGGCCTCTTTTACCCTTTATGCCCCCGGCATTTCTAATTACTTTCAATCCGGTTTTCCCTCCAAGGTGCCCGTGGCCTATTTTACAAATTTACCTCTGTGATTCGGTTTATTTGCCCTTGGCATTTTTCAATTTTATTTTTCAAATAATCAGGGTACATCCCAGTTTTCTTTACAAAAAAAATTATTCGGGTGCGTCCCACTTTTCTTTACAAAAACTATTGATTCCTTCCAACTTCTCTACAAAATCCAACCTTTTCGCAATCTCCGTTATTCCGTTATAACGGATAACGCTAGGTGACAACCTCCGAATTGTCGTAACTCTAAACTTGTGCTACCACTATCCGCGAATAGTGACGAATGCCCAAGTCATTTCAAATTGTGCTATCACTATCCGCGAATAGTGACGCATGCCTAAATCATTTCAACTTGTGCTACCACTATCCGCGAATAGTGACGAATGCCCAAGTCATTTCAAATTGTGCTATCACTATCCGCGAATAGTGACGCATGCCTAAATCATTTCAACTTGTGCTACCACTATCCGCGAATAGTGACGAATGCCCAAGTCATTTCAAATTGTGCTATCACTATCCGCGAATAGTGACGCATGCCTAAATCATTTCAACTTGTGCTACCACTATCCGCGAATAGTGACGAATGCCCAAGTCATTTCAACTTGTGCTACCACTATCCGCGAATAGTGACGAATGCCCAAGTCATTTCAAATTGTGCTATCACTATCCGCGAATAGTGACGCATGCCTAAATCATTTCAACTTGTGCTACCACTATCCGCGAATAGTGACGAATGCCCAAGTCATTTCAAATTGTGCTATCACTATCCGCGAATAGTGACGCATGCCTAAATCATTTCAACTTGTGCTACCACTATCCGCGAATAGTGACGAATGCCCAAGTCATTTCAAATTGTGCTATCACTATCCGCGAATAGTGACGCATGCCTAAGTCATTCCAACTTGTGCTACCACTATCCGCGAATAGTGACGTACGCTCAAGTTTCCCAACTTAAGTTACCTCTATCTCCGTCATAAAGAGATAGCGCCATAAGCTCTAGCTTCTTTAGGTGACGGCCTCCGCAATTGTCAATCGACGACCTCCGAATTGTCAAAATCCCAAGGATCCTAGACATCGTTCCTAACTATCTAGTGATGCTTGAACTACGGCCTGGCTTGATTCCTCCGGGATACGTAGGTAGCCTTTCATGAAAGGTCCAGCCACTCGACCACCTTGGTCACCCAAATCCATCTCGGCATTCGCCAGATTGGATCCTTTTCTATCGACAACCCCACTCGCCCTGCAAGTGACGTTGCCGAGGGGCTTCGTAAGTACCCAAATCGCTCATGCCTTCCTGTTAATTTTCCCGGCAATTCGGTAATTTTTCCGGTAATTCCCGGATTTTCCTAAAGTTCCGAACAATTCGAACTGTTCCAAGCCTTTTAAGGGCTGGAAGGGAATGCTTGGTGATTAAGAAACACGTTTTTAATCCCAAAACCCTTCTAGAAGGCCGCCACCTTGCATGTTTCTAGAAGAATCCAGTGGCTACTTATGTCGTGCGACATAACGAACAAGGAAAAGTTCTAGAACCATGCCACCTTGCATGTTTCTAGAAGGAATACAGTCATGGCTTATTATGTCGTGCGACATAACAAGCCCATGCAGGCTGCCTATAAATAGAGGCCTTCACCTCTCATTTTACACACACCTCCTCCACCCCTCAGTCCCCCTCTATAGGGAATACGCTCCAGAAGCCTCCTCTCTCCTCACATACCCCCCAAATCAACCTAATCCTCCCAAATCCATCCCACACACACTTCCCACACACACACACACACTTCCTATACATCAAGAACTCGAGGTTCTCAAGGATCCAAGGCCTGAACTCAGTCTCCGGAGGAGGACGCTAAAAGGCTCCTACATCTAACTTGATATAGGAGTTGTGGATCTTCAAGGGTAACGAGTTTCTACCCCTTTTCCACTCTCTATTTTCCTTTGAATATGAAATCTAT
The DNA here is from genome assembly GCA_022495995.1 of Adenophora triphylla var. japonica. Lineage (NCBI taxonomy): Eukaryota > Viridiplantae > Streptophyta > Magnoliopsida > Asterales > Campanulaceae > Adenophora > Adenophora triphylla. Next base: position 486,007 of record JAFEMH010001289.1, read on the forward strand.
GTGTTACATGCATTGATAATGTAGTATTCTGATTAAAGTTGCATGCTTTAGCTTCATATTACCCAGATCCCCATTTCATTTCATTACATTTCATATAAAATCTCCGTTTTGACTTGGTTTTGCATGAACACTCAAGATGAGTGTGGATCCCTCATATCCACACCCTCTTGAAGTGTTCATTATTGTTAAACATGCTCCCTGAGATTTGTTTGTGAAGTAACTTGACCATTTTGGCGCCTTGTTACCTCTGCAAATCTCAGTTGTAAAACCTCTGTAAAATGGCTAGTTATGTCACGCGACATAGGCAGCCTATGTCACGCGACATAAGTAGCCAGTTTGCAGAAGTTTCACAGTTTCAAGCTGTAATCTGATGTTAATCCCCATAATGATATAATCTGATGTCTATCTGCAATTTATATAACATCTATGTACATAATGTGTCATCTTTTTTATTAAAATACCATTTTCATACATGAAGATGCATCCTTTGCACTTAAATCTCATTTTCATGCATAAAAATCATCCTTTTTGCATTTAAAATCCCTTTTTACCTTAAAGATGCACCCTTTGCACCCAAAGACTCATTTTCATACTCAAAATGCATACTTTGCATTAAAAAAATCATTCTTTGCCACTTTCATGCATCATTTGTGCATTAAATGCTATTTTTCAACATAAAAATGCATTCTTTACATAAAAATCTTTTCTTTGCACAAAAGGGCATCCCTTGCAACCAAAAGACATTCTTTACACTCCAAAAATGCCATCTTTTCACTAAAGTATCATTTTTACATGCATTCCCCCATGTCCCCATTAGCAACCTTGGAACGGACCGGTGTAAAAGTTCTCATCTTTGCATCGTTCCTTCCATTAAAGGTTCATGATTTCTTTAGGAAAAGGATAACCTTGAACCCTATATCTCCAATTATCGCTTAAGAATGAGTATGAAGCCTCTATACGAGCTCGACCGTCTTAAAGCGTAGGATTGATGGGCTAAGGACATTCCTTCCTAAGGAACCTCATCTTTGACCAAAAGAGAGTCATTCTCTCGATCACGCAAGTCCCGAGGGTCCCGAGGTTAAAATGCGATGATCACAAGTCACAAGATGAGGACGGGATCATAATCCCAAATACATAAATTCCAAGGAATCCCGAGCGACAACCAACAAATGGTTTGTACGTCCGGAAGACAACTTGGGACATTCCCCCCCTTATTTTCAAACACATGCACACAAAGAAAGCACGCAAGCAAACATGATTAATGAAATCTCGGGAGACTTGCTCCGGCTAGGCACTTTGGGTGAACGCCAAACGTTCTTCCCAAGGGGTAACTTAACCTCCGAACCCATAAAACCTTTTTTTCAAAGTTTTGAGGTAATCAAAATGGCGTGGCGACTCCGTTTTTCAAATAACTCGGATGTCTTCAAACTCGCGTGAATTCCAATAAACAAAAATTTGGGCACACATTCACAGTAGTGGATGTAAATCATTTACGATTGAACCACTCTAAATATTGTGTTCTTATATTTCTGCATTTTTACTTACTTTTCATCACTGATTATTTTGTCCTTATCTGTTTGATCTTCATACTCCCTCCGTCCCGCTAATATCCGCACTAACACTGTTTGCGCGGGAATTAAGGAATATGATATTTTAATAAAATGTTGTGAGTGTAAAAGTAAAGTAGGAGAGAGAATGAGTGGAGGGTGTAATAAATTATAATGGTGTTGTGAGTATTAAAATAATGTAGGAGAGAGAATGAGTGGGATTGGGTGAATATTTTATTAATATAAAGTTTCCTTTTTGGGAGTGTGCGGATATTAGCGGGACGCCCAAAAAGGAAAGTGTGCGGATATTAGCGGGACGGAGGGAGTATAGGTTATCAATTGTTGTGAATTGTGTTTCTAGTTAATCATTGTCAAAACCTCACTTTACTGTTTTGTAAAACCGCACCTCTAAACCGCACTTATAAACTCTGAAATTTCGTTGTGCATTTTGCAATCCTACTAGCGGTTTTGATACACTGCAAGCGGTTTTGTAAGCAATAGGTTTAGTTTTTAAAAAGAGGGCGGAAATTTTATAACAGCTATTCACCCCCCCCTCTAGTTGTTTTTCACCCTTGTTGCCACCTTTGGGACCAACAAGTGGTACCAGAGCAAAACACATTTATAAAACTTCTAATTTTCAACCATAACAGCTTGTGTGCCGATTCGTTATGGCAAACTCAAAAACCATGACAACGGTTAACTACTCACACATTCCTATTCTAGATGAAGACCACTTTGACATCTGGAAGGTCTGAATGTTAATCCATTTGGAAACCATTGATGAAATACTGGTGGAGTGCGTGACAAATTGCCCCTTTGTTCCTATGAAGGCCAACACCAATTCAACCACCAGTGCTGAAACTTCAGAGGTCAAAAAGCTGAAAGCTGAGTGGACTGATGAGAAAAAACGATTAGTTGCTTTGGACAGCAAAGCAAGATTCATCATTTCCGGAACCTTGCCCGTTTCAACTCTTCAAAAGGTCATGTACATCACAATCGCAAAGCAGATGTGGGATACCATTGAGAGCTACCTTGAAGGAGATGATCTTTGCAAGGAAAATAAGAGATATGCTGTTGAAAGATCCTACTACAACTTCAACAGAAAATCAAACGAAACCTTGCGCCAAACTTATGATCGCTACGTTGAGGTAGTTAATACTTCTAGATCTCTTGGCAAAGTTTTAACTGATAAAGAAGTCAATATGACTTTCCTATCTGCTTTGGGTTCGAGATGGGTTAATAAAGACACATCTCTTGAGGACTTTAAAGATTTAAATACTTGGACGTTAAGTAACTTGTATGCAAATCCTAAAGTCCATGAGATTAAATTAGATCATATTGAAAAAGTTGAAGGAAAAGGAAAATCACTTTCTATATCAGTAGTGGAACATGTTGAGAAACCCTCTACTTCAAATCAAACCTCAGATCCTTCCATCTCAACCTCATCACTCATCAAAATGGATGATGATGATTTTGCCATGTTTGTAAAAGATTTCAAAAATTTCGAAAATCTACAAAACCATTTTCTAAATCATTTTCAAAAGGCAAACCTCCAGCAACTTTTTCCTAGGCTGCTGATACAAAGAAGAAGAGTGATCTAGTTTGCTACAATTGTAGAAAACCTGGTCACTTTGCATTTTAGTGTCCACATCCTAGATTTGAATACATGAAAAAGAAAACCTCTCCTGCGAAATTTTCTCATCGTAAGGGAATGGTTGATGAAGAGGAAGAGAACTCAAAAGAGTTAACAACTTGGATTGAAACAGATTCTGATGAAGGAAGCGAGGATGAAACCGAAGAGGTTAATCTTTACCTTGTTGCAGACGCTTCTGATGATTCAGATACTTAGTCAGTCGAGTCGCTTGGAATGGATGAAGAAGAGGTTACTCTAATAAGAACCAAAACTAGAGAGGATGATGAAGTGAAACTTACTCCTAGTATTAAAATTGGGAATAGTTCTTACTCATGTCCCATTTTTCCTTCCAAAAATGCAACACCTTCAAAAATAATTTCAACTAAGAAAAATCTGAAAAAGGTGGTGGAAGAGGTTTCTCCCATGAAACATGAAAGGATGTTCAAAGAAGCTGAAGTGATGATCCTTAGATTTCAAAATGTTAAGAAAGCTTTGTCTTTAGCAAATGATGAACTAACACAGCTTAAGACGGAGAAAACTGTACTGAGGTCTAAAATTTTAACTCTTAAAGACCAAGTAAAGAGTATGTCTCCTCTTACTGATAAAAACCTCATTCTAGAAAGTAAGGTATCTGCACTCCAACTTAGGAACGATGACTTGGTTGCTCAAAACAACGACCTCCAAAAGGTAATTGATGAGTGGACCAAATCACGTGTCACCATGGATCAAATTTTAGAATCCCAAAAGGCTAGTGGTGATAAAGAAGGCATGGGATTCCAAGCTGGTGAAAAGTTGAATTGTGCATCCTTTTGTGAAAAGGATGAGGAATTTTCTAAACAAACTCAAGAAATTCCTAAGGGAAAGCATTCCATTTCAAAGGGTAAAGGACAGGAACAAAAGGCTCAACTTAATTTTCACTATGTCTACCCTAAGAAACAATTTGGGAAAAATTCTCAAATGAAAAGAAAAATTTATGAGGATGAAATCGCAGATGAGGTTCAAATTGCAGCTGACCGCACATCTACTTTAATCGCACATTCTGAAGTAGGTTGTGCAGCTGACTGCATGGGTGACCGCCCTTCTTCTTCGACCGCACCTCCTGCCTTCAAAAGCAAGGAGAGCGATTCTAGAAAAACCGCGGTCAAACCAAAAATGACCACCTTTGTCAAGGCCAAAACCTCAGTTCTCAAAACGAATGCCAAACCCAAGAATATTAAAGAGTTTGTAAAACCTCATGTTGCTTAAAGCTTTCATCATTGTTCTGTGTGTGATGGTTTAGATCACAAGGCTACAGAATGCCTTTTGAGATTCACACCCAATGCCAGAAAGAATAATCCTCCTTCTGTAAAACAGGTGTGGGTCATCAAAAGATGTTAACCTCCGAACCCAAAAGAATAAAGGGGACCTCGTTTTTAAATTTTTATCTTTCAGGTCCTCTGCTTAATGGTTGGTCACTCCAAGGAAAATGAATGGTATCTTGACAGTGGCTGTTCAAGACACATGACTGGAGATAGATCCTTACTTGAAGATGTCATTGAAGCCAGCGGTCCATCTGTAACCTTTGGTGATAACAACAAAGGCAAAACCATTGGGTATGGTATTATAAGGAGAGGAAACCTAACCATTGAGAAAGTTTCACTTGTTGAAGGACTCAAGCACAACCTCCTTTCAATTTCTCAATTCTGTGACAAAGGAATGCATTGCAACTTCACTTCCTCAAATTGCTTCATTAAAGATAGCATTTCTGGAGTCACACTACTCACAGGAATTCGTAAGAGTAATATTTGCATTATTGATTTAAATTCTACATGTAGTATTACTAATCTCTGTTTTGTAGCTTAAAATATGAGCAAAAATAGTTGACTATGGCACAAGCGGTTGAGTCACTTGAACTTCAAGTATCTTGCAACGATTGGAAGGAAAAACCTCGTTCGCGGCTTATCCAAAGTGGCTGACCACCATCCTGAGAAATGTAGTGCATGTCAACTAGGTAAACAAACTACGTCGTCTTTCACTAACAAGACCGCACCTTTAACTTCTAGATGTTTACAACTGCTTCACATTGATTTATTTGGACCCGTCACCACTGCCAACATTGGAGGAAATAAATATGCTTTAGTGGTAGTAGATGATTATTCAAGATATACGTGGGTTGAAATGATGATCACAAAAGATGATTGCTAAAAAATTCTAACCTCACTCTTTAGATGGATCCAAACCCAAAAATAAGACGACATTTTTAGTGTAAGGTCTGATAATGAAATAAAATTCAAAAACAACGGTGATGCTCAATATTGTGATGATCATGGAATAGATCACAATTTTTCTACTGCTGATGTTCCACAACAAAATAAGGTTGTGGAAAGGAAGAACAGGACGTTGATTGAGGCTGGAAAGACAATGATATCTGAAGCCAACCTTCCTCAGTATTTTTGGGCTGAAGTAGTCAACACAGCATGCTTCACTCAAAACCGCTCCCTCATCAACAAAAACTACAACAAGACTCCATATGAACTTTGGAGAGGAAGAACCCCCAACATAGTCTTTTTCAAAATCTTTGGCTGCAAATGCTTTATCCTCTACAATGGAAGAGAAAACAGAGGTAAATTTGGAGCTAAGGCAGATGAAGTTATTTTTATTGGGTATGCTAAACATTCCAAAGCTTTTCGTGTTTTTAATAAATCTAGTTAAAGATAGTAAAATATGTCCATGTCACTTTTGATGAACATTCTCTCCTTGAGCCACATTTGGCTCCAAATGTTGTTAATGATTTTGTTGAGACTAATGAAATAGGTGAATCTTCCAAAACCGCACCTGAACCTCAAGAATCGCAAAATCCATCAACTCAAGAAAATCCATCAACCTCAAATGAATTCCCCTCAAATAATTTTGAAACCGCACCTGAAGTTTCTACTCCAGATGCAACCTCAAGGGAAGATCCTAATGAGAATTCACCCATTTAGCTAGTTGAACCTCTTCGTCAACTTACTTTCAATGACTTCACTAAAGGTTCTAACGATGTTCCAATAGAAGATCTTCAGCTAACCTCAGTTCAACCAGATTTAACCCTCGAGGTTGGTGAAGTCAGCAGTCTCTCAAATGAGATTGGTGATTTATTTTCTGGAGTTCAAACAAGGAGGTCAAACTATGACGAGCATACTTCTTTGTTATCTCAAATTGAATCTAAGAAGGTTGATGAAGCACTCCAAGATTTCAGTTGGGTCGTTGCTATGCAAAAAGAACTCAACCAATTTGAATGATGTAAGGTTTGGACATTAGTTCCTAGACCTCATGATCAAGGAATGATAGGAACAAAGAGGGTGTTTAGAAACAAGATGGATGAGTATGGAAGCATCACCAGAAATAAAGCAAGGTTGCTTGCACAAGGATATAGGCAAGAATAAGGAATAGACTACGACGAAACTTTTGCTCCAGTTGCAAGACTAGAAGCAATTAGAATTTTCTTGGCCTATGCATCTTATAAACGTTTCAAGCTATATCAAATGGACGTTAAGGGTGCTTTCCTCAATGGTGAACTTCAAGAAACCGTGTACGTTGCTCAACCTCCTGGATTTGAAGTCTCAAAATTTCCAAATCATGTCTACAAACTCCAAAATGCTTTGTATGGACTCAAACAAGCTCCAAGGGCATGGTATGAGACTCTATCAAAATTTCTACTAGAAAAAGGCTTTAAACGCGGTAAAATCGATACAACTCTATTCATTGCTAAATATAATAATCATTCATTACTTGTTCAAATTTATGTTGATGATATTATTTTTTGCTCAACTAATGAATTATTATGTAAGCTTTTTGAAAAGCTAATAAAAAGCAAGTTTGAGATGAGCATGATGGGAGAATTGACGTTCTTCCTTGGGCTTCAAATCAAACAATGTGAAGAATGAATCTTCCTCAGCCAAGCCAAATACACAAAGGAGTTAATCAAGAAGTTTGGACTAGAAAATGCAAAAGTATACGATACTCCCATGGCTACCGGTAATAAGCTAGATAAAGATCTAAAAGGTAAAAAGGTTGATCTTGGCTCATTACTATACTTAACTGCTAGTAGGCCAGATATTATGTTTAGTATTTGTATATGTGCACGCTATCAAGCTGATCCTAGAGAAGCACATTTAAGTGCAGTCAAGCGTATAATCCGCTATCTTTCTGGAACTACTAATTATTGGACTTTGGTACTCCAAAGATTCGAATTTCGATCTTGTATGATATTCAGATGCAGATTATGCAGCTTGCACCATTGACAGAAAAAGCACTAGTGAAACTTGTCACTTCCTTGGAAATAAACTAGTTGATTGGGCCAGCAAGAAGCAAGCTTTAGTTTCAGTGTCAACTGCAGAGGCTGAATACATTGCTGCTGGAAGTTGCTGCTGCCAAATTCTTTGGATGAAACAACAGTTGGTGAACTATGGAATTAATGAAGGAAACTGCCCAATCATGTGTGATAACACATCAACAATTTCAGTCTCTAACAATCCTATCATGCACTCAAAGACCAAACACATAGATATCAAGTATCACTTCCTCAAAGACCATGTGGAAAAGGGGAACATCCATTTAGAGTATGTGGGGACAGATAATCAGATTGCTGACATCCTCACCAAAGCTATTGACTCCAAGAGGTTTTCATTCTTCAGAGGAGAAATGGGTATGCTTGAACTTAAATAAATCCATACTTTTTATTACTAACTTGTGTGTTAAGCATGTGGTTTTTAGGTTAAAAATCCTGTTGAGGTTTCAAACCTCACCCTTGTTGAAACCGGATGGACAAACCCCATGCCTATTCTAGATCACATGCAGTATCTCAACCGCATGCAGTTTCAAAACCGCATGATCAAAATCGCGTTTCACTTAGAGAATTTTTCAATGTTTCTCATTTCTCAGCTTTGAAGAAGCCTAGTAAGCGATTTTATATTTCCATATTAAAAAAATAATAAATTATTATTATTATTTTTATTATCTTTTTTGTCAAATCGCATGCATGCCACAAGGACCCAGGTAAGTTTTCTATATTTATTATTTGGTCCTTATTTTTTTAATCTATTTGGCATAAGGGTATTTTTGCAAAATATTTTCCCACGTTTATTTAAAATTTAAATGCATTTAATGCAAAAAGAATATTTTCATTAAAAATCCTCTTGTCATCCGTCATAGGACAGTGTGCAGAAGCTGAAAGGGTGCTACAGAGGTGGGAGTATGCTGGTGGTACACTTAGTGGGAAGTGGAATCATCATCAGCTATTTGCACTCCACCCAATAACCACCTATATATACCTATTTTAGTGTAACTGTTTCACTCTTTACACTGCCTTCTCTGTCAAAACGTACTTTCTTTGTCTTCTCTCTCAACTACTTTTTCTCTCTATACTTCACTCTAAAAACCTTCATTTTCAAAAACTGAAAACGTTAATGGCTCCTAAAAGAAATAGAGATATTGCAATCCCTAGAGTAGCAAAAAAAGCATTCAATGATATGGTACGCTTTCTTATTTCAATCTTTGATTTCTGCAAACTGCCATGAATGAACACAGTAAAAACTGTTCGTATGCCGTTTTTGATTTTGGTTGATAGAATCTTCATTTCTTACTCATTTTGTTTAAAATTTGTTAGGTTTTGCTCATTTTGATGTTTGAAATCTATCTATGTTGTTTATTTCATGATCTAAACATCTAAAGGTTGCTAATTTTGGAAATTTCAGTGTAAGGGTTTTCGAAACCCAATTTTGTGTTCTTCATTTTTCTTGATGATTCTAGGTAAAGTTTGGATTTTTATTGTTATATTGTTACTCCACTGTCAAATGTGATCATTTTGATATGATGTTTGTTGATTTTGATGAACTTTCATCATGCCTCTGTTCTTGGTGTTCTTGACTGTTTTTCGTGTTCTTCATACTATTCATAACGTTTTCAGAAAAGTGCTTTATATGTTTGTTTACATGATTCCTTAATTATGTTTTCCATACTTAGAAAATTTTTGAAAATTTTGGATTTGCATATACATTAGAACCTCATCTCTCAGACCGCATGCTTGGGAATAAACCGCATGTTGAACCTCCATGTGTGAAATCGCTTGTTCATTTTAGAAGTTAAACCGCATGTAGAAAACCGCATTTCTATCTGTTGAAACCGCATGATATTTTTCTTCTAAAACCGCATGCTGATTATTCCTGAATTTTACATAGTATATAGGCTGGAAAGCATAACCTTCTCTTTCAACACTTCATGGAAGTGTAAGATAAAATTGGTTTAACAATGCCACGTACTAGTAAATATGCTATTAGGTTCTCATATTTATTTCCTTTCCTAGTATTCACAGTTCACTTGAAGTTTGAGGTATTTCACTTCTCAAACCGCATCATTGCTATACCGCATGGGTGCTTAAACCGCACGTGAACTGTGATCTCTTAAAATTGATCTAACTTAAAATTTTCATTTTGTAGGATCCTCATTTCTTCCTGCCAGGCTGGGAGATAAATGAAGATGAATTGAAGCATGATGCCCTTGGCAGAGAGATGATAAGAAAGATGAAAGCTTCAGGAATCCTACTCCTATTCTCCAAGAAGCAGTCATATACAATTCCATCCTTTGTAAATCAGTTCTACACAAATGCCAAGCTAGGGGTGAGAATTTTAGATGATGGTAGGAAAGTCTCTTGTCTAATCGCCAATGTGGAAGGGTTAGGTATTACAATCGATTATCTGGATATAAGGGTGAAATTGTCACGGCCAGAATCACAAGTGATATCCAAGGTGATAACAGCATCAATGATAGCACTTGGGATAGCACACACACACTTCGAAAATAAAACAATTTTGTAAAAGAGTTTGCAGAGGAATAAAAACACCAAAATTATTTTTCTCAAGTTATATAAATATAACTTGAGAGTGCCTCTTAGGCAAGACTTTATAATCACTATAAATGAATTTACAAAGCCGAAAATGTTCCCTATAGCTATAACAATTTTGAGCTCTATGGAACAAGAGATAAAGAATGGAATCCTATCCTAGCCTTCATACAACTTGATACCAATGTATTCAAGTGCGAAATTACAAGGGAGGAAGGATTAAAAGAACCAACAAAGAACTCTATCTCTAAGCTTTCGAAGGTGTGAATGTGTTGGTGTAAATTGGCATTTCTTGGTATATCTTCAAATGAAACCTTCCAAGCTTATTTATAGTCTTCAAATATTTGAAGGCTACTCAATTAACAGCCTTGGGGATGTATAAGCACGTTGAGGGAGTGTAGGGAGAGTGGTTGAAGTTGTTCCTTATTTTTAGCTCCCACTTCCTCAATTGTAGCAACCAAGTTGATTTATCTCCAAGTCAAGCTTTCACGCCTTGTACTCTCAAGCTTTATCAACCTTGTACTCTTCTTTTATTCAACAACAACTTCTTGATCAAGTCTCCACACGTTTTGATTGTTGTTGCCAAAGATACGAATTTATGCATAAAATGCATAAATCAATTTTTTTCAAATTCCACAGGTGTCTAGCTCTTCCTTTGATGCTATTGCACTCTTATAAACATAAATCAAAGACTATACAGATTATATTAGCACATTAGTCCATTGAATAATAAACAAGAAATATGCAACCATATAAATTCCAGTTCAGGAAATCATCTGCGATATCACCTGGAATTTGGGAAATCATCTACGATATCACCTGCAATTTACACTAACAATCTCCCCCTTAGTTGGATATTTCTTTCCAAACCTAATGTGTTGCTGTCCTGCAAGGTTAGTCTATGAACAAATATACAGAGCATAGAAACACAGTATAATATCTCCAATAAAATTAACTCCCCCTTAATCAAGGAGCTAATCCTAAACAATGATTTATCATAATAAACTAATTTATTTCAAACTTTAAAAAGTTTTCGAAATAAACTAAGTTAACATAAAAAATAATAAACCATTGTAGCAAAATATCATCCAAAACTAGCAAAACATCCTATCAGTTAAAGTTTTTAAACAAACCAACTAAAGTGTTTAGCAAATATAAACAAAATAAAAGAAAATTGTTTAGATAACCACATCACATCACCAAAATAAAAGAAATTATTTTAGGACCACCACAAAAACAGCCACCCACAAGATAGTGGCAACATCAACCTTCAGGTTTATTAACCTTCAAGTTTCAGCTTTCTTCTTCTTCAAACTCCTCTTCTTCTTCGTCTTCCTCCTGATCTCCTTCCCTATCACTTCCACCATCACTTGGGTCAGCACTGGTGGTAGCACCTGCAGTAGCACTAGCTCCAGTAGTTGCAGCAGTAGCAGATCCTCTCCCTGTTTGGGAAGAAATTTCATCAATGAAAGCATCAGTAACCTGCTTTAGCTTAGCCCATCCCTCAGCAAGTTCTCCAATTGCACTTGACTGTTTGTGCAAGAAGTTAATCACTGTTGCCTTTGGGATTGATGGACCAGAGTTGCCCAGTAGATTTATCATGTTGGTCAGAATACTCGCAGCATCAGTTCCTGCAAAAGTATTAGGGGCAGCACCTGGGGAAGCACTTGGGATATCACGTGAGATAGCACTGGGAAGAACAGGGGCTGTTTCATCAGATTTGTTCCAAGGAAGATCTTTTGTATACCTTTTACCCTTTTTCAGTTGTTGATCAATGGTATAATACTCAGGTTCAGTGGTGAAAACATCAGAGGCTTCAATGGGCAAGGATTGAAAAACTAAAACTTTGAAGATTAAAGAAGGATAGGGGAAAAAGCTAATGTTCACTTCTTTCTTTCTACCCCGTGAAGCTAAGTGCTTGAACACTAATCTTCCAAAGTTAATCCTTAAGTTCTTACGCAATCTGTACAACACATTCGCATGCTCCAATGTCACAATAGGTTCATTAGTTGTAGGGAGCCAATTGAAGATGCATAACTTGTGAAGTACAGAAAATAGAGAAGTAAGCCTAGAAGCATGAAGTTTTTCCTTTAAAGGCCAGGACTGCAGTTTGTTGTGAGTGAGCAATTTTACCATTTCATTCCTATTAATCCTAATGCTCTAATCATCTAAATTTGGGAGACCTAAAACCTTGTTAATTAGGGCTGGAGTGAATGAATAAACTTTTCCCCTAACAAAAATCTTCCCAAATTTTTCAGACCCTTCATCATCCAAATGAGCATGCAGATTAACAAAGAAATTTCTCACCACACTTTCAACAAACACAGAAGCATGATTATTAGCCATAAGAAAATTCATGTCCTTCAAAAATTGAACCATTCCTTCCTTTTCTAACTGACCCTCATCAATGTGCTTTTCTTTTAACAATCTCTTACTCGAATTATTCAACCAAAATTTCATATTTTCTTTCTTATAAAATTCCAGAGTAAGAAAAGGTTTTGGAAAAGCCTTATCCTCTTCATTTCGAATAATCTCATCACCAGAATTATCACTAGAGGAACGAGTAGGAACAGAGGAGGGGGCAAGTGTTACCTCAGATGACATCTTTTTCTTGGTAGCATCTTTGGTAGCACTCACAGAAGCTTTGCCCTTGGACTTCTTCTTCTGAAAATCAGAAAGAGTTTTCTCTTCATCACCATCCACCCAAGCATAAATTCACAGAAGGCTCCTTCTCCTTGTTGGCATCAAAGTTCTCATCACTCACATGGGGTGAGGACACATCTAGGGAGCTTTCTGAGACTTCAATCGGATCAAAGGTGGTATTTGATGTTGCCTTGGACCTGATTGACCTAATATGGTTGGAGGACCTCCTCTTTGCAACTTGAGGAGATAGCTTGGATGTTGGAGCTTTCCTCTTCCTCTTTTCTTTTGATTCGGCCGGAATGAGAGTCACCTTGGGAATGCCATGTTCGAATGAGACAATGGGGGCAGAGGATGGAACAATAGCCATTGTAGGAGGAGAAGAACTTGGTGTAATCATGGGAGAGGTTTTCATGGCTACACGAGAAGCAACGGATGGGGCAATGCTTGGTGAAATGTCCATTTGGTCTGTGTGAGATGGTTCGGTATTGGCTTTGGATGGAGAAGCCATGGAGATTTTTTTTTTGGAATTTTTGAGATGGATTTGACCTAGGTTGAGAGAGATGAAGGGCATTGGAACGGGGTTTAAAGAGAGAGAGGATAACGGTGAGAGAGAGAGGTGGAGAGGTAGAGAGAATATAGGAGAGTGGGATTAGATAGGAAACAAAAGTTTTAAATTGATTTGACTACTTAAACCCCTATCCCATCTAAAACCCTAAAAAACCTCTACTTTATCCCTATCCACATATTTAAATTAAACCCTAACCACATATTTTTAATTTAAACTAACCACTCTCATTTAAAACCCCAACTCTTTTTAAAATAAAGAGCAACACGGTTGAACTAAAATATGTATATATATATATATATATATATATATATATATTAAGTAAAAACGTAAACAAAAAAAAAAAAAAAAAAAATGAGTAAATCAAATACTCCCTCCGTCCCACCAAGAG